>PKRV01002685.1:140080-256718 GCA_003709505.1 Hyphantria cunea
AGTCATTTTGGCAGCTTAAATATAAAAAAAAAAAAAAAACGGAACCAACATAAAACGGTTAGGTCAATCATCCTTTCTTATTATCCTTACTATGTATCTCTGTTTAGTGCTTTAATTTGTGTTAATTTTGTGGAGAACTTAATATATTTAGGGAAAGTGTTATATTATTACGTGTTAAAGATTAATTTTAAGACAATATTTTTAATTTTCTAATCATTTATTCTATTTCATAATCAATAAAATGTCTAAAAATAAAGTTGGCGAAAACAGTCATGAGGATTTTTTTTTATAAAGACAACTAACAATATAATTAGATATTTAAATAAAAAAAGAGGTATCATTCGTGGTAAAATTACACTGTTTACGAAATACGTAGATACTTTAAAGAAATTACCGATTACTTGATAAAGTAAGGTTGATATTGCTACAACAATTTACAGAAATTCAGGATGAAATTGACTTAAACCACCCTGATACACAATTAGATAAGGAACTTATTAGAGAGAAACATTTGAAAACCAGTTCTATGCTTCTGTGTCTAAATCTAAATGTATCCTAGATAAAAATGATGTTTCAAATGATAATTTACCTATATGGCAATATGAATATGTATGTCTATCGAAAAAAATAGTCCACAGTACAGAAGAGTAGGAACGAAAGTTTATTACGAATTTACACATACACACATTATACTATAACATAGAAGGAGTACAGTATTATTCAAATGATAGAAAAAAAATGTAAGTTTATTAGCGCGGCGAGAATATTACATTCGAGTTAGGACCGGGAGGGTACTGCTTGTCCGTATATCCACGGGCCGTTGCGCGGCATGTATGCGCGAGCGCAACAATATGATAGTGCCGTCTCGCCCACACTCGCAGGGATCGTCCCAGCTACTAGGCGCGCTGGCCGGATGACAACAAGTAAACAAATACCTTCAATACAAAATCTGTTTGTAGGTTTGTACCCTGTACAATATGTATAAATAATTTATTATTTAATATTATATATGCTACAGAAAGTTTGAATAAATAATAAGAGTGAAACAAAAATATAATAACAAGAATTATACAACGCAAATAGGTGTCCTAAGTCACACCTAAAATCACAAGTAAAGTGAAATTGACAACTATTTCGCTGCGCTCCTTTCATTCTTCTTTGTCTCTCATTCATAATTCTAAAGAAATAGACAATATACAAAACATTCATTATTTATGCTCCTCTCTTTTTGTTTTCTTTCTGCATTGTTAGGAATTTTGACATTAGAATTTTCATCAAAAAATTACTTGGTAGCTTTAAAGTTTACTTAAAGTTATACAAAGACGTCCCCTTATCTATCTGCTAAATCGCATAGTTTCGTATCGACACAAAAGTTGTTAAAAAACTCATTTTGTTAATTCTAAACGTTACCGCAAATACATTGTGTGTCATTCTAATCACCCGCTGTATTCTTGTGATCTGTTAAAGATAAATGAAAATTAAAGATGAAAGAAAGCTTTGTTGTAATTGTTTACATGTTGGACACACCGTAGTTGTGTTGGTTCGAAGTCGAACACAAAGGTACATTTCATTCATTATTAGAGACGGTACTTTTGTTCACCGCTATTGGAGGTTTCAGAGGAAAATAATAATATGCGCTTTGTTGGATGGATGGTAGCCAGCATTGCTTTATCGCAGAGTCATAATGCAAAAAGTTAAAGGTTAATTTAAATACAGTCCACTGTTCAAGTCTCCGGAGTGGGTCGTTCTATACAATTGTGTGAAATTATTTGTGAGGTCTAGAACGACAGATTATAATACACGCTTCAAGTATATAGTTTTGCCTCAAATTACAGTTCAATTATCTTCTTTATTAGGTACTAAATCGCGTATAAATATCGCTGACAATTTACAGTTAGCGGATACTTACTTTTATTTGTCATCGGAAATCGAATTATTGATTGGCGCCGATAAATTTTGGGAACTACTAAACAACGGATTAATTCGCTTGAGTAGTGGTCCGTGACCTACAAAATACTAAGTTAGGGTGGCTTATGTCTGGGTCGTTGTTAAATAATAACAAAATGTCATACACTAATCAAATTCAAGGTAATTATTCATTAACTTTAGACACCCACCTCAGGAAATTCTGGGAATTGGGAGAAATTATTCCGCGAAAGAGATACATAAAAGACGAAATACAATGCAAAAACTTGTTTCTGCAGAGCTCTATCTACATTCCATTGCCTAAGGCTGAGGACACACTGGACACTGACTCCTATACACTAGCATAAAATCGTTTTTATGCACTGAAACGAAAATTAGATAGGTGTATACCTGAATATAAAAAATATATATTGTGATATCATGAATGAATATTTAAAATTGGGTCACATGAGTCGTATTTATGAAATTCCTATACGAAATTACTTTTTACCACATCATGGTGTTCTGAGAGAACATAGTACCACAACAAAACTTAGATTAGTTTTCGATGGAAGTGCTAAATCAACATCGGACATATCGCTTAGCGACACACAGCTTGGCCCTAGTTTACATAATGATGTTTTTTTGCATGTTATTACGTTTTCGACAATTTCGATATGTTTGCAACATAATGGCTGAAATCGAAAAAATGTATCGATGAATTAATCTTCAACCCGATCAAAGAAAACTACAATTAATTATGTGGCGTGAAAATAAATCGGATGATCCCTGTAGTACCAGTTTAACACTGTGACGTATGGTACCTCGTCCGCTTCTTATCTAAGCATTCGATGCATCAAACAGCTAGCTTCAGAATGCAAGGATGACATCACGAGGCGAGCTACTAACGAGGATCTGTTTGTGGACGATTTATCAAATCGTCCACAAACTGGCCATGATAATAAACAGAGTTTATTAGATATTTGTACCAAAGTTACTGACGTATTCAACCCTGGTTGCTTTCATTTGCGTAAATGGATGTTTAATTTAGACACTTCTTCAACAGATCACACAAAAGAATTATCTTGAGGCGAATATTGTTTAATAAAAGCCCTCGGTCTCGGATGGTCACATTCTTCAGACTTATTGCGTTTCACTACGAAGTTTGATCAAAACGTCACCAATGTGAGCAAAACCTTATCTTGTCTGCTATTTCACAGGTGAGCGACCCTTTGAACTTAGTACTACCCTCAATGGCTTTAACAGGCTAGGTGACATTTTAATCCAATTTACAACTATTGTTGAATCCGACCAAAAGTATGTATTATTAATCTCCACGATTCATTTAATTTTCTAAGCAACTTTGCACCAAATAACGCCCCGCATAACTCAAGGCAGTATCCTCACTGGTTTAATAGTTGCTACTATACATTTACGAAGGTTGTGGCAATTTTAATCTCATGAGACGCGCAGCCGCCCATGCGTTGCGATTCATTTATAATCCGCGCATCAAAATTAAATCAGAACGTAACACTGGTCCACTGACATATGACGAATTTATAAATCAACTTTAGTTCTAGTGCGCATCGCACAATATCATTTCCTGATGATATCAACGGATTAATAAATAACTTACCTATTAAGTCGATGAGAAACATATCGAGTCTTCACATATTTTTAGACTCAGACCGCATTATTGGAGTGGGAGGTAGATTACAAAATTCTGAGACTTTTTCTTATACCTCATTTACACTCGCGTACGAGTCGCGAGACGGGGCACGAGCCGAGGCACAAGGTGAGAGTGTAAATAGACTCTCGCGGCTCGCCTCGCGTCTCGTCTCGCGCCTCGCAGCGCTCGCGTCCGGAGCGGTATTTTGGACACGAGTCTAAGCATCCTATTTTGTTATGTTTCAAGCATACCTTCACACGACTTTTATTTCAATTCGAACATAAGCGTCTATTCCACCTGCCTCAGCTGCTTTTTGCTACTCTAAGGGATAGTAGGTGGCCACTTAGGGGTCGTAGTCTAGCTAAGCAGACTGTACATAAGTGTATTACACAGGAAAGTCACTAGCCGTTAAAATAACTTACCTCGTGAAAGACTGCAGCCAGGATATCCATTTCTACTTTGTTGTGTAGATTATGCTGGACCTATATTCATTCTGAGCCGGGCAAGGAAGGGGAGCAAAGCTTTAAAAATGCTATATATGCATATTTGTATTTTTAACTACTCGGGCGGTACATTTAAAGTTAGACACAAGCTTAAGTTCTGAGGCATATTTACTGGCCTTAAAGAGGTTTTTTTCACGTTGCGGTAAACCCGCTCATATATTTTCTAACTACGGGAAAACATTTGTAGGCACTCTGAAGGAGCTTTCTAAATGTTTAAGTACTTGGCAAAATTACATTTTAGATTCCACGTCAAGTGAAAATATTAAATACAGTTTTATTCCTCCCTACTCACCACATTTCGGTGGCTTATGGGAGGCAGGAGTTAGTTCGCTTAAGTACAATCTCCACCGGGTAGGGAACGCGAACCTCACTTATGAGGAGTATTCCACATTATTGACACAAATGGAAGCCATCTTAAATTCTAGACCCATGTATCTTATGTCCTCGGATCCAAGTGACCTGCTTCTTTTGACAGCAGCCCACTTTTTTATTGGTGGACCGCTTGTTGCGCCTGCCTACAAAGAACTCATAGCTGCAAACATTTCACACCTGATTCGCTATGAGCGCGTCGAACAAATGCGGAGGCGCTGGTCAAAAAGAAATGTTGCGGAACTGCAAAAGCGTACAAAATGGCAGACTAACAAGGTCACAATAGCACCCAACCTCTTTGGTGCTCATAAAAGAAGGCTATCTGCCACCATTGAAATGGCGTCTTGGACAAGGGGTACGCACTTCGATTGGAAAGGACGGACTTGCACGTGTAGCCGACATTAAGATAGCTAACGGGATCATTAAAAGGTCATACCCAAAACTGTGTCACTTCTAGAAGACGAATAATCTGTCTAGAACTGAACACAAGCACATACTTCTTCATTGGAGACTGTTGCTCCAAGGCGGGGGGCATGTTCACGCATCGTTGTTATGGTGGCTGCTACCACCACCACGCACCGTGCGGCCAACGAGGGACGGTTGTATACTTCCCAACCGCCCCGACAGCACATTACATTATAACATTCGCTTCATTACTATCATCAACTATTTTTTTGTTACCTCAAGTTCAATATTATAGACAATTGCTATACAAAGAAGATCTTTTATTCATCTCCAAACACATGTAAATATTAAAACACGACACACTATCATCATAACAAATATATAACTTAAACATAATTTGTTAATTTCAATCGAAAACCTTTAAAAATACCTATCGCTACTGGGAGTAAACATTTTAGTTGGTTTATGTAGACGTAAAACACATTATATCGCTCTCGGTAGTCGGTTAGAGGGCCACATGCTGCGCAGGCGCATACATAAACTAGTAAAAATTCTTTCTCGTGTATCATATAATGTTATATTTATATGTATATGAGTCAACGATATGTGTTTACAAGCCTTCCGGACAGCAAACAAAGTTTTTAATAATGAAATAGCTGAGAGCCGCGGTGTTACCCGCGGTACAACAGCAGCCGCGGTTAACGTCGTGGCAAAAGTCAAAAAAAAAGATTACTACCGTCCATGGATACCCACAATACCAGAGGGGTCACAAGTGCGTTGTCGGTCTTATGGGGGACGGGGAGGTGGATGGGGGAACACGTTAGAATATGGGTCTCTGGTTCCCTAAATCACTTGGTGAAACATAGCGCAAGCGCTGTTTCACACCGGTTTTCTGTGAGGCCGTTGTATCACTCCAGTGGAGCCAGCCCCTTTTGTGCTGAAGCGTGGCTCTCCTACAGTGAACAGGCTTACATATCGTGTAACGAAATTTGAACACAAAAAAAGCAACCCCAGTTTAAAACTTTTATCACTATAAGTACTTTGAATTGAATATAATATGTGTGTGTATTAATTGTCTATGAACATAAAAAAATACGTTAGGCTTAAACTATTTTCTTTTTCTCTCTGGTCCTTCGAAATTTAAATTCACAGCGTGGGCGTCTCATAAAGATATGTTATCAGAAAATTAAAGGTATTATTTTCAAATATTCGTGTTCAACTACTATAACTTACATAAAAACTTATGCCATCAAATATATTAACTGTCCGGCAGGTATTCCAATTACAAATACATTTGTAAATTGACCATTCTTTTCGCAAAACGCCATTGAATACCTTTTAAAATATGTACGCGTATACAAATGAAGTAATTATGCATATATACTCACACACGCATGCACATATCGTACCATAATCTACAACAGCTAGTAAATTTTTGCATTTGTCTGCTTCTTTATTTAATACTATTTGCACCCCGTTAAAACAAAACAGACTCAGGTAACACACCTGAGTCTGTTTTGTTTTAAAAGATGCCAAAACTATTGACAAAATGAATGACAAGTGTGGGATCCCGGAACAAATAGTCGGAGAGATACAAAAAATTTGAAATTTGCGTTTATGATGTAGGTGAGTTAGTAGCAGGTATTTATATACCAACTTTTCGCTAAATGCATATGAAAGTAACACATGCACTTAGAGAACAGTTGTTAATTTTAAATTACAAACTGACACTTCAATTTTATTTATCTGTATACATATATGTATATGTACGTAATACTCTATATTTGAATATACTTTTAAACATGTGTGTGGTGTTCATTATATAAACGTACTCACATGTGTGGGTAAGTCTTATGTGTATGTATAGGCCATGGACAAAATAACTAGTACTTTAATTAACCAATTTAGAATCAGAAATGTGTATGTAACAGGATGTCTAATGATACCTTATTGGTTGATAGGATTTTACCACAATAGGTTTGTCTATGGTTTCCGTGAATAACTCCGGTGACCAATAGTGGTTCTCCTGTCAATAAATTTTGACAGCTCAATAAAAATTTGTATTGAATATGTTTGTTAGTTTATTGTTAGGGCTGGGACATAATACAGAGAGTGTAATATACGAAATCGATATAGAAATGTTTAATATTTTATTATTCTTTTTATCAAACTAAGGTGGTATGTTGGTCTAGAGGTTAGTTGGTCCAGACTGTTTAGCCAGCGCTAGTGGGTTCGACTTCCAGTAGAGTTTTTTGGCAGACCGCACATACATTTTTTCGTAGGTAGTAAGTTAGGCTTATCCGTCACGCTCTGAGATGAAAGGCTCGATCGGGTGAACTCGGGTTTTCCCTGGACCGCCGACCGTACCCGAGCGAGAAAGAAACAGTTAGCTCTTCGCTGATGTGTCGCTGTGTTTAGTATATTCAATTAATACGTAATAATTGTTATTATTAATTTAATAGTTATTATTGCTATAAAATAAGATTTCGATTGCAAATTAAGTTTTCACTTCCGCCATCTTCAGCACATAGTCTATTTATTTGCGATGAACGCGATTATTTTGTTTTGTATCTGATTTTAATTTATCTATAATAACCTGAACCCACAATAATTGCGGGTAACGCCGCAATTACTATCGTTTCTCCTTATATCATCAGCTACCTACCAGGGAAAGTCCCATCAAAATAGGTCCAGCCGTTCAAGAGATTAGCCGGAATAAAGACAAAAAATTACCAGAAAAATATTTTAGAATGCGGTTATTTATTCGTTACAAACAGACACTCCAACTTTATTTATTTGTATATGTATTTAAAAAATGTAGGTTTGTTTATCGGTAGCCTGTTGGTACAGGCTTCGCCTAGTCCAGGTTCATATGGTGATTTCCAACCTGGACAGTTTATTTTTGTGGTGAACAAGATCATTTTGTTCTATATCTGGTTGTAATTTATTTATTTATATTTATTTATATTTATTATTTATATTTATTGTATATACATAGTAAGAAATGATACAACAGGAACAATCACAAAACATGTATAACAAATGGCGGTCTTATCGCTCTCGGCGATTTCTTCCAGACAACCATAACACGGATATGTGTGTTTCAAAAATTTTAAAATTTAGGGTAGTTTACATGTATTTAGAAATATGATATGATGGAACGTACACAATTAAAATAAAAATTAGTGAGTTAACAGAAAGGGATGGAAAAAAGCCTTTTAAAAATAAAATAAAAAGCGATTGGCACTCCGGGAGCGACGGCAGAAGACTTGAACGTTGTGCATTTTTGATATTTTCGAATGGCTATTCGCATTACTTTAACTATCAGTATATAAGTACTATCATTTATGTGATAAAATAAATATTTTTTTTTTGCGCCATCGTACACAAACATGACAATTTATGGGCTATTCTCCCTCCGTCTGACTAATTTTCGATCAGGTCACATGCCCTGACGCGAGTTTAACATTTTTTACCCATCAGAAATAAGTGCATAACGCCTCTAAAGAAATCTTCACTTCACACAATACACAAAATTATAAGTGACTCCATACGGCAAAAGGCAAAACTAATTGACGTCTTACACTACCTCTAAGCTTAAAGAGGCGATGGGCTGGTCACATGTTACGCTAGAGTCATAAACGCTGCACAGTTGAAGTAACAAGATGGAAAGGACCGAGCAGAAGAAGGCGAAAAGGACGACCTATGAAGCGATAGAGTGATGAAATTATAGTTAAAGCTGGCAAGGAGTAGACTGAGCAAGCTAATAAATAATAAAACCGAACTAAAAAAATAGAAAATAAGTTTTGATAAATTTAAATTTTATAATTTTTTTTATTTGCACTATTATTAATTTATATTTATTGAAATTTTTAAGACTATTCTTAGATAGTCTTAAAAATTTCAATAAATATAAATTAATAATAGTGCAAATAAAAAAAATAATAAAAAAAAGCTACAATAAAGTATCTGGCGTCTGTTTGTGTCCATCTATGATTCTTATCTGTAGCTTCTTCTTAACGTTTATAAAATTCACTTAGTGTCTTAATTGAATAAACGATTTTGAATTTTGATGAAACNAATTTGAATGAAACCAATGAGCTGATTTATTTTTAACGCTGCCTAGTAGTGGTCTAAGTGGTAAATGAATATAAATGAAATAAGATTTAAGAGAACATGTAAAACTAGGTGGTGGGAAATAATTAAAGGCTGGTGTTGGACGTGGCAGAATGCTAGCCAGCGACGTCGACGCACACGGGTGGTCGGGGATCGGGGAAAGAGGGGAAGGGTTAGGTCCTCAGATGCTACAGCCGATGATTTGGAGGGTAGCGACGACACTTTACGGAATAGGGTATCGCCCATTAATTCTGCCGGTTCAACGGGGTGACCACGACATGTTCTATTGAAAGCAATGATGGAAGGCGAAAGTGGTCAACAGAAGAGATGAATTGGTGTTTTGCTATTATAAATAGCTAGCTAGCTGCCTGGGTGGCGCAGTGGTAGCGTTCGCGACTGCTCTCCATGACTCGGGATCGAATCCTGGGTCGGGACAAATGTTTTTATAATCCTAAAAATATTTGTTTCGGAGTTTGGGTGTTTTCTATGTATAGTATGTATGTATATATTTACAAAAAAATTATTTATGTATTCATATCAGTTGTCTAGTACCCATAGTACAAGCTCTGCTTAGTTTGGGACTAGAAGGCGTTGTGTGTTTAGATGTCCGAAATATTTATTATTTATTTATTACAAAGTCAAATCCTAAAAACAGGGTTTATTAAAAGTCTAGAAAAGTATTTAACAAAAAGGCTTTATAATTATTATACTCTTCATTACATTTATATATACATATCCATTACATATTGAAATATATAAATATGATAAATATTAATATATATTTAAAAATCTAAAACAATAGTAGAACACCGACCTCGGGTACAGGGACCAAGAAACCAGTGGTTAGGACTCCAAAGACAGGAACCTCCTCACTATACGTGCCGTGTCTAGGAGAACTGCCTTCTGCATCAGACCCTTGATCCAGCCGTCTAACGTGAGCCTCTTAAGGTGTTGTTTGAAGCTCTTGGCTATCAATCCATGAACAGAAACAACTATCGGAACAATGATCACCGAATCTACATCCCACATATCGACAATCACATTATCATTATTTAGAAATACATAAGTTATGTATATCAGTAGTATCGTTATCATATTATGGGCTTCATNTAGAAACCAGTGGTTAGGACTCTAAAGACAGGAACCTCCTCACTATACGTGCCGTGTCTAGAAGGACTGCCTTCTAAAAATAATAAAAAATAGTTTATTTCGTTAACAAAAAACAATGTCGTACAATAGAAGTTGGACCCTCATTTTAAGCAAAAAAATGCCTGTATATTAGAAGGACCGCTCTCACATATTTTTTATATACAAATGTGTAATTCATTTTACAATAACAACTAAAAATTATATAAAATTACAGAAAAAAAGAAAAACTATTAACTAAATACTAAAATAATTAAAATTAATCAACTGAGGAAAGTTACAGGATTATGGTGCCTTAGCTTGTTTAAAATCTTCTGCATCAGACCCTTGATTCAGCCGTCTAACGTGAGCCTCTTAAGGTGTTGGTTGAAGCTCTTGGCTATCAATCCATGAACAGAAACAACTATCGGAACAACGATCACCGAATCTACATCCCACATATCGACAATCACGTTATCATTATTTAGAAATACATAAGTTATATTATAAGTTATATTCATCTGGTTTGGGTCCTGACGGCCGAGTGTGTGATGTATGAGAATTTGATTTGATAATTAATTTAAATTTAGTTTTTTTCTAAGACGAGCACAGTATAGATATTACAGAGAATTTGTGATAGTTTAATTTTCATTTCCGATTCTTTTAATCTATGTTATTATAAAATTGTTTAGGGATTTAATCGGCTGTCAGAATCTATACTATATGAATCAGATTACTGATAAATATACTTATTATATATTCCTAAACACATACATATTATAAAATAATTACTCATAGACATTAACACTGTTAACATGTGGTGACGGATTAAGGATAATTAACGGGATTACCGGAATTACCGTGGGAGAGCCACGCTTCGCCACGAATGGGCCGGCTCGATTGGAGTAATACCACGGCCTTACAAAAAACCGCTGTGATATAGCACCTGCGCTGTTTTTCACTGAATGCGTGAGGATAGTGAAGGCCCTTTTTTTTCTTGTGGATACCACCTCGGCACTTCACCCCACCGGTGTTTGCGGCGGAGCGATTTGTCGGAATCGAACCGACTAAAACCACACGGTGTGCCACTCTGCGCCTGAGACGGGAGAGATCCGGGAACCGCTTTCTTACGCCATCCAGACCCCTCCCAGCAGGATAGAGAAGGCCCATACCTCAACCCCATACCCAACTCCTCTGATTTTGTATATGTATACCTATTGTTGATGTTCCTTAAAATAAGAAATAAATAAATCTCATTTCTAGAGAGAGACCTACGTCCAGCAGTGGACAGTCAAAGGCTATTGATGATGATATTGATACCTAAACACAGAAAAAAATATCAGGAACAATAAATGTTATTAATGGGATCAGGACCCACCTCCTCTCTCCTTTGACTGCTTCGGTGGAGTAGTGGATCAAACGTCTGTATGATCAGCTTCTGCTAGTGTTTTCTAAGTGTAATATGTATGTATTTATATCAGTTGTTTAGTACTCATAACACAAGCTCTGTTTCGCTTGGGAGTGGATGATGTTGTGTTTTAGATGCCCGAAATATTTATTTATTTGGATATCAAATTGTAAAAAAATGAGGGCCTCCAACCTCCTCTTCCTCCTCCTCCCTTCTTCCTCCTCCTTTCGACTTAATAGTCAGAGCAACATCAACCAGTTTACACTCCCCCTTATACCACGTAGTAGTAGTACTAAGAACAGATATAGTGTAAGCGCACGTGTGTACTGGCTACTGTCGACCTGTCGAGGCGTCCGACCGTTAAGCATCGTCTAGCATTCAATACACGTTCGTCAGTTTAGTGGCAGGCAATAATGTGCCTCGATGTGCATAGTAAAAGGTAGGTATGGGTACCATAACTTGATGTAATATTTTTATAATATAAAAATAAATATGTTGAATGATGAACAGCCAAAGATTGTTTGTTTAGTTCCTGTGATGAGCAATGATTTTTTCTTCTATATCTATATTTAGGACATTATATTATTGTATAAAATTCTACAACAAAAGAGCAATCGAGCAAAATCGGGGTTCAAAAGTATTTTTACAATCTCTTGGAAGAGGCCATTTCACGAAGTTGACCACAGTAAGTGGAGAAGTCGTTGCTTCCAAGCCGGACGTACTTTCGGAAGTGGAAAGCTTCTATGGCAGTTTGTACGCTTTTCATGCATCTCGATCTGATCCTGAAAATGATACCCTAGAGACAAATTAACACGCCACTATGCCGAAGATCTGCCAGAAGTCATTATTGACTAAATCGAGATGCCTTTTGTACAGCTGAAAAATGGAACAGCCCCTGGATAGAATGGCGTTATTAAAGAGCTGTTGAAGGCTGGAGGTAGACCTGTACTGAGTGTGTTCCTAAAGTTCTTCAAAAATGATAATAAAACCATGTTGAAGAACTATCAGCCCATTTCCCTCCTAAGCCACGTCAATAAGCTGTTCTCAAGAGTCATTACGAACCGTCTTGCGCGAAGACTCGACGAATACCAACCACCGGAGCAGGCTGGATTTCGGAGCGAATATGGCACCCTAGACTACATCCACACAGTGTGACAGATTATAAGGAAGACTGAAGAGTACGAGTATAATTAGCCCCCGTATCTAGCATTAACGTAGCTGAGAACAGACTGTTGAGTGAGGTTGATTACTGAGAGTAGTTTCAGCTGAGAACAACTTAAATCACGGCGATCGTTTTTTGTCTTTGCGAAAGACGGTCCCCATTTCATGTCATTCACATTATTTATATTTTTTATCATCGAATCCGTCACGATGAAGACTTGAAGACTCGAAGACTTAGAATTGAAGTCTATAATACTTGACATTGCCAGAAATAGCTGATCCGGGTGGTTCCCATCTCATCAGCTCTTATACCGTGGGAGAGCCACGCTTTGGCATGCATGGGCCGGCTTGACCGGAGTGATACCACGGCCTCACAGAAAACCGGTGTGAAACAGCGCCTGCGCTGTGTTTTACTGAGTGAGTGAGGATACCGGAGGTCCATTTTCCAACCCTTTCCCTCATCCCCCATCCTACAAGGCCGGCAACGCACTTGTGACACCTCTGGTGTTACGGGTGTCCATGGGCGGCGGTAATCGCTAACCATCAGGTGATACTTCTGCTCGTTTGCCCCCTATTCCATAAAAAAACAGTAGAAACAAACTTAAAACGCTTGAATAAGAGTGTCGCTTGAGATCTGATTTATACTTAAAACTAGTTGAAGATGATCAGAGTTCAAAGAATACTTGAAATGTCTTAAAAATACGGGTCTTATATCCTAACCTAGTTTGAGGAAAAGACTCGGGTAAAATAACCAAATCAAATATTATTGACATCGCATAGCTCCCGCTACAGCGTACCCCCATTCGTCCAATTCAAAGGATAACAAACACAGTGATGTGCAATTAAATTTCTAACTTTCGTTCCAAGAAGACCGAACAATTCGGTCATTTGGTTAATTTGAATATTTGTTTATCAAATACTTGGCCTGAGACTGTGGACTGTTCAAACATTGAATTTAAACCATCGGGTATTAACATGAATTATAAAAAAATAAAACTGCATCAATATCATACATAAAATATATGAGATATAGTTATATATATTCGTAATCACCGTTAAAAATAATTATTTTCATACCACACTCGATGTATTTTAAAAACTTTTTACTGAGATTACTTTTTGGCTCCAAATATCTTTAATTTTGTATTTTTTTATTTTAAAGTATCCAATGCCACTCTCACGACTAAGACGAATCTATTAACACCACTGGCATAAAAATACGACAAGCCGTTTAGACTCTAGGGCGTGCCAAAGAAATATACATACACACATGCATACATACACTCGTAAAACATGACTCTCCTTCTTTCGCAGTCTGATAAAATATTCAAAAACCAGGAACAAACCTCATAAGAGATCCGATTTTTTAGAAAATGAACGTACCTCAATAGCTTACATTTTTTTATTTTGAAAATGCAACACAAGCAATAGAAATATATCCCGTGTTGCGTAGTGACTACCATACAATAAAACGTACACAAATAACACCCAGATTCAGTACAATAATTTGTCATTAGATAAGACAAAGTGTTATTCCATGTGATTGTGATTCCTGTGTTGCAGGAGTTCGTAAGTGGGGAAATCACTTTTAGCAGGTGACCAGTTTGCTCATTTCCTGTTAATTCATAAAAAAATATGTCGGGATCGAACCCACAGTACTCAATACTGTAGGAACCAACGAGGTGATCGCTTAAACCAAAACGCCATACGTACAATCATCAAACGTTTCTATGTATGTGGGGGTGAATGGAAAATATCTGAATATTTTCTCCGAACGGATTTCCGTACTTTGGTTACCTTTTCTTTTAAAAAAAAATCAGTAACCAGCCATCTCATGGTGTTACTGCCTTTCCCTATTTCCTCTAACATAATTGGAGACTTTTTTATCTCAAGGACTTTTTATTATCGCCAAAATAGGTTAATAGGTCCACAACTATCCAACAAACTACTGCTACAGTCTAATCAGGGTATGGGTTGGGGCATGCAAACTTTATATTAAAGACAAAAAAAAATTTTACAACAGCATCAAACGGTCGTCAATTTAGGAGTTTTGCTAATACTGACATCATTGGTCTTATTATAATAATAGTTTTTCTCCCCCAGTGGCTGAGTGCGGGTTGGAGGCTGACAAGACAACATCGTGGCTACTTTGGCTAAATAATAAATAAATAATGAAAGAATAATAAAGGTTAGGAAGATAATGAGTAGAAAAATAATACATGAATATGCCATACTCGGCAACTGACTAGATAGGCGTAAATTAATAACTAGCTTTTATTTGCAGCTTCGTTCATTCATTTGGTATTTCTAACTTTGTAAACGAGGAACTTCCATACAGCTTTTCATCCATTTACCCCTTTTTTGTGCGGACTACAACCCTCGGATACCACCGATTGGTACGCGGCTGCCGCATACCGTTTCGGGTACTAGAAACCGGAGAACCAGGTGCGCTCTCGAAAGGAAAACCTTGGAACCCCGACGTAGCCTACGATTTGTAGATGACCCTCTCCTGTATAGGAACCCTGTTACTTCTTTTCTATTTAGAAAAGGGACGCAAGGGCTTTATAGATCTTGCGCCGCCACCCTGACCTGCTTCTGCTAGGGTGTCTGGTGGCCTCACCTGTCGCCCCTAGGCTTGCGTTTATGGAGGACGGAGGTCATTTAGAGATTTTCAATGCCCGAGTCGTCTGCGGTATCTGGCCTGTTCCCGGGCCTGCCGGACAGGAAGATCGGAGCAGAGGGGAGGGTATGAGAGGCTCCCGTGATGCCTCTCGACCCAATCCTCCATAGCAGGTCTTACCGCCACAATAACGGCGTAATCCTTTTACCCCTGAATAATCGATCAATCAATTACCTATTGGTTCAGCCATTAGTGATCCATGTTTAAACCAAACGGCGTACTGCTAAGGAATCTGTTACCAACCATAATAAATAATTGTGTAATAAACAGTATTCATACAGTTTTATACACTGTGGTTACTCATAGTATTACTCTGTTATGTTTCATACATTTCAGCCTAGTTTTTATTAAGTTTTCGTACACCAAATGTACCAAGTCAACAAAAAAACAACTTTTATTTCTTGAAGTACTTACAACTGTAACATTACTTTATTCGCTCACCTAAATATCATATATTTTATATTTCCCACAACCCACAAACTAATGACTGCATAACCCGGGAGTCGAACCCGGAAATTTCTTCGAATACAATGCGTTAGCACTATCGCTATATAAATCAACAATAAAGAGAATATTACTGTAATACAACTACAATTGTCTGTCACAACAGGTTCTGGAAATGGTCGTTTTTGTTCCGATTTCCCCAAAAACTTCATAGGTCGTACGTGGAGTAGGGTGACCATCATATAAAGTTGTATCTGCTTTCTATTACTCCAGACTCTGTAAGTCATGGTTTGTGTCTAGCAGAAAATCTCCCCATAGTTTCCTTAAGTCTCTTAATATCTTAATGGTGATGCACTAAAGACATTGACAACGTTTCGAAATGCCCGTGACCATGAGCAGTATAACTCGTACAAAACGTCGGGAAATAGTAGCTATCGTAACCTTTTAAATAATTTTATCGCTAATCAGTCTCGATTTATAACTAAAACTTAGTATACGTGTAAAAGTCGAGAAACTTTACACGTACACGTGTAAAAGTCGAGAAACTTTAAAACAGTAATAACTACAAAGTCTTTCAGTGTGTACACGTCAAGTTTTTTTCATTAGGTAAATTTTAACGTTTGCCGCTTTCTACTACTCCAAGTGTTGTGGGTTCAGTTCCGCATGGGACAACACTTTGTGTGAATCACAAATTGTTGTTTTGAGTATAGGTATTCTTTGTGACCATTTTACGTACGTTTGTAAACTCCCCGCGATACTGGAAATACTCCAAAGTGGAAAGTGTTTTAAAAAAATTGCTTGCCTGCGAGGCGATTGTGGTTTGGATCAATATATTATGTGTTTCATATATATAGTGTTAACTTTTCCTTTTTTTAGAAAAATGTTTTGATTTGACAACTGTCCTGAAAATAATCTTCCAAATATGGCTTCCGTAGCCGTAAGACAATTTTCCCAGTGCACCGAGTAGAAACAGTATTTTGTGCTAATAGCGAGTTATGTTCGTAATGTTGTACATGTACCGTGTAACGTGTTCCTGTATGATGAGTGGAACTCATCACGCGGAGCTTACATGGCGCTGTGACGTCACAAACAGTTACGCGAGAACAGAGGTTTGAGATCCATATATTCAGTGTCCAAAACACAACAGTATCAAGACTCTGGTATAATTTGTTAAACTGTTCGCTGTAAAGATTTATGGCCCTGCCAAAATGACTTTTCTGCCTGATGGAATCCAAAAGCAGAATCCAAAAGTGGTCAATGGGGGCTTAGTGATTTTATGGAGTGTCTTGCTGGTTTTTCTGAGTAATAATAATATGTTTTAGTGCCGTGAACTATAGTCATAGGTGTGGCGATTCAAAAGTACCTGAAAACCTACTTGAAATAAAACGAGAGGTTTTAAGCCCCTACCATTTATTGAACGAAGAGATAATTATGTTTTCAGCATCTTCAGTCTAACCACTACAGCAGAGGCTCTTACAAATGTAGAAAGAGATGACCATGTCTGAGATAATGTCAAATTCAGTAAAAATATTATCATCTTCCTAGCCTTTATTATTCCCAATATTTGGGGTTGGCTACAAGTTCTACCTGAATATCAGTTTTACACGGAGCGACTAAGCTACCCTAAGGGTGAACTTAATTCGCAGGTTGAACACCCAAAATATTTGCAGATCATACAAATATTTGGCCCAACTCAGGAATCGAAGCCGAGACCTCTAGCACAGCAGTCGTATAAGCTACCACTGCGCCATCGAGGCAGTCAAAAAATAAATAAATGTGATTGTTTTGAAATAATTATATGGTCTTATGTGAACATGTGTATGCTTTTAGTGGCATGTAATCCTTCCGGTAGCAACATTGACTGAATTCCGGCAAAAGTTGACACACGTCACATATACCGGCGGCGCTTTTCCATTGTTATATAATTTATGTCGACAACATGTCTGGACGTATCATCTAAAGCTTTCTGAATAATAGAAATTCAGTAATACTATAGTATTGTATAAACACAGGACAGACTAACCTCGAAAGAGATGCAAAATTTATCTAAGCATCGAGCACAAATATCATTGCATGCAGGAGTATTTCGGATATATATACTTTTCTTCGTTTTTATAACATTTTTCATTATAAATAAATAGATATTTCAGACATGTAACACAACGCCATCTAGTCCCAAATTAAGCCGGACTTGTAATATGGGTACTAGACAACTGATATAAATACATATATACTTAATTTTGTAAATACATACATATTATACATGGAAAACACCCAAAATCCGAAACAAATATTTGCAGATCATACAAACATTTGATCCGACCCGGGAATCGAACCCGAGACCTCAAGCACAGCAGTCACATACGCTACGGAGGTAGTCTAAATCATCTAAGTCATCAGTCAGTCTAAGTCGTCATCGATGCTCGGCTCCTATTATTCGACGAAACAAACATTCTTACTTTACAATTTCATAATGCTATGGTTTTAACTTCACAACACAACTCCTACACAGTTTAAAACCGTGTCGACACAAGTGGAAAACACGGTACTTACTGCAGCTTATCTAAATAGTTCCTCGTACGCCGTCAGATGTAAGATACTAAACAAATGAGGAGTCAGAGCGATCTACGTGTGACATTGTATGGCTGTATGATTACCAAGTAATAGTTTCATGGGACGACAAACAGTGAGTTAAATTGTGGTTTTATTATAGAGACAATGGTTGTTTTATTGTCATTACATTGTCTACTAAGTTGTGATAGATGTGAATTACGTAAAAAAAATCAAATCGCTCGACAACGTGATTGAAATCGAAGCCATAGTATTTCATAAACTTTTTAAATTTACTAAACTCACCTGCAATGCCATCACACGAATTGGCATTTACTTCGGAACATCAATTGTATGTACTTTTGAGAGCAATGATTTGGTGAACAATGAGATGAAGTTGCGTATTAAGGGATGAAGACAATTTAATGATAACGACCATTATATTGTTTATTTACAGAGTTTTTGTGAACTAAGTTGTGATATATTTAAATTAAAAGATAATATGTTTTTCAAATTAGTTGGCAAAAACACGGTCTGATCTGTTGTCGAATTTAACTGGTTTTTTTGTATGGAAATGATGTAGTTATCTCTTTTTATTTTTCAATGGAAATGTTAATACTTAATTTGTATGTATGTCGTTTTATTTATTTCATTAGCACGTATTTTAATATGCGATTTTTATCTTATCATTCATTACTTTTAACCTTTACATTCTTTTTTTCTCATTTTGAACCTAACTGCCCATTGATTCGTATTTGTTTTCTTTTTACAATATTTCTTTTCCATCTCAAGGTAGCCGGGAAATATTGCTTTTAAGCGATAAGGCCGCCATTTGTACACGGTAATTCAATTAAAGTATTATGTTAACTATATATTTAAGTAAACTGTTATATTTGTTGTACAATTAAGTGTATTCTATTCTATTCTGATAAACATCTCAGGAGAGCTGAAGCAAAAGAAAAAAAAAGCTATCAATCAAAATAACATAAAAGTTACATAAAATAGTATAGGTCTTCAGCACGATTGGGCTGGCTCGACCGGGCCGGTACTACACTTTTTGTTTTTATTCCGTGCGAAAATTAAATCAGATACTACCTCCTGAAGGCATATTGGGCTGAAAAACTAACTAAAACCGCAGGTACTAGGAATCAGGGAACCAGGTACACCCTAGGAAAGCCTTAGAACCCCGACGTACCTCGGGCTACCTATGGTTTGTAGGTAACAGCGAGGTTTCCGTTCCGTTCTCCAAAAAGCTCGGGTGCGAGTGCTGTGGAGCGCTTGCGTCCCCCACCCAAGCTTGCTTCTGCTGGGGTAACAGATGGCCTCATCTGTCACCCTAACAGAAGATGACCCGGCAGCATATGTTATAGTTTCTTGTTTGGTAGGAGTTTCCTATGACAAAAAAAGACATTCTGATGACTGCTAAACTTATACTTCAATTAAAGTAAAAACAAGAACATTTATAGATTAAACTATAAACATACTTACAAATTAGCCCCATAATATGTCTATATATTAGTCATTAATTTATGACACTACAAATCCTCTTCAGTTTTACGACCACAATTAGACAGAAACGAACGAAGAAATCCGAATCTTCAACAAAAAAATGCACACTTCTTCAAAACTCAATAGCCGAATAATCACTTTTGCCCACAAACTTACTTATCTTAATCCACTAAAACTAATTGGTTTATCTACACAAAACCCCACAAAAACCTAAGTTTTTGCGCTTAAGTGCAAAAGAAACCGTCCGATGTGCAAAAAATCGGCTTTTGCGGCAACTGTGAATAGGTTTCTTAAAAGCCGTAAAATATTCGAGGATGGTCCTGAGGGTGCATCTTGCAATGGTGATTAAATACAAACAGCTCGATATAATGTTATTATATTATATCGAGCTGTTTGTATATAAAATCCTTCTTTATTAAGAAGGATTTTATTATACCGAACAGAATACATTTAAATGATAATGATTAATTTAAAAAGAAAATTTGCATTATGATGTTTATGCACAAACTTTCATAAGTGTCTGTAGTTAAAATATATATTCAGAATCATGGGAGGGCCGTTTCACAAGTTCATGATAAAGTTTTCCATTAGTTATGTAATCATATATTATAATACCATGCAACAAGTAATCACTGCTATATATATCTACATGGACAATCAAGTATATCAGGAACTTTCTCAACAGCGGTGAAACTGGCACTAAAACTTTTAGAAATGATCTTGTACATACATTTGGGTTTTATTTTAACTTAAAGAAATTTGTTTCTAATAAAATAAAGTCTCAAACTATGTTTTCTAATATTTATGAAATTTTAATCTTTTAATACAATAGTTGGTGAAACTTATTCTGACGAATTTATTATAGAATTGTACTCATATTTCAGATTACTGCTTTAATTGAAAGACGAACTAATAATTGAAAAAAAGAAGATCTGCCGAATTTATTCTAGAATTGTCCTTTTAAGAAAACCAACCTACATTGCAATAATGTTACACATCGGTGTGATTGTATTCCTAAACCAACAAAGATTATATTCGTTTATAGTTACATGTATAAGGGTACGGTATGAATGCTTTTGAAGCTCAATTGGTCGCAAATTGTTAGGGCAAACTATTATCAATTCACTCGATTAGAGTGCGTAGATATCGAAAGAAAATAATACTAAGAAACACTTTGTTTTGAATTGGTCTCATATAGTAGATTATTTTACATCTTATAAATATATGTAATTAATCGGTAGAGTGGGATATCAAAATAAGCAAACTAAGTTGCATAATTGTCTGCATCGGGTGGCCGCGAAGAAACAACGAGAGAGAAAGAGGTGTATACGAAACATTCACAAAAGCAATTTACGATCACGTACACAAGCAAAACAACAAAATGTTTGGGAAGGAAACAGAGGAAACTCTACATACAACAGCAGGATTCAATTATGAATCTGTACAGATATGTTTTTAATAGAATTTGCAGTAAGTTGTACTTCCTATAATTTATGAGCACAAAGCTTGAATTCAGACATGCCAGGCCATGCATCTTTTGTCAAAAAATAACATGAAAAGTTCTTGTTATTCTCATTTTCACATATCGACGCACCTTCTTCTGCTGAACGGTATCTTCTCATAGATGTGTTATAATTTTTTGCTGGTGTCACTAACAGTATAAACCTTTAGTATTGTGTAGTATCGATTCCAATTAGCTGTCCCATTGTGACGTTGTAACTTTATGGAGTGGTTTTGCTGTTAAAACAATCTTTATTGCAATTTTATTCTGAATTTGTTGCTCTATGAATTGTGTTTTTAGGTGTACACCTAAAGTCTTATGGTATAATAAGACCTTCACTGACTACTTTCCAATGACCGTGAAGAGCCACGCTTCTGCACGAATGGACACCGGACTGGGAACAGTCCATTCATGCCCCACCCACCCATCTATCTCTCCATCCCCTAAAGGCCGGCAACGCAGTTGTGACGCAATTTGGTGTTACGGGTGTCCATAACCGCCGGTACTCGATTACCATCAGGCAATACACCTGCTCGTTTGCCTATTTTTAAGTAAAAAACAGATCGAGAACCATCTCGTGGACCTTTCGTTCGCTACCCCTGCTGTCGCCGCACGAGTAAGGAACTGGTGTGTCCTGGATGAGGTTGAGACGCTCTCGGATTACCTGTATATCCTATTTGAGCTTCCCGGTCCCAGGGCCCCAGTAGGGATCACGTGGCGCGGCGATCCTCGCGCTTTCCGTGGTGGGCTGTCGCCAAGCTCGACAGGGACCTACTGGAGGAGGCGGCCATTATTCACTCTTGGCTGTCTCCGCAGGCACCGACCTAGGAGGTTGACATAGGGGCTGGCCGCTTTCGCAATGCGATTACGCAGATCTGCGATGCGGCCATGCCCCGGATTCGAGGTTGTCGGCCTCCGCGAAAGGAGGTCCACTGGTGGTCCCAGGAGTTGGCGGACCTCCGTGCGGCCTGTACACGTTCCCGGAGGTCATCACCGCGGAGACGGCGGGGAGGACCACTGCGAAGCACACGCTGGCGGTGTGCCCCGCTTGGGCGTCACAGTGTCGGGCCCTCACTGCAGTCATCGGAGGAGATCTCGCACTGCTGGCCGTCGTACGCTCCATGGCCGGCGGCGAGAGCAGTTTCACCGCGGTCGCGACCTTCTGCGAGGAAGTCATCTCTCAGAAGGAGGCGGCGGAGAAGGCCCGGGAAGACGACCTCCACTCGGTCCCGATCCGTCGCCGGCGAACCGTGCGGCGGAGGCGCGCCTGTCAGCGCCTCATGCCGCCCTGAGTGTAGCCGCGGATGGGCGGGATGGGTTTTCCCCCCCATCCGCTTCACAGGCCAGCCGCGAGGGGGCGACGTTACGCGTGTGCCGTACGTCGCCGTCAGGTCGCCGACAGTCGTAGAGAATATTACATCTAGAGACGGTGCCCGCTTCAGTGCTGGCAAGCGCTGGGAGGGGTCCGGATGGCGTAAGAAAGCGGTTCCCGGATCTCTCCCGTATCAGGCGCAAAGTGGCACACCGTGTGGTTTTAGTCGGTTCGATTCCGACACACCGCCCCGCCGCAAACCCCGGTGGGGTGAAGGCCCAAGGGGGTTTGCACATGTAAAAAAAAAGAAAAAAAAAAGGATGACAGTCGTGAAACTTACTTGGACGCCTTCGGGCGGCTAAAAAACATCCATCAGCAAGACTACGTAGCCACATCGTTGTCTCGCTAATCCCTTGGGACCTTTTGGGTTGTTGATGAAAAAATCTTTTACAAAGTAATATCCGAAAAAGCAATTAATCAATTGGAATATATAACAAGTTACCAAATCAATAAAAGCGAGCAAGCGTTTAAAAGCTAGTCTATTGTGAAGCAAAAATTAGGCATAAAACAGTTGACAACATGTCTGCGTAGCTATTGAACTAACAATACTTTAATTTATGACATTTGAACACCTTTGAACAGTTTTTATACAAGTTTTTGTTAAGGTTTGTATAGCCACCTGTCAGGTATGGTGAAAAGCTAATTATATTGGTTTGGATTTTTAACAAAGTAAGTTTCTAATAAATATTTATGTAATATGGATGAGTCAGCTTTTAATGTCTATTGTATTTTATTGTTTCTTAAGGATTAATAGTCTGTAGAGAGAGTTTGTGGAGACAATTGAAGTGTAGTTAATGCCATGTTCTTTGATAATTATGGCGTGCTAATATGTATAATAATTATCTGTTTTCCTTTTGAATTTTTTACTGGGCTTAGCCTGCGGCTTCGCTCGCGTTTAAGTCGGTTATAGCGGAGACTCTTCAAATCGATGTAACTATATTATTTGCCAACCGATTGAAGAAGGACAAACACCAATAGTGAAATTTTGCAGAATACAATCTTATTAGTTTAACACACCTGAGATTGGCGCTAACTAAAATAAAGACAAACAGATAATAATTAAAAAACATTTTTTTTAGTTAATTTTATTTTAATTAAGATCCCTTGTACTTTTTTTAATATCTTATAAGTACAGACATTAAATTCTAACAATTTTATTATATGAGTTAAGATTAGATTTGATAAATAAATAAAAACAATAAATATTTCGGAAATATGACACACAACGCCATCTAGGCCCCAGCTAAGCAGAGTTTGTGTCATGGGTAGCAGACAACTGATATTAATACATGCATACTCTTTTTTTTCATTGCCTACATGGAAAACCACCAAACCTCGAAACAAATATATATAAATATTAATTCATCATATATAAATATTAAATCATACAAACTTTTGATCCGTCCCGGGAATCGAATCAAAAACCTCAAGCACAGCAGTCACAAACGCTACCACTACGCCACAATATCCTCCGGTGGATTTCGACTTCGGCCCAGAATTAATATAGACATAAAGGTCGATGTTCTTTTTGCGTGATAATTTGTATTAGTTACTAGTTTATGCCCACTGTTCCGCCCGGGTGCATGTCGGTTATCGCGGCAAATAGTGCCCAATAGCCCATGTGTTATTCTGATGTATCAGCTATATCACTGTAAAAACTAATCCAAATCCGTTGAGTGGTTTTTACGTAAAAGAGTAACAAACATCCGCCCATACAAACTTTCGCGTTTATAGTATTGTGTTCAGACATTAAATTAGTAGGATGTATATTATAGTCATCGTATTGTAAATAGTGTATTTTCTGATAAGAAAAAAACATTTTTCTTATATATATTATATGTATATTAGTGTGTATGTGTATGCATACATCTATATATTTCAGTGTGTATATGTATTTGTGTAGATATAAGGATGTTTGTGTAATATGAATAGTGTCTAACATTTGTATACGGATCGCTACTATTTGTTTTTTTTTTGTTTTTTTTTATATGTTTTATGTGTTGCCTGTGTGTAAGCTACCCTAAATTTAAAATTTTTTGAAATACACATATCCGTGTTATGGTTTTCTGGAAGAAATCGCCGAGAGCGATAAGACCGCCAATTGTTATACATATTGTGTGATTGTTCCTGTTGTACCATTTCTTACTATGTATATACAATGAAGAAAATATATATATAAATATATATACCTATATAAGCCTGTCAAAGTGACTGCTCTGCCTGATGGAAAACATGAGCAGAATCCAAGAGTAGCGGTCTCAATACTCATTGCGAATGTAGACAATGCAATAATGCAGCTTGGTGACCCACACCATGGCGGCTAATCGAGATGTTTCTGTATCATTATGCCACCTATCTCGCAGTCACCAATGATACACGACAGCACGAATATCGTCCCGGTCGAGCCGGCCCAACCTTGCCAGGGCTCTTTCACTTCTTTGCTAAAAAATCCTTTCTCTATTAGCTTTGGACAATTTTTTTATAGACCCGGTGTAGTTTGAGCGCTTAGTCATCTTTATTGCTTGAATCAGCACTCGAGAATGACTCCTTCATCATCGTCATCATCATCAGCCTATCGCAGTCCGCAGCTGGACATAGGCCTCTCCAATTTCACGTCACTTAGTTCGATCTATGGCTTCTCGCATCCAGCTCCTGCCAGTCTACCCGCGCAAATCATCGCTGCACCTGGCCTGTGGACGTTACGTTTGCCGAGACGCGGTCTCCACTCAAGAACTCGTTTACCCCAACGGTTATCGGTTCTTCGGCAAATGTGGGCAGCCCACTGCCACTTCAGTTTTCTAATCCTGTGGGCTATGTCGATAACCCTGGAAATGAACGACTCCTTACCAGACTAGAAGAGAAAGAAGAGGTTTTCAATTTGTAACTATTTTTTTTTGGTTTACTATCTCAAAACTCTTACTTATATATTATATATATTCATACTGAGAAAATCGGCATTTT
Organism: Hyphantria cunea; assembly: GCA_003709505.1. Classification (NCBI taxonomy): domain Eukaryota; kingdom Metazoa; phylum Arthropoda; class Insecta; order Lepidoptera; family Erebidae; genus Hyphantria; species Hyphantria cunea. The sequence continues at coordinate 165,759 of PKRV01002685.1, forward strand.
ATTTTGTTTTAGAGACGATATACCTCGTAGTCTAATTTAAATTTCAAAATGCCTATTGGTACGAAATTAAGAAATGGAAAAAAACCGTTCATTATATATATGAACATTGCATGTAAGCCTATTACAATCAGTAATAAATTTTTACAGTAAAATATATTGTAAATATATACCAACACATAAAAAGTTCATCTTTATATAGTTACCCGCCTTTAATCATTCCCAATATTAACTCGACATATGGAAATTTAAATCTAAATTTATTCAGCCATAATCAAATCAAATTCTAGCACTTCCTGTCCCATTTGTACGGAACCAAATATCATAATATACTTGTATTTTACCATATGAACACAATATTACCATAACAATACGGAGCAAAAATTCAAAACGGCCGATAAATCTTATAAAATAGACACGAACTCCTATTTAAATGTTATTCAGAGTGTTTCTGGTAAACATCTTTATTTCTCCATAGTAGCTGAGTACCTACTATACAATAGCAATGGGTATTAAGCCACGGGATGTCAAGTATTCATATATAATTTAATAAATTCAATGTCGAAACTGTGTGTCTAACACGGTGGCTTGGTTACTGTGACGCAATATGAGGTGGATGCTCATATATTTTTGCTTAATCTATTGCAGTATTATGCAGGTTAGTTTTGTAAATAGTTATATTTCATATAATATATAGGTTAATGTCCATTTATATACCGTTTATTGGAAGTTGTAGGTGGAACGAAACGTTTAAAATGCAACTAAGATAAACACATCACAAACAAAACAATCTGCCTCGGTAGCGTAGTCGGCGTATGTGTATATTTTATATATATATATATGTATGTTAAGATATATTGAGGTCTTGGGTTCGATTCCCGGGTCGGAAGAAATGTTTGTATAATCCTATTAATATTATCAACGCGAAAATTAGTATGGATGGATGTTTGTTACTCTTTCACGTAAAAAATACTAAACAGATTTGGATGAAACTTTATAGTAATATAGTTTATACATCAGAATAACACATAGGCTACTATTTGCTGCGATAACCGACATACACGCGGGCGGAGCCACGGGTATAAATTAGTCTGCAAATATTTTTTTCGGAGTTTGTGTGTTTTCTATGTATAATATTTATGTATTTACAAAAAAGATATATATGTATTTATATCAGTTGTCTAGTACCGATAACACAAAATGTGCTTTGCTTGGGACTACTATTTATAAGTATTATTTAAAAAAATTCGTCTTGATAATGAGTTTATAAACACAATACCCCCAAACTAGGCAGATCTCTAACTGTAATAACCAAACTAATCACACGTGGGATATGGCAGAAAGAAGGCGAAGCATCTCCAGAAGCCGCCGATACGTTTCTGGAGTTCCTCCCGACTGCCGAGATTGTGCCGGGGTTTAGTGGGTAGAACGGTCCTCTGGGAGTATCACACATGTCCTACGTCGTCCCACGGAGAGTATGTTGCGAAAGCACTCACTCACTTACACTCAAGGTGAGTGTGTCAAATCCAAATGAACGAAAGTCTTCTTATTTTAATAACAGATATACACATTGAGAAACTATTTAACTTTATTTTTACTATATATATATATTTATTTTTTATCTTTATGAGTTATACAAGATAAAACCTTGTCTAGGTTATCTTAAGATATATTTTCGTTACTCCACTAATCTCTGCCTATCTTAACAACATGAACAAAAATTACTGATAGATAAGGTGAAAATAGAAGGTGGTTTATATCCCTTATGTTTTAATGGTATTTTCGCAAAGTAGCAGAAGGGTCATATTATGCAAAGCAACTATCACTTCCAATAAACCTGCAAGATAGAGTCACCAGTTCTCATTGGTTCAAATTTGAAATTCAAATGTTACAAATAAGCCATAGATCATTTCGGTCTTACAACACCACATATTACGTTACACACCACCAATCATAGGTACGTGTTAGTCTATCTGTTGCCACAATAACTCATTAACTCGATATTACAAACACGTACCATGTATAATTCTTAACGAAATAACTTAAAATAAATCAGATGAACGTTGAGCGCCGTGCATGGAAAAGAAACTGTGTGTATAATGAATGTGAATTACTAAAAGATGAGCGACATTTAATTTCAAGCTATTAAGACTCTTTTACATTAGTGGCTTAATATCTTTATTTCCAGACGCACAATCTATCACGCGACATAGCTTACTACATATACACGCTAGACAGTCTAGCCGATTTGAAATATATTGGCAGTCAACGATTCGAATTGCGCTCCGTTGGACCCGATCCAGAGGGAGAAGCTGGACAGTAATAAGAACAGTATTACACATGAGGCCGAACCTGCGCCTTATAAAGCTGAGGGCGGTGGGCCGGAGTACAATACCGTCTCAATCTGTTGAGAACGCCAAGCTTTTTCGAGGCCAGTTTAGCCTTACTCTCCAAATAGCCGTGGACTGGATGAACATGGCACTGGACTTCACTCGATATGTCGACACCAAGTATTTCAATTAATTATTAAAAAAGTGCGTCATAGTACAAAAAATTTAGGTAACGCCAAATTTTTAATTTCTTTTTTTTGTTTTAAAGTCAACTCCCGCATTAGGTATATATATTCCTGTATTGTGGGGATCTTTACAAACATACATGAAACGGACACAAAGTACACCCAGACTTAGAACAACAATTTATGGATCACACAAAGTGTTGTCCCGTGTAGGATTTGAACCCACAACACTTGGCGCAGTAGGAAGCGGTGTGGCGACCACTGAAACCACTAGGCCAACCGTGTAGTCAATTTGCCAGTTTTATTTGTATAGGATAACAAATTTTTAAGAAGTATAGGCATAATGCAACCAATTGTCACAGAGTAGTTTTAGTATAAGACTATCAACACCTATCTATGCCAGTTGGAGAAATCAATCCCTAAATATGATAGGTTACTTTTGGTTCTCCAAAGGTTAATAGAACTTAGACATTTTTTTCTTAACAATTAAAAAAAGTTACATTCAAAAAACTCTAAAAATACCCCTTAGAAGTATTACCCCCCGAATTTGACCCCTAAGTTGAAGTACTGCAATGATTTTATCTTCACGGCACTCAAAATGGCTTGACTAGAGTCTGTTGTTGTTGAAGCGTGGAGTGCGTGGACCAAGGCGGCCTCCGATTGAGGTTCCAAGCGCGGCATTTTGGCTAGCAGCGTGATGATAGAAAGAGTGCATTGTACTCCAAATGGCAAAAAGTACTTCTTTTTAAGTTTAACCTATTACACGGTTGGCCTAGTGGTTTCAGTGGTCGCCACACCGCTTCCTACTGCGCCAAGTGTTGTGGGTTCAAATCCTACATAGGACAATACTTTGTGTGATCCATAAATTATTGTAAGTCTTTTTGTTCTAAGTCTGGGTGTACTTTGTGTCCGTTTCATGTATGTTTGTAAAGAACCCCGTGACACGGGAATGTATATTCCTAACGCGGGAGTTGTCTTTTTAAATGAAAAGAAAAAATGAAAAAAAAGCATAAAAGAAGATAGTAACCAAACCCTGCGGGAGCTGCCCCTCCCTGTCTGCCGCTCGGTACGCCAATGGAAGCATGTATATCGTAATATAGCCTGGCATCTCTTTCCCTCACTGTGTGATCTTCCTAAGCCGTGTACCATTCAAAAAGGCTAAAAGATGGGAGATATAAGTGACACGTACACAAACGCCTGAGTATCGTATTACGGGTAATTTGAATAAGTTATGGCGTCTTGTTTTGTGTGATGTCTCTATTATTTAGGGAAGTCATCTTGGAATAGGGCTGGGATGGGTTGAAAAAGAGCGGTAAAAAAGTTGTTTGTTTATTTACGTTTGAAAAACAATAATATTAGTATTGTAATCTCTGGTAAAAGTAGCATAATCTGTACAAAAAGTTATAATGGTTTCTTTTCAGACTCGGAGCGAAACTTATTTAGACGTTTTTAGCGCTTTCTGGGTAAACAAAAGCTCATGACGTCACTTCTTTTTATTGCGGTAAGAGGTTCATTTCATGTAAGTTTAAGGTACTATTTATACAAAGGTTTGAGTTTCCACTTCAGTTGCTGATACCAATGGGGTAGTTACGCCGGATTCAAAGCGACAAAAAATTGCAAGTCGTTTCTGTACCCACCCTGTGACACGTGTTAAGACAGACACCCTGCGAAGTACTCCGTGTGACAAGCGTGGTTCAACGACCTGGTAAACATTGCTAACCTGTGAGATGATGAACCACTTAGATTGTCCTACTAACATTATAAACGCGAAAGTTTGTAAGTATTAATGGTTTGTGTGTTTGTTACTCTTTCACGTAAAAACTATTGAATGGATTTTATTGAAACTTTACAATAATATAGCTTATACATCAGAATAACACATTTGATAAATATACAATTCACACAATATCTTTACACCGCGGGGCTCAGCTAGTATTATATACAAACCTACTCTTTATCTACTGTTCATGATATCTATCAATTTAATGTTATCGCTTTAGACGTATAAATAGTAAAACAAAAAAAAATCTTTGAAGAAGCATCACTTAACCGCAATCTTAATGCTGCAGCGTTAAGCACGTTACCTGTAATAAAACATCATATCTCGAAGAAGGAAAGTCCCGAAGACTTTGAATCTAATGTTCGCAGATCGCACTTAGAAAGTTTGAAACAAGAATGATGCAAAAGCATCACTAGGCCGCTATAGTGCGGGTCACCATGCTGCATTCTTGCATTGTCTGCATTCGCAATGAGTATGGTGATCACCTCTCTTGGATACTGCTTATGCTTTCGATCAGAGTAAGTAGTCACTTTGGCACGGCCATATATATATATAAGAAAATAAATTGTGTTAAGTTATTGGACAATGGCTTTAAAGTTTAGATCAAGATATGCAAGTAAATATAAACTATTTTTTGTCTACTACGGTCAGCAGAATAAAAATGTAGAGGTTGTAATACTAAATTTAATTTTCTTGTAGAGTCGTCGTAATACTTATTTATGCTAATAATAATAATAATGAAGAATATTGTTTAAACGTCAGATTTTAAAACAATAGGATATATTTCATATCATTATCATTGCCAACAGTCCACAGCCGGTCATAAGCATAAGCCGGGCTCTTCTTGGACCTTTCTAGGTTTTGGCCTGCTTTACCAGGCCAGATTTAAACAAAACGTATATACGGATTTTTTCAACTTTTCCATCTCTTTGCTTGTGATTGTTATCTTTTTACCCGACTGCGAAAGAAGGAGGTTTATTTTTTTCGAGTCTATGTATGTGTGTGTATATTTCTTTGGCACGGCTTGTCGTATTTTCATGTGAGCGGTGTCATTAGATTCGTCTTAGCCGTGAGAGTGACATTGAAAGAAAGAAAGAAAATTATTTATACTGACGTACACAGGAAAGCATATGCTTTTAAACAGACTTAAAACAGAAGAAAACAAGGTATTACGTTGGCCTGTGCGCTGCAGAAAATGCTCCTATATCAGCACATTGGGTACATCAAAATAAAAAAAAACAAATAGAAAAAAATATACAAAGTCGAGTGATTTTTATTTAATAATACATCACTTGTTTAATCACAAATAGAAAGTTTATTTTAATTAGCATTGTCTGCCCTAATCTCCAACTGTTGGGGTTATAGTAAAAGACCATTACACCATACCATACATAAAGTTCTACATTTTTTTCCCCCTTTATTTTAGACCTGCAATCAGTCGTCTGGACTATAATCAGGTGCGTTGCAAGAGGTTGGGGTTTGGAGAGATAGAGACACTGCTCCATCTCCCCTTAACGAGGCAGCACATCGGCTCTCTTGAGTCTTCTAACTGGATTTGGGTGCAGGAGCATACTGGTTAAAGGGTTTGGGTGAGTTGTCAAGCGGTCCTTGTAGTTGACTGAGTATCGCTTTGCTTCGTCCAAAATGGTTGGGATTTCCAAATACTCGTGAATTTCAGAGTTGAGAGCATACCAGGGCGCTGAGGAAAGTACCCTAAGAATATTGTTATAGACTCTCTGCAGGCATAATATGTAGGTATAAGTATGTTTGTGTAATGAGAATAGTGTATAACATTTGTATTTGGATCGCTACTATTTCTTTTTTTTTCTTGTATGTTTTATGTGTTCCTTGTTACATACAAGGAACACATAAAACATACAAAAGCTACTCTAAATTTTAAAATTTTGAAACACTCATATCCGTGTTATGGTTGTCTGGAAGAAATCGCCGAGAGCGATAAGACCGCCAATTGTTATACATACTTTGTGACTGTTTCTATTGTACCGTTTCTTACTACGTGTATACAATAAAGACAAATAAATAAATAATGTTGGATTTGCTGGCTGTCGACCACAGTTGGATTCCATATGTCCAGATTTTAGGGGTTTATTATGGAACAATATACCCTCAGCTTGTTGGATAGTGATAAAGCAGACTGTCTACCGAGAAGCCAGAGTAGATTTCTAAATCTTAGATTCGATTTTATTTGGTCTTTCCATGTCATCCTCCGGTCAAGGTGAAATCCAAGGTATTTGACACAGGTTGATTGTGGCAATGTGTGGGAGCCTAGGTTGACCGGGGAGCAAGTTTCACCTGAGGGTCGTGACCGAAGAGGTGGTGAGCTGTGGCGGTGTGGTGTTCGCGGTGTCTATGGACATCGCCAACGCCTTTAATAGTCTGCCATTCAGCTGCATCAGGGAAGCACTCCGCTACCACGGGGTGCCAGAGTACTTGAGGCGGCTGGTGGCAGACTACTTGGAGGAGCGTACCGTCGTGTACGAGGATCGAGAGGGCGCCTTGAGACGACGACCCATGTCGTGCGGCGTTCCGCAGGGGTCTGTCCTAGGACCACTCCTGTGGAACGTGGGGTACGACTGGGTCCTTAGAGAGCTGGGCGTAATCTAATACGCCGATGATACATTGGTCATAGCCTAGGGGGCGAACTTTCAGGAGGCGGCGTGTCTGGCCACCAGGGGAGTCCCTCTGGTGGTCAGGCGCATCGAGGCGCTGGGCTTGCGGTTGGCCCTGGACAAGACGGAGGCCCTGCTCTTCTATGGGCCCCGTCGCGGGCCGCCTCCCGGCGCCTCCATAGTGGTCAACTCGGTCCTCGTACCGGTCTGATCCTCGACGGTAGGTGGTTCTTCGATGAGCACTTCCGACAGCTTGCACCGAAGCTGGTCGACACTGCCTCCGCCCTCGGGCGACTTTTGCCCAATCTGGGTGGAGCCAGTGTCGCAACGAGAAGCCTCTTCACGGGGATTGTCCGGTCGATGGCGCTGTGCGGCGCACCGGTGTGGGTGTTGGCTGTGACCGCCCAGGCGCCCTGGCGCCCTCAGAGGTTATTGGCGGTCAGAGCCATACGCGGATACCGCACGGTGTCGACCGAGGCGGCTTGCGCCTTGGCTGGAACACCCCCGTGGGATTTGGAGGCGGAAGTGCTCGCTGAAGTTTATCGACGGGTGGCTGAATTCCGGGCGGAGAGTGGCGTTCGCCCTCCGCCCGAAGAGGTACGCGAGTGGCGTGAAGCCGCCCGTCGAGCCACGATGGTTCGTTGGTCTTCGCGGCTGGAGGCTCCTCGTGCTGGCTTCGCCACCGTGGAGGCGCTCNGTTTATCGACGGGTGGCTGAATTCCGGGCGGAGAGTGGCGTTCGCCCTCCGCCCGAAGAGGTACGCGAGTGGCGTGAAGCCGCCCGTCGAGCCACGATGGCTCGTTGGTCTTCGCGGCTGGAGGCTCCTCGTGCTGGCTTCGCCACCGTGGAGGCGCTCCAGCAGGTCATCTTCGAGTGGGCAGGGCAGCAGCACGGGACCCTTTCCTTCCGACTAACGCAGGTGCTTTCCGGGCACGGTTGCTTCGGCAAGTACCTGCACTCGGTCGCGCGGAGGGAGTTGAGTCCCGCCTGCCACCACTGCGACTGCAGTGAGGACTCGGCCCAGCACACGCTGGCGGTGTGCCCCGCTTGGGCGCCGCAGAGTCGGGCTCTCACTGCAGTCATCGGAGGAGATCTCTCGCTGCCGGCCGTCGTACGCTCCATGGCCGGCGGCCAGAGCAGTTTTACCGCGGTCGCGACCTTCTGCGAGGAAGTCATCTCGCACAAGGAGGCGGCGGAGAAGGCCCGGGAAGACGATCTCCACTCGGACCCGATCCGCCACCGGCGAACCGGGCGGCGGAGGCGCACCTACAAGCGCCTCATGCCGCCCTGAGTGTGGCCACGGATGGGTGGGACGGGTTTTCCCTTCCAGCCGTGAGGGGGCGACGTTACGCGTGTGACGTACGTAGCCTCATTGAGAGGATTTAACATCTAGAGACGGTGCCCCGCCGCAAACACAGGTAAAAAAAAACTCCTACGGATGCGAACAACCCTGCCCCTCAAACGTTAACTTCTACCTAACAATAAAATATTGATGACTGTACAATTTTACCAAAATTTGCCATGGTCTATTATGGACACCAGCATAATTTGGTGCACTACCATACAATACAAGACAAAAGATCGTTAGTAGTACAGGACAGGGACAGGCCATTAAATGACCATACATCTTCTTCGAAAGCTATAAATATGTTAGGCCGCTATTCTTATAAAAATTAGCAGAAAACTGCTGGACTGGGTGTTTTTTTCTATTTCTAATTGAAGTGAACTACAGGGACGTATTTGGGATGTCTGTAGACGTCACTTAGTTTTTTATTCATTTATTTTAACTTTTAATACATGACTGATTATTGTAAAATGGAGAGACTTAATGCCATTTTTTTCAAAGTTTTTCTATTGATGATGTGGAAATTTCTGAATAGAAGTAGGATATTATATATGTAAATATTGGATGATACTAATATGTAAGTTCAGGTAGTACTACCTTTTTGTCATTGTAAGCGTTGTGTAAATGTATGTGTACGTATGTGTAAGATAAGTAAGTGAGTCGGTTACATAAAACTTAACTGCTTGTCCTGTGGAAACTAATGAGAAAATTAAATTAGCATGTGCTTTCATCAACAGTAATATACTACTGTCCCTCTAAAAATAATAATATTTTCAAATATCGCAGAAATAATATTATATTTTCTATGTATATAAAAAAATCGATAATAATAATATGGGGTGTAAGGGGGCGAACCACAATCTTTCGCTCCCAGCCAACCTCACATGCACGGGGTGCACCCTGCTGGATAACGAGGCTCTGGCGACCGACCGATGGCGGTATATCCATCCCAACAGGCGTAACTAAATACAATAGACAAGTGATGGGCAGCAGCGTTACCGGTGCAACAAGTTACGCCCTGCGATCACCAACCTGCCTGCCCAGCGTGGTAATTATAGGCAAATCCCTCCACTAATAAGCAACAAAAGCCACGGCCCCCAGTTCCCGGTGGTTCCGCTATTCCTTGTCATGGTGGCGACCACGGTTACGATGGGACAGGGGATGCTAAGAATCACCATGGAAACCACAAGAGACGTAAAACAGAACCTTGAAAATGTGGTTCGGGTCCTCAGGAATAAAGGTGCGAGATTTTGTCAAATGCAGCGTAAAAGCACAAAGTCGAAACTTTCAGAGAGGACACTAGGGTTAATAAAGGAACGATGTGAGAACTCGCCAGTCACTTCATCAGCAAAGCAGGCTCTAAACCGAGAGATTAGTAAGCAAGTACGACACGACCTCCGATGCTTCAACATTCTTTTGATTGAAAGAGCAATCGAGCAGAATCGGGGGTCAAAAGTATTTGTGCAATCTCTTGAAAGAAGCCATTTTACGAAGCTGAACACAGCTTTGCTTCCAAGCTGGCCGTCCTTTTGGAAGTAGAAAGCCTCTAGGGCAATTTGTACGCTTCACGTGCACCTCGACCTGATCCCGAAAATGAGGATCCTAGAGCCACATTAATACACCACTACACTGAAGATCTACCAGAAGTCAGCATTGACGAAATCGAGATGGCTCTTGGACAGCTGAAAAATGAAAAAGCCCCTTGAGAGGATGGCGTTACTCCAATGCTGTTAAAGGCTGGAGGTAAACCCGTACTATAGGCGCTCCAAAAGCTCTTCAACGCTGTCCTGTTCGAAGGGAGAACTCCGATGAACTGTCTTGCGCGAAGACTCGCCGAATACCAGCCACTGGAGCAGTCTGGGTTTCAGAGCGGATATGGCACCATAGACCACATCCACATAGTGCAGCAGATAATACAGAAGACCTAAGAGTATAATCAGCCCCTGTGTCTAGCATTTGTGGATTATGAAAAGGCGTTTGACTCGATCGAGATCTGGTCTGTTCTGGAGTCCCTGCAGCGTTGCCAAGTAGATTGGCCATACATTCAAGTGTTGAGATGTCTCTACAAAGCTGCCACTATGTCCGTCCAAGTACAGGATCAGCATACACGACCCATACAATTACATCGAGGAGTGAAATTGTTCACTAATGCAATGGAGGACTTGTTTAAGACGCTGCACTGGAAACATCGCGGTATTAATATCAACGGCGAATACATCTTTCACTTGCGATTTGCAGATGACATCGTCATCATGACAGAGACGCTGCAGGATCTACAACAGATGCTGAACGACCTGGCTGACTCTTCTAGGCGCATCGGCCTACGGATGAATTCGGACAAGACCAAGGTCATGTTTAATGAACATGTACTACCAGAACCGGTTGCGGTACACGGTGCCGTTCTCGAAGTCAAAAATATATATAGCTCGGGCAGACTTTGCAGTTAGGTAGAAACAGGGTTGGGCAGCGTTTAGGAAACTTCGTCGGTTCTTCTCATCGTCGAGTACACAGTGTCTAAAGACGAAACTTCAATGCGTGCGTCTTACCTGTAATGACATACGGAGCCAAAACGTGGACACTTACAGTTCGACTGATTCATAAGCTCAAAGTTGCTCAGCGTGCTATGGAGAGGGCTATGCTCGGCTTTTCTCTAAGGGATCGCATCAGAAACGAGGTGATCCGACAAAGAACCAGGGTCATCGACATAGCCCATAGGATTAGCAAGCTAAAGTGGCAGTGGGCTGCCAACATTTGGCGAAGAACCGATAACCGTTGGAGTAAACGAGTTCTTGAGCGAGTCGAGAGAGCGCGTCTTGGCAAACGTAGTGTAGGACGTCCGCAGGCCAGGTAGAGCGATGATTTGCGCAGGACGGCTGGCAGGAGCTGGATGCGAGAAGCCATGGATCGAGCTGAGTGACGTGAAATTGGAGAGGCCTATGTCCAGCAGTGGACAGCGATAGGCTGATGATGATGATGATGACAATCTTTATAAGACGAAATACTATATGCTAATAATAAATAAATTATAGTACTTTGAATATATTTTAAAATTGAATTCTACGGAAGATCTTTAAGATAACACTGTTAATAGCAAGTGATTTTACCTTTTCTTTCCATGACCTTAGACATAGAGGTAATTCCATGTACTTATTTACTCACAGTAGCCAAAGCCAATGAATAAGGACTGAAATATAGTTTTCACTGAAACATAAAAGAGAAAATTACAATATGTATTAGGCATGTGTTAGTAAAATATTAAGTACATAAAAGCAAATAAGTAGGGAACAGGAATGGGAAGGATACCTACCTATTTGTAGGCAAAAGTGTGTCATCGGGTATGTTCACTCTGGGATCATCGGAGCTTATTTCTATGACGTCACTAATAGTTTGAGTTGCTTCGAGTTGCTGCTGACATGGATTTTGCCCACTTTTCAAAGAAAAGGTATTGCTGAATGACGCCCAAAATTCATCTAAACTTAAAGCGGTGTTGCTCTCCTTAGTTGTGAACATTAGGCTCCTTTGTACGAGTTCCGCAAGCTGGGCACCTCATCCTTACAAAAAACCTTTGTTTTCTGTAAGTAACAAATATACCTGAATGAAGACTTTCCAAAGCAAATATTCGCACCTAAAGCAACTTTCTGACCAAGAACTGCAATATTTTATGCGACAAACGAACATAAACAAGTTTGTAGCAATAGATCACCAATGGATGTTATCTGTACTTAGCGGCTTAATATCAATTTTTAGAGATGTCCAACACTACGTACTCAAAACTGTATTTCTACTATAAAAGCAATAATTTAGAATTATTCTATTTAGTATTTTATTTTCAAATATGATGGATATCTAATTGTCAAACGACGCTGACTATCGTTCCGTTGTTGATAACTGTTTATTTATTGTGTTGTTTGTATAATAGTGTTTGGTTCAAAAAATAAAAGATATGATGCAGATACCTGTGAATGTATAGCTTAATAAACTTCATCAGAAGTTTATAAGCTATACAATCAATGTTTGCGTTTATTTCATTTCTTTTGTCTTAAATTTTGAATTATTTTAAATTTTAAATTTGCGTACAATGAAATGCACATCTGTGAGTGGAGAGGGCTCGGTATTTTAATGACCGACGGATGCTCGTCGATAGCAGGTATACAAAACGAATTGTGGAACGGTAGTACACCCACCAACGCACTCAAAATGCATGACGTATTAAATAAATAAATATATCTAGTCCCAAGTCCAGCCCTGTCCTTCTCAATGGCCCTACACAGCGGGTGGTTTGTGGCCTACAAGACCAAATGTACACCTTTTGTAGTTAAGAATGCGGCCCAGTAATTACCATGAGAATGTACCCCATGGTTTTATGGTCAACTCAATAGGGTAAAATAGCATTATGATACAATCAATGGCTATTATTTAATTGGGAAATGATACCCGTTTGAAAGTTTTTGATATGGTATTTGAAGCCATGAGATAAAGGGAAAATACAGTAGTTGAAGAATATATTTTGAGTTTCTATTTATTAAATATTCATTTCGTCTTAAATAATGACTACCCGTGGTTTTCTTCGCGTGATTACTTCTTATTTTGTATTTTTAATTTTAATATTTAAGCTCCGTAAATAAAGATTGAAATAATAATAAAAAATGGTTACCTGGAAAAGATCGCCGTGAGCGGTAAGACCGCCTATTGTTATTCCAAATTTAGTTTTTAATCTATTTATTTCAATAATACTTTTCGATACTTTGTGATGTTCAATAAAGCTGTATAAATAAACAAATTATTATTATTAATATATTTTGGACATAAAAATTACGATTTGCATTTGTGTGACAAACTCCCATCTCTAAATAAGTAGTCAACATTAATATATTGATCACAATAGCTTATGGTACAGTCCCATAAACTGCCCTAACCGCTTTACTAGGAACTGATACAACACTTATTCGGACATTTAAACTAATAAATATATATAATCACTAAGCCGGTTGATTGATTGCTTGATACTATTCTGTTAGATGATAAAATGTGGTCGGTTTTAGAATGTATGTCTGTGGATTGGTGAGGAGTTTTGTAATTATTGGATAACTCAGAGCTTTTTTAAATTTAAAATATTTTCGGACATCTAATAACAACCCCACCTAGTACCAAGCTAAGCACAGCTTGTAAAATGGGTACTAGACAACTGATGTACTTTTTTTTGTAAATACATCCATGTTTAGAAAACACTCAGACTCCGAAACAAATATTTGCAGATTATACAAACGTTTAATCCGACTCGGATACAAACCGTCACCTCAGCCACGTTCATTAAATCGTTCATATTTTACTGCCTTAGGGAAGAAACTCTTTCTTATTGGGTGCTTCCTACATAAGTTTACCTTCTGCTTGCAATGATGTAGTCTTGTGTAGTTTATTTGTTACTTTCTTAACAACTGTAAGCACCATGTACTCCGGCGGACTTAATTACCAGGGTATACTACCAGCCAACCATTGGGATGGTGTAGATATCTGGTAAATCTAGTGTGATCCACAAATTGTCGCTCTGAGTCTGGGCGTTCTTTCTGTCCGTGTATATTTACTAATGTGGGGGAAGGGGGAGGTAGTCTTAGAAAAAAAAAACATCGTCTGTCATTTTATCACGCTTTGCGAACATCATGACCCTATCACAGTCCACTGCTGAACATACACCTCAATGAACTTAAACACAATGCAATAATTGTTAAATAATAAAACGGGTACAAAGAATTCGTTTAACTTATTATATATTAACAGACAGACAGTCACATCCCCCCCAATCAAATCGAATCAATTATTATAACCATTTAACGGACAATAGGGTAGATGGCATCGTTTCCTAATTCAATTTGAACTAATAAATAACGGGTGCGAAGTTAATGTTGTGTGCGTATGCGCATCGTATAATGCTTGTCTTTTATGAAGAGGGGAAGTAATAATGGATGTATAAACAAGTTTGAAAGTCTATTAAATTGTTAAGTTTTAAAATTATTTCACATTGAGGGAAATTAAAATATTCTGAAGTTTGAAACAAAGAATTTTACAACAAAAATAAAAAAAAAAAAAAATTAAATCCTTTACACAAGTACTTAATCGAATAATCTTGCGCCAAAAATGCCTCACATCATTTTGGAAAAAAGCTGATACTGCTGTACCTATATTTATCAACCATAGCCATAGCTAAGAACGACTGCAAGGAATCTGGCTTTCGAATTAATAAAATCGAATCGAAATCGGTCAACCTTTTGGAGAGCTACTATGTGTACCACAGTCAGACTTACACTCAGACATCGACGCCATACTTATAACATCCCTTTTTTTGCGTCGGGGGTTAATAATTACAAATTCGAAAGTAACTCTGTCTGTCTGTTCTGGTGTCATCCTTAACCGCCGCATCGCTGCATGGAGTTACATTGATTCTTGAAAGGACATAGGCTACTATTTACAGCGATAACCGATATACACGCGGGCGGAGCCGCAGGCAAAAACTAGTGTAGCATCATCCTTTTGAACTTAAACTAATAAGAGTCACTACTTAGGTAACCAGACGGGTAATAAACATTTACGTCTCCAACCACATATTTATTGTGGACACTTAGTTATTGTTTGTCCTAGGTAGGCATAGAACTAACAAAATGTCAACAACTTAATTTATTACCGTGGAAGAGCCATTCGGCACGGATTGGCCTGCTCGACTGGAGCTCCATCGGCCTCACAGAAAACCGACGTAAAACAGCGCTTGTGCTGTGTTTCACCGAGTAAGTGAGGATACAGGAGGCTCATTACCCCCAACCCGTTCACATCCCCCAAAGGTCGGCAAAGCTCTTGTGACGCCTCTGGCATTGCGGGTATCCACGGGCGGCGATAATCGCTGACCATTAGGCGATACGCCTACTCGTTTATCCCTTAATCCAAAAAAAAAAATATCGCTTAACAGTCAGGATCACCAACCAATAAACTAACAGATCGAAAAAATAAAAGTCGGTTATTTAAAAGAAGTATTATTGACAACCTACCCGTATATAACTCGTCTTTTTTAATAAGCTTCTGTGAAGGGATAGTGGTTTATGAGGATTAGATTACGAAATAGCAGATCTCCACTAACCTCAGTAAGAAAGTGACCCGTGGAGATCCCCATGCGTCACCACCTCCACAGGGCAAGGAAAAAAATTAACGCAATGAATTATAACACTTAAAAATGACTCTGTGCAATATTAAAAGACACAGACAAGAATACATAAGAATAGGCTCAAAAAATGATGCGCCGGAATGTCTATCGACACTTTATGTCACCGCCATTCTGACAAACCAAACCAATTGACTGCCTTTTTAATACAAGTGTCAAACGTCTCCATATCAATAACCAATAAAATCAATGCTCAATAGAGACCCACTTCAATGCAAGATGACGTGACAATAAAGTAAGTTGATTTGCAACAAATTGTCATCCTCCATTCCCAGAAGGCGCCAGATGACACAATTATTACCAAATTTGAAATCTATCTGTTTATAAAACCGAAATAAATATCATTAAAAACCATTTGCCATAGAAATCTTAACTTTATAGTACATGTATTTGTATTTGTAAATTGAAAATTTTGCCAGGTGTAAAATCAAATTTGCCAGTGAATAAAGACGACAACTCAGAACCTAACAATGAGCTTTGATTGCCAGCGTCTATTGTGTGATTATACACGGTCATTATATTCTATTTAATTCGTGATAGCCGTTTAATAGTTCACGAAAAGTTCCCTTGCTTACTTATTAACAATACAATAAAAATAAATAGCTTTACACGTTCTTGGAACCCGGCAGTTGTTTGAAAAAAGATTCAGTTCTTCCCTTTGGTGCATTTTATTGATCGTTTACCAAAGATTTACGGTCCTCAAGCTACAGTTATACGATTTTAGTTTTTAATATATAACAGATAAGTATTAACATAATTTGCAGAGCTTAAATTTAAATTTGCGAAGTTTATAATGACGCTTATGAAGTGGAAAACGATACCATCGTTCTGTCATTCCCTTTTCACGGTCGTGTTAATATAAAATTAATATTTCTGCAGTCGTAAAAAAACACGTCCCCTCACAATGGATGTTTGACAAATAATTTTCACTTGAAGTCGTTAAATTGACGAGCATGAAATTCAAGAGGTGTAATATTGTTCACTGTGTTCTCTATAACGATGTCTGATTTAAAGGCCTACTGCCAGCTGTTGGTATTCGTTCACACTTTAAATTATTGCGGGTCAAATTTACTTGACATAATAAAACCAATTTTGGAGCAAAATGGTAGGTTGGTTATGGAGAAATCTGATGTTTTAATAATCGATCTGGATCAATTGATCGATTGTAGGGTATAAACGAATTACTAAAATATAATTGGAGGATTGGGCTTGTGCAACTAGAAAATTTCTGTTGCTATTACAAGATTTCTGATAAATGAGCACTTTAACTGTCAAGCAATCTTTACGGGCCACGGGTAGAAGGCTCAAAATTCCTACAATAATATAATATATTTAGGTTATGGAGATCTGACAGTAACAGATCTACAAGTCGAGGTTCAGCCGTATCATAGCGGACTCAAAGCTAATAAGTCTTAGTCCCAACTAAGTTGGGTCTCAGACTGAAAAGAAAAGGTCTATACTTACCTACCGTTATACAAAAAACGAATAGGTACTGTGCCTGGATTCAGCTGCAGATCCACTAAAGGCCAAGTATTGAATTACTCCTTATTTATATGTTGTTTACGTCAGCCTCTAAAAGCAAAAGTCTTACTTGATTCCAGGTTTTCCAAAGTATCTGAATGACAGATCAATGAAACTATACAAGAAGATAATGAGAATAACTAGCAAACTGCCCTCTCCCGGAACAAAGGACTCGGGCTTGTAAGACCAATGAGCCCTTGTCTTGTAACAGAAGTACTGTTACTTAAAATCACTATATGTGATAATAATAAATAATAAATAAATATGTTCAGACATTTTAACACACAACGCCATCCAGTCCCAAACTAAGCAAAGCTTATACTATGGGTACTAGATAACTGATATTAATACTTATATACTTTTTTTTTGTAAATACATACATATTATACATAGGAAACACCCAAACTCCGAAACAAATATTTGGAGATCATACAAACATTTGGTCCGACTCAGGAATCGAACCCGAGAACTCTAACACAGCAGTGGCATTCGCTACCACTGAGCCACAGAGGCAGTCAGATAATAGAACATACTAAACTACTCTGAAAGTAGGAAGATGTACATTTATTTATACATCTATGTCTATTAAATGAAATGTACAGCAATAGAGATTAAAATTAAATCCTTTGTCCTCTGTCTTCTTCAAAAATAACCTTGAACTCGCAAATAAATCAATAATTTACAACACATACATGAGACGTCTTTAATACGGTAGCAGTTTAAACTATGACAAAGTTTCTTATCTATAATCTCTATTAAAATTCTCGGATGAATTTCTGATGCATGTACTTCCAATTTGATTAAATAATCAACTTTAAACTTATAGCAATACGGTATATTTCGGGGTACTGCTAAACTGGGTAAGGTAATTTCGTTGATGTTCCTAAGATACATACTAAGTAGTGAAGTGGCTTTGACAGAATCTGAATTGTTAGGAAACAACTGCCTAGGAAAGAATTTCGTATTAGGAAATTATGTAGATACTACTTATGTTAATAAATGTGTATTTTAAAGTGGCATGTTTAGTTGGTAAATTTATCATTAATTTCGAAATGGTTCTATGTCAATTTTGACGCTTAACGATATTGAAAGAGAATCAAATGCTTCTGTAATTTAATCATTGAGAAGATTTAAAAGAAAATGTTGGCTTTTTTATTTATCTAACTTCATAGATAAATGAATAGCATTTTTCAAGGAAACTTTGAACATAATTTTGACTCCCTTCAAAACGTCGGCTTAACTCGAAATTTAGGATACTTATCAAGAACCGAGTACTGGTTCTAGCGTAGTAATAAATAATAATAATAATAATAAATTTATTTTCAAAAAGTAGATTCAAAAGTTATTAATATAAAACTATAAGTTACACAATCAATTATGAGAGCATGTACCTAGGCATTCAGTAAAGTGACACGCCGACCCCAAACTAAAAAAACTCATATCTTGGGAATCGGTAGCTCACCGCTCTAAATATCTTACAACATATTAGTCTTACAATGGCAGATATAAGTACATTTGTTATGAAGCTTAAGTAATGTTATTCACAGGATAGAAGTTTTAGCTTTTAAAGTCACTATAACAGCCCAAAATAATTTCTTTTTTGTTAACAGCTCTATAATTACATGTCTTTTTTTATAAGATTTTCTGTTTCATTATAATTTAGTAGCTTTAACCAATTGCCCCAATTTCTCTTTAAAATCATGTTTATTCAATTTGTATAGCGAGATTTTTCTGTTCATATCATTATAATGCCTAGAACTCAAAGCGCTATCTTGTCGCGTTGCAAAAGTAGTTCTACAGGGTACTGAGGAGTAAACCAGTGCACCACGTCTTTTTCCACCACTTTATTTGTTAAGCGTGTTTGCGAATGTCGCCGAAGCATGGTGCGGAGTATAAATAATTGGCGCACTGATAGGATCCGAGCCTGCCTGTACAATTCTGTAGTGGAATAATATCACAACTCCATCGTTCTGTGTTAGGTAGGTTGTTAGTAGTATAATGAGATGAGTAATTGTCAAGAGGCGGCGGTAAGCCAATACTTCTTAATCAGCACTCTGAAAGAATAATAATATCGAATTCAAATTAGATTTTAGACAATGTACAAACAAATTGGTCTAGATTATAAACAGACATTCGACTTTTATTTTTTTGTATATATATAGATAAGCCGAAATGCGTCACACCAACAACCCATAATGTCCCACTGCTGGGCTCCGGTCTCCTCTCAAGAGATGGTTAAGGCCATACGTCCCCACGCTAGCCGAGTACGGTTTGGGGACTGGCAAGAGAACGTTGTGGTACGTAATTTTGCCGTTGGATGTTTTTAAAGCCGCCCAAACTAAGCTTCACCACTATTATCTTATGATAACAACCGGCACCGACTGCTTAACATGGCCTCCGAATCACGGAGATGCTCATGGTATCATGTCACTAGCGGGTCACCCGTCCAACGGAGCTATGAGCGCCTCAATGTGTCACATTATTCTATATTAAGTTCCTGTTATCTCATTTGACTGACAATAGGCCCATTCAAATCGCAACATCAATAAACTTTTATAGTGTTTGCAGTTCCTGTGGAATATGAATTAACTTACTGCATTTTTCTGAAACCGTATGTGATTACCACAAGCTTTTCCCAAACAGTTGTGAAGGACAGTTCAATTTTAAGTACATTTTATAAATTTCGGCTCGACCGGAGTGACCTCATAAAAAACCGACGTGATTCAGCGCCTGAGCTGTGTTTTACCGAGTGAGTGAGGATACCGGAGTCCCATACACCAACCCCATCCCCCATCCCCTTTTTCATTCCATTTCAGGATTCAAAGTCTTTGAGACTTTCCTTCTTCGAGATATAATATTTTATCACAGGTAATATGCGAACTACTGCAACATCAAGCTTAGATTATCGTCGAAGAAATCTAATTTCCTGCGACTTGATAATCATTCTATAAATGTTTTTCGATATTCAAAATTAGAATTTATAAAAAAAAAAACTTATGAGCCATCTTGCGCCATGAGAATTGTATTTTTATCTCAATTTCAACATCGGAATTCGCAATAACCCAACCTATTATTGAAACCTATTAAGAAAAACAATCTTCTGTATCATTTTAAATCGATCACTCAACGAAATGACAGATGCATTCTTTTTTTAAATATTTTTTGCCGCGAAACGTGTTTCAAAATCGAACACAAACATTTCTAAACGGGCAATTAAAATGGCGATTTGCTATATCGCTTCTGACAGTTCCAACGCCCATTTTAATTCGTTGAAATAACAGTTTTTGTATGACGGTAGATCACTTAACGGGCGCGCTTTTCAAACCTTTTTTGTCGTTGTTTTTTTTTAGTTTTGGTACGAAGATTTATTAAAATATAATCTTGGTATAGTTTATGGTGCAACTTTGATTTTTTATGTTTTAAAACTAGATTCTTGTGGAGCTAATGAAAGTATACCTATGGGTAAGTAGGAATATAATTGTAACTTTACGTAAACTAAGTCCATTTCTATTCAGTCATTTTTATCTTTGATCATAGAGTAACTATTTACTTTATATTCAACTAATATTTTTGAAATATACTTATGTCTATTCATCATCTTCCTAGCCTTTATTATTTCCAAGATTTGAGGTCGGCTACTAGTTAAACCGGTTTATTAAAACATCTAAAATATAGATAGGTACATAGATTGCGGTGTATTTTGGTTTTAATATTTGGTTATGGATTAAGAATATAAAGGGTCACCGCTATTCATCCCGTGAGTTTAGTAAAAGTCGACTACTAAGGGAGCAAAAAACATAGGCCAACAGTACTGCAAAGAGGAGAAAACCTTGACTCAAACTCTATTCGAATAGTAATATGTCTGGTCAGTATGAAAACTCGGCCTAAACCTCCTTTCCGAGGTTCCGATCAGAGAAGGCATATGGCCAGCAGTAAACTATTAAAGGCCGATGATAAGAAAGAAAATAAATGAATTATAGTTATTTAGGACATCTTACACACAACCCCTTCTAGCCCCAAGTTAAACAGAGCTTGAGTTGTGGATACTGATATCAATCAATACATAAAAATATTTTTTTTTATTTAGATTTAATAAAAATCCAATTCTTTACTAAATTTCAACATGCTTTGATATCGTTAATATTGTCATGAACATACAAACAAATAAATAAGTGAAGATATTTCATTAATAATTTAAGCAAGTACTTATTAGAAATATCTTAGTTGAATATACACAGATGAAAAAAAATGAAATGCCAGAATGCATTCGGATGCATCACGCACACTCCCCACCCCAGTCGCAGGAAAACGTTTCGACGCACCTATTAAATTATTACATCCGTACTCATTGTGAATACCGATTATCTATGACTCGTGTTTATGCGTTACGTGTGAACGACACTTTTTAAAAAATGTAGCTCCCGTGGCTCGTAAATTGTCTCATTTACTTCGAAATTGTTGTTAAAGAAATAAGTTTTATTGTCCACGATTACCATTAGGCTGTATGACAAGCTGCCATATCATTTAAAATTGTTTTAAAGAGAACTACAAACATTCCTTTTTCAAACATAATTAATTAATTAAACTAAAATTTTAAAGAAAAATAGTGTCGTATTGGTAATAAAAAAATATGTGTCATATAAACTTTTGACAGTTTTGACATAACAATTGGTTGATTGATTGATTGATTGGTTTTTGGTCTTTTGCAAGACGGCCTCCATTTCATCTAATCCACATTTTTTTAACATTAGTTTCATCAAGGCGAAGACTTCATATTTGAAGACTCTAAATATATGACATTGGCAGAAATAGGTGATTAGTAAAATTAGTGATATTTGCCATCTCATCAAAAGAAAAAGGATATGTCTTTATGAAACTCTTTAGAAAGTGGAAAAATAGAAAATCTGCCAACAACTGCGTACCTAAAATCATTTAATCGTCAGTGACGGAATCCTGATTCAAATAGCATGTTGTAATGGTGACATTAGAATATCTATTTAGTAATACTAAGTACCATACTCGAAGTCATGATCGGATCAATACCGTAGTTTTATTAACAATCTTTCTTGAATTTTGGGCATTCAAAGGTCATGGTAGTCACTTAATATGAGGTGATCGACTGCTTGCTTGTCTTGATCGTATTATGTATAAACACCAATATAAATTTCATTTTTATTTTTTTTTCTTGACCGGAATAATTAAATACTCCTTCACTGAAATCAAACATCTACCAAGAACTAATAAAACCTAAAGCCACTCCACGGATTTAAAAAAATATCATATTCAAGACGTATTGTATCAATAAACATAGTTGCATTCAATTCAAAGCGTCACAGGAACGCTCGGTGTGGTCAAATGGCCCTTAGCTATGCATAGCGTTACCACAAGACGCATTTAAACATAACTAATTCGTGTTATGCGCATAGAATTTAATTTGATAGGATGCAAGTGATGCATTAACTAAACGCAGTTGGTGGGAGTTTTGACAGGTGACGCTTTGATTTTTTTTTATGGCTTTATTTGTAATCAGGCAATGGTATCTACTTTCAGAATCGAAGAAGTTCAGTCGATCATACTTAATCCTTATTATTTATGATTCTGAGAATCGCAAACCTAAGTAATTATTATACACAAGATTGTTGCAGATAATAAAAAGGGAGAGAGAAAATATATTAATAAGAATTAAACACGAGAATCAGAAGACCACCTGTAGAAGAGCTAATTAAAAGGATGTAATGATACTTTTATTCGTAGTTTCCATTTATTATTTAATTATAAACTCAAACTGTTTCAATTTATTATAGGGAATGTCATTTTAATTAGACCAATACTAATTTGAGAAACAAACAAGTGGTATTCTTGTCTGCTATAAATACATAGTACAAACGACAGCTGTTGTATGTGTAAGTGTACTGTGAGCGCGAAGTGTAGCAACACCTCCATCAAATTAGGGTCTTTTACCTTCGAATACTTCATCATATCTAAATATATAAGCATCGTGACTGCCTCGTGATCTAGCGATAATATATGTCTGTTGATCAAGAGATCTTGATTTTGATTACCGGTTTGGAGTTCGAAGTAACTAATCCTGTATCGCGATACAGAAATTCTTCGCTATCTAGTATCTATATAACTTTCCAACATCAGTTGGGCCAGGTATGATCACCTCGCCTAGTAGGAGGATACTCCCTATGTATTGTAGGAGTTACTCCGTTGGAGAGCAACGCTTCGGCATGCATAGGCAGGTTCGACCGGAGTGATACCACGGCCTCACAGAAAACCGGTGTGAAACAGCGCCTGCGCTGTGCTTCACCGAGTGAGTTAGGATACCGGAGGCCCATAATCCAACCCTTCCCCTCATCCCCATCCCCCAAGGCCGGCAACGCACTTGTGACGCCTCTGGTGTTACGGGTGTCCATGGGCGGCGGTAATCGCTTACCATCAGGTGATACATGTGCTCGTTTGCCCCTTTTCCATAAAAATAAAGAAAATGACACTTGTTCGTCCACAAAGCCTATACCACGAAATATAATACAATGACCTGTATGATGATAATTTATTATTTAAAGTTACAAATCCTACTAATTCCTACTGATATTATAAAAACGTGAGTCTGTGTGAATGAACGGATATTTGTTACACTTGCATAAAAACTTCTGAACGGATTTGTATGAAACTTTACAGTATTGTCGTCTGATCTTTGTTGGTTAGTGTGGCGTACAATGTGAGAGGCATATGTCCCGAAATGGATTGCAATAGGCTAATGATGATGATAACAGTAATACAACATCAGTATATCAAACAGACTCCTTTCTACCGCTATATTCCACTTAACCGAAGCCGAAGCCTTGTTACAACTAAAAATATTTCAAAAAGTTAAATCAATAACACATTTCGCATTCGTATTGAAATAATACGATTAAATAAACCCAGTAATATACAACTAAAGGACGGTTATGCGACATCGAAGGTCTATTTTGCTCACCTGCCATTGATTCCTGTACATCCGTACGGCTAGGGTTATGGACCGCTTAAATTGAGGACATTTTTGCTTAGGGAATAGCTGGAGCCTGTATTTAAAAAAAATGCAATTCTTGTCTTATTTTATACTTGCTTATGCCCGAGATTCCTCTCGCGTTTATGTCGGTTAGGTGAAAAATCAAAGTATCATCAATTTATGTGAGAGAGCCACGCTTCAAGCCAGTTACGGCTCAGCCGGAGTGATACCACAGCCTCACAAAAAAATGATGTGAAATACCGCCTGCGCTGTGTTTCACCGAGTGAGTGTAGATACTGGATGCCTATAACCCAACCACTCTCACCATCCTAATCCCCCAACCCCTGCTTCTATCCCTCTCCCCAAAGGTCAGCAACGTACATGCGAAGCTTCTGGTATTGCAAGTGCCCATCGACGGCGATAATCGCTTACCATCAGGCGATACGCCTTCTCGTTTCCACTTTTCCATGGACAAAGGCCTTTCCAATCGTATACCATTAAGATCAGTTCCCGGTTTCTCGTATTCAGTTCCTGCCAGCCACTTGCGCTGATCATCACTCCATCTGATCAGTAGATGTCCTACACTACATTTGCCAAGTCGCGACCTCTAATCAAGAACCACAGCCAGCCCACTGTCACACTTCAGCTTACTTTTCCTGTGGGCTATATATCCTGGTTCTTTGTCGGAGTAGTCANAGCAATAGAAAACTACAAAACTTTTAAGTAGGTAACCTAAAACTTTGTCAAAACAAATAAAACTGCTTTGATGGCTCAAAGGTAGCGTATGCAACTGCTGTGTTTGAGGTATCGGACTCAATTCCCGGATCATATGCAAATATTCGATTCGTAGTTTGGGTGTTTTCTATGTAAAATATGTATAATTTAAAAAAAAATGTATATATATACATCAGTTGTATAATAGGTACCTATCATACAGGCTCTGCTTAGTTTGGAACTTGTCCGAAGACGAAATTCCTTAGTTTGAATTGAATAATTATGTTTACCAGTAAAACGTAAATGATGCAGCTCATAGTAACTCGAATTTTGTAAATACAAGTTTTTATGAACCGAAGAACTCATTATTAGCAACGACTTGGAATATATCTATCTACTCTAACAACACATCATCATCGGTAGCATTTAGACGTCTACTGCTGGGCAAAAACCTTTAGACCTTAGAAATGAGGTCTTTAAAATGTAATACATAAAAAACACTGTAATCAGCGCAGGGGAGCCGTGTTCGGTGGCTCCGCATGTCCAGCGAGCTTGGGACGACGTTGGTGCTAAAAGGTTGCTGAAGGGAATGTTGGAGGATGCCGTGGGTGCCGATCTGGCGAAACCGAGAGCTGTGTCGCAACCGGAATCGGGGGCATGGTTACAGGCACTCCCTTCACCTCACCTGGGCACCTTGCTGGACGATGACTCTTTTCGTGTGGCAGTGCCTCTTCGCCTGGATTGCAGGGTGTGTAAATCGCATCGATTCACATGCGGCACACACCATGGTAGAGGCTGATGGCCATCACGCGATGAGTTATCGGTGTTGCTCGGGTAGATTTTCGCGACATCATTCCCTCAACGACATTGTGCGAAGGGCTCTGGTATCAGCCAATATAGGGTATATTGTAAGTATGCTGGAGCCGCCGAGCCTCAGCAGATCTGACGGGAAGCGGCCAGATGGCTTGACTTTGGTGCCGTGGAAGAACGGCAAGTGCTTGGTGTGGGACGCTACGTGCGTCAGTACAGTCGCGTCCTCGCATCTGAGTCGTACTATCAACGCTCCTGGGGCGGCGGCGGAGGATACTGCTGATAGGAAGAGATTGAAGTACGCTGCAATGGGAACGCACTATTGCTTTACGCCTATAGCCGTGGAGACTCTGGGCAATTGGGGATCGGAGGCCTAAAGTTTGATTGCGGAAATTGGTCGCCACACTGCTCTTAAATGTGGTGACTCCCGCTCTGGTTCGTTCCTGGTGCAGAAGATGGCCATTGCTATCCAGCNTTAAAACTGAGCAAAGGTTACAAAAGGATTGTTCTTCAACTTACGTTACGTACTTTATATCTTGCGTTTCGTTCATCTTAATAAATAACGATATATATATAATAACCAAATGCAGAAAATATTAAAAAAATCATTACACGTGACCATATAATTTCAGGATTACCCTCAATTTTCTTGAAATCCTAGCATCAGATCCAAACATGATGACAATCTGGCCATTTGTGAGCTACACCAAAGCAGATGCAAACATATTTATGAAATTGATTCACAGACTACGAAAATATCGACAAACATACATAAAAAAGGTTCTGTCTAATTGATAACCTCCTTTTTTTTTGAAGTCGGTCAAGAACCAGAGCTTATACCGTAGTGGCAGTTGAGTATTTCGAAAAGATTGGAGTGGCAGGGCCGGAGAGTAGAGATAGTAGAAATCTTCAGCAGATACCCTTCGTGCGCGAGTCTGATTCGCACTTGGCCGGTTTTATTTAAAATTACTAAACTTTCAAAAAAGAAATTAAAATGTTTTTTTGTTTCGGTATTGCTTTTATTCTGTTTAAGAATTGCATTCAATTAAAATATAGTGATTGTTTCAAAGAAATGTTCGTTATTACATCGAGTTTCGCCTCAGGATTAATCTAAATTATTGAATATATAAATACTTAATATCGTTAAGTTGGGTAAATATCTCTGATAAAAGGCATTTTGGTCAACTGTAATAAGAAACACATAAAAAGAAATATCTTCAGAAAACCTTAACATCTGATATAATGGTTGAACAAAGACATTACGTTTCGTTTCCGATAAACTCGTTAATAACATGATGGTGTGAATGAAGTTCGGTGCTTACCATCACTTAATAAAAGTACAGTTACGCGAAAAAGTGTTTTCAAAACGATAAAATGTATTATTACAATCCATTTAAATCTTACCACACTACTTATACAACTTTAAATTCGCAATGTACGTTTCGTGTTATTTAACTAACTAACCGTACTTTGGTCGTTTTAACCTAACTTGGTAAAACACTTCAGGGCATTTCAAACTCTAACAGAGTAATTTTAAAATCCGTTTTTGTATATAATTTCACAATCACTTATCTCATATCTACATCTCGATTTTATGGTTGAATATTTTTCATGGCTCAATCAATAATAATAAAAGTTTTATGGCTATCTGTTGCGATACAAAGTTACTTACCTCTGTATATGGTGTTATTTTTAATGATTATGCCCATTCCGGTTTCATTAATAACTTGTGTGAAAAGGAAGATCAAATTCCTTAACTTCATTGAATAATTTGTTGGGAACTGATAATTGGTAAGTGAGATTTAAATTTCGGAGAAGTTGCTAAGTTGGTGAAGTGATCTTGACTGCTAAAACCAAAATTTGTGGGTTTGATATTTCACCAGGACATTTAATTATGTTTATTTATTCTGTGTCTGGGTATTTATTAATGTATTTAGAAATAACAATAATAATTGCTTTATTGTACACCAGATTATTTTCAATGGTAACTTAAGGGTAAAAGGTACATTTGGCGGCCAAAAGTCAAAAATCGCCCAAAGGCAATCTCTTACAGGCAACCATGGGATAGAAAGAAAGACGTGGACAATATAGGGTAGTGCCTGGTGTATTAGAAGATAATAGGAAAAATAAATATATAGATACATATTTATAAAGTAATAGTAACATCTAGTGTTGAAGAATGAATGAATGACTCCAGTGGAATTTGAGAAATGTGAAACTAGACCCAATTCAGTTCAAGGTCAAATATATAAGTATGTAGATGAGACAGCCATGTGTGAGATATATCAAAATATTATTATAACTGATATATATCACAAGATTTAATCGAGTTGATCTAGGGTTAGCGTTGTCAGATATTTAGTTCAATCGGGGTTTTGAGACTTTTTGGAAAGGAAGTGGGATTTCTTCGTCGAAAGCGGGGCAAAGTGAAAAATCGTTTTGCATCTAATCAGAATTACTACATATGTTAGAGTGACGAAAGAAAAGTAGGTCGTTCGCAATATTTTTAGTTTTCTGCTACATACTACATCATCCCTTATTTGTGAAAAAACTAGTGCTATTTCCAATTTATAATGTAAAGTGGTTTTTTACTACCTACCAATGTTCACTTTGGATGTCCGGCGTGTTATCCTTGACAAAACCTGACTCGCGTGGGACATTACAATTTTGGGACGTCCCGCCAAAATCGGGATGTCTGGCAACGCTGACCGGGGTTAATGATGGTGAGGAGATACAATTCTCCTCCTCCTTCTTAATGGTGGAGTTTTACAAGGAATAGGTACGCATTTGTTTCTTAAATGTCCAAAATTACCTTTAAGTCACTACTTACTATTGTTTAATCGGTTTTTCTTATCTCAATTACCTACGTCCTCTGGTCCATCCGTGAAAGAACACATATCAATTATAAAACCTGCCTCACGTAAATCTCTAATAGCGTTACGCTATAGATAAATACAGAATAAATGGTCAAGATTTTAGACTAAAGGTTTCTATTTACTTATTCAACAAGAACAGTGTATGCCTTTTATCCAGATAGATATAAGAAAAAGAAAGAAAAATGAAGATTAATGGGAAAGTAGAATTAAGTTTCGAAGAAGGGTTAATGGTAGATTCTATCGACCCTTTGTTATTGTATTTAACTTAAAAAGAACAACACTCTTGGTTTCGGTCAACGAATATATACCTACAATGAAGGTGAATGTAAGTGTAACTGTTTGTATACTAGATTTCTTGACCAATATTCACAATAAGCAGGATTGATTCCGGTTATTACAGCAACACGATGCGAGAACAGGACACGTGATTGTCACGATACGAACAGTCAAATATTACTAGAGACGCGAAGGGTTTGCTAGAGACCCTTTTTTTCCGCGTGCGGCAATCCCCTCGGAAACCTTCCCGTGGTGGCATATTGGACTCGAACCGACTAAAACCTCATGCCGTCTCTAGTACTTGGAGCCGGGGAACTAGGTACACCCTACAAGGAAAACCTCGCTTGAGACCCTCAACTCGAGACGCGTATGTACGATTTCAGACGTAAAACTCGACTCGCTGAACTTCTGTCAACTTTCACCGATCCTCTATTGTATAACGAAGATACTAAAGGATGATTGACTGGCAAACCGTTGGTGAATATTGTGATTAAACATGTAAATCTTCTACTATTTATGAACAAAATGGTAAAACTTATTGCGCAGTAGCTTTAACCGCATACATGTCGGCTATAACTTTAAATATAGGCATATGTTCTTTAAGTCCTTTCTTCCAAAATGTCTAAATAATATGGTCCTGCTGAAATGACTCTACTCTAGTGATGGAAAGCTTAAGCATTATCTAAGAGTGGTCACTATACTCATTGCGAATGAAGACAACAATCCAGCATGGTGACCCACACCATGACAGCCTAGTGATGCTTCTGCATCATTTAAATTGATGTAGCGAATTAGGCAGATGTCGAGTTCCTTTCGAATTTATAACATTAACATGAATTAGTCAATGGTCTTTACATCATTCGAAGTTTGGTGGTTTTCTGTATATAATATGTATGCATTTACAAAAAAATATATGTATTCTATCTGTCAAAACATTATTTGTCATAGAACAAGCTTTACTTAGTGTGAGGAAAGAGGATGTTGTGTGAAAGGTGTCCGTAAAGATTTATTTATGAGGCAATTACTTTCTCACCGAGAAAATAACTGAACTTCAACCGTAGTAGTATAATAATACGACTCTAACAAGTATTCTCAAAGCACAATACAAATAACCTTCACCTCCATGCACATTAAAAGCCAATTTCAATATCAAAAGCCATATCAACTGACTTTCTCTAAAATTTGCGTGTACGCATCGTGTTCACTTTGAAAGGACGCGAGAGAAATAAATCTATCTCTATCTGACTCATATAGATGTCTCGCTTGTACATCATTACGTTATTAGCCAGCATGGTACATCAAGAGCTGTGATTAGCAGATGATTAAGGCTCATTCAACATAATCATGTAATTATTTATTTATGTTTTAGAGACGAGTGGGTTTTGTATCTAGTACATGTATGGATTGAAGATAAATTATATTTATTTATGAATTAACTCAAAATTCTAGACCTAAGTAAAATTCTAGGATCAACATGAGCTTCAAATCCTCCTGAACTTAGGAATAAATAGGACTGTTTAGTTAACAATTATTTGAATGAGACTATTTGAATGAGATTCTAGTTAACATGTTAGTAAATCTTACTACACTTTCTACTCCGTGTAATTGAGAACACGGAGAGTTATTCATCCTAAAGGTAACGCAAGAGGCTACTGAAGAGTTTAGTTAATAACAACAAGCACTGCGAAGAAAAGAAAAGTTTTGAACTAAAGTAAAACTAGGCCAAAACCTCCTTTCTAAGGCCAACACCTCCTAACTACGGAGATGCCTATATTTAGCAGTAGACTGTTAAAAGCTGATGATGGTAAACCCTTTCTAACCTTTGCTCATCATTTTTATTATTCCCAAGATTATTTGAGGTCGACCACTAGTTCAAACGGTTTTACCTGAATATCAGTTTTAACGCAGAGCGACTGGCATCGAGCCTCCGCAATCCTAAGGGTGAACTGAATTCGAAGATTGAATTGACAACTAGTGTCAGTGTATTTGAGGGCACTGACTTCCCAATAACGATTGCTATACTTGTTCATGACAACCGGGACCGACGGCATAACGTGCTCTCCGAGGCACGTGTGGAATACATCGCCATCTTTCATACTTCGGACTGCTATTAAGAATTTCTTGTAAAAAAAATCCAACGGCAGTCCGACCCGAGAATCGAACCCGACCTCTTGATCTGATCTTTCGCTGACCACAAGACTAACCTTTGCTGTCACTTCTATATTTTTCTTTAAAGAGATATTCTTAAACCTGTTTGTTGCCAGGGATCTCCTTCTGACGGTACACCTAGTTCCCGGCTTCTAGTACCCGAGATAGTGTGCGGTTTTTAGTCGGTTCGAGTCCGACATAACCCATCAGTCGGTGGTATCAGAGGAGTTGTCCGCACGAAAAAAAAGACCTGTTGGTATAGATAGACGGCAAAGTTTTTATTTGTACACCGTTTTACAGATTTATAAGAGATTACAGAAAATTACAAGCATATATTATAAAAGGGCGGCATTGTTGTCTAAAGCAATCTCTTCCAGTTTAATGAGTAGTGAGAGACCCAGAGTGCTTTGATTTGATTTTGCTGCCTTTGATCGAGGTTAAATTTTCACATAGAAGGAAAAATGGTGTGTTGGGCAATGTCATTTTTTAAGTGTCTAGTTGTAATGTAGCTACAAAACGATATGCAAGTATGTATATTCATAATCTGGTTGCAATCGGGCTCGGCCTAGTTTGGGGTCCGACAGGCGTGTGTAAGATGTTTCAATTTATTATTTTTTAGATATAAATATATTAAAGGTGTAAAATTGATCTGAAATATTACCATATACACTATTAGCCAGCTTGGCACGCAGTAACGATATCTGCTCACGATCGCTAATGAAATGAACGAGAACGCTCCGTATAAAAGCACGAGACACACAGACAGATAAACTGGACAGCAATAGAAAACTACAAAACTTTTAAGTAGGTAACCTAAAACTTTGTCAAAACAAATAAAACTGCTTTGATGGCTCAAAGGTAGCGTATGCAACTGCTGTGTTTGAGGTATCGGACTCAATTCCCGGATCATATGCAAATATTCGATTCGTAGTTTGGGTGTTTTCTATGTAAAATATGTATAATTTAAAAAAAAATGTATATATATACATCAGTTGTATAATAGGTACCTATCATACAGGCTCTGCTTAGTTTGGAACTTGTCCGAAGACGAAATTCCTTAGTTTGAATTGAATAATTATGTTTACCAGTAAAACGTAAATGATGCAGCTCATAGTAACTCGAATTTTGTAAATACAAGTTTTTATGAACCGAAGAACTCATTATTAGCAACGACTTGGAATATATCTATCTACTCTAACAACACATCATCATCGGTAGCATTTAGACGTCTACTGCTGGGCAAAAACCTTTAGACCTTAGAAATGAGGTCTTTAAAATGTAATACATAAAAAACACTGTAATCAGCGCAGGGGAGCCGTGTTCGGTGGCTCCGCATGTCCAGCGAGCTTGGGACGACGTTGGTGCTAAAAGGTTGCTGAAGGGAATGTTGGAGGATGCCGTGGGTGCCGATCTGGCGAAACCGAGAGCTGTGTCGCAACCGGAATCGGGGGCATGGTTACAGGCACTCCCTTCACCTCACCTGGGCACCTTGCTGGACGATGACTCTTTTCGTGTGGCAGTGCCTCTTCGCCTGGATTGCAGGGTGTGTAAATCGCATCGATTCACATGCGGCACACACCATGGTAGAGGCTGATGGCCATCACGCGATGAGTTATCGGTGTTGCTCGGGTAGATTTTCGCGACATCATTCCCTCAACGACATTGTGCGAAGGGCTCTGGTATCAGCCAATATAGGGTATATTGTAAGTATGCTGGAGCCGCCGAGCCTCAGCAGATCTGACGGGAAGCGGCCAGATGGCTTGACTTTGGTGCCGTGGAAGAACGGCAAGTGCTTGGTGTGGGACGCTACGTGCGTCAGTACAGTCGCGTCCTCGCATCTGAGTCGTACTATCAACGCTCCTGGGGCGGCGGCGGAGGATACTGCTGATAGGAAGAGATTGAAGTACGCTGCAATGGGAACGCACTATTGCTTTACGCCTATAGCCGTGGAGACTCTGGGCAATTGGGGATCGGAGGCCTAAAGTTTGATTGCGGAAATTGGTCGCCACACTGCTCTTAAATGTGGTGACTCCCGCTCTGGTTCGTTCCTGGTGCAGAAGATGGCCATTGCTATCCAGCAGAGCAACGCTACTACTGTCATGGGCACTTTTTCGCCGGGAGCGATCCGGGGTGGGCTATGATATTGACATGAATTATTTGATTGTGTTTGGTTGATTTTGAATATTTTTATTAAAAAAATTGAATTGTAATTTATATTAATAAATAAAGAAAACTTTATTCTCTTACAACAGATCTTAAAATCGAACACTATATTTCACTAAGCTAAATTATATATGAATACCAATTTGTTTATGAGAGAAGGCCAATATTTTAAAAGCAAGACGTGTAAACGTAGACTTCCGACCGTCGGCCCAATGTACATATTGGCAGTTGTTCCTGTCTGTGTGTATATACGATATTTACCGGCTAGTTAGACAGACATTTTCCACCGGAAACACACAACATTACGGCCTCGTTTATTATTGTTTGTACACAAGTACACAGAAAGTACACACTGTTATACATCTGTGTTATAATTAGTGCCAGCTTAGCCCTAAATTCTTGGTAAACTGGCGTCTTCCGTTTATTATGTCGCTGCATGATAGTCAAAAAGTAATAAGCGACCGAAAGCATTTTGAGAAACGCTTTGGGGTTTAAAAAACCATTCAAGTGCGAATCGGACTCGCGCACCGAGGGTTCCGTACAAAGCTGTAGGTATATTATGTGATGTAAGCAAAAATTTATACTGGAATACAGCCGTTTGTTCTGCAAGTTTTCAACACTCGCAATAGAACCAAAACCTATAAGGAACTTGAGAACTCAGAATCTTGAAATTTGGTACAAAGCAACGTCTTATCACGTAGATGAAGGAAAAGTTGCGAAAAGCATAAACTTTTAGTTACATTATATAATATACCTAAAGGTTTTTACGGCACCCTCGATGGGTAGGGTAGACTCGCACTTGGCCATTTCTTTTTCGGAAATACACACATTAAACATGGAAAAACCCAAACATTGAAACAAATATTTGCAGACCATATAAACATTTTATCCAACCTGGGAAACGAGCCTAATACGTCCAATACAGCAGTCGTATTCCATACCAGTGCGCCACCGAGGCAAGCAGTATACATTTTTCATTAGATTTATATCTTAAATTTTATGAAAAAAACGGTCAAGTGTTCATTTACTATCATTTAAGATGTTCGTGGCACCGAGAATCGTTCAACACTGGTTTTTAAACAAGTTATATTACAAAGTCGATGTTCATTTACCAGCTTCTGTATTTGAGTCCATAACTAGATTACATTTTTCAACACAAACCCACAAGCCTATCTAATTAAGAAGATTATAAATTAAAATAAAACTCCATATAATCAAATAATTTGTAAACCGCATAGTTAACAGGTGCCGTTTAAACCAAAACACGGTTCACAATTACGGCCCAATTTGGGCCACGCTTTTAATTATGGGCCGAGAGTTTTTAGGGTTCTTTGTTAACGTGGTTTTAGATAGCGTTTTTTTTCAAAGCATTCTTTGTAAAACAAGCCAATTAGTGATGTCCTAACGATAAACGGTTAAGGGTGAGAGATCTTTTATGTAGTGATTAGTCTCGTATCTCTTCTTTTTTTTGTTGGGTATAGAATCTAGATTCCTACCTTGGGAGAGCCACGCTTCGGTATGAAGGGGCTGGCTTGCTAGAGTGGTACAACGGCCTCACAGAAAACCGGTGTGAAACAGTGCCTGCGCTGTAAAACTTGGTAGTATTATCTATCTATCTATCCCTCTCCCCATCCCCCAAGGCGGACAACGCACTTGTGACGCCATTGGTGTTGTTGGGTGTCCATGGGCAGGGGTAATTCCTCGTTTGCCCACTTTTAAAAAAAATCAAAAAAAGATTTTTTTAGTCTAGTGGTTAGAGACTCTAACTGCTTAGCCAGAAAGAGGGTCCGATTCTCAATTGGGTTAAAGAATAGCGTGATGCGCCTGATCGTTTGTCCTGTGTCGTTTATGTATGATATTAAAAAAGAAAAGGTATGTACGTATTTAGAAATATAGAGCTATGGTTATGGTATGCAAATAATTTTAGTAATAATATAGGAAGATGAAAGCTATGGTTATCAACGGTCTTATTTTTTATTTAGTTCACTAAAAATCACTAAAGGGGTAAACGAGCAGACGTATCGCCTGATGGTTAGCGATTACCGCTGCCCATGGATATCCGTAACACCAGTGGCATTCATTACAAGTGCGTTGCCGGCAATTGCCGAAATTTTTATTTTAGAATGTGTTGCAACAAGTTCCATCATGTGCCGACAATCTAGACTATAAATTACAATATGCATGTATTTACAAAAAAGTACAAATGTATTCATATCTTTTGTCTAGTACCCATAGTACAAGCTCGACTTACTTAAAAATGCACTTGTTTCATCTAATAACTAAAAAATTCCTCACCAATCGTACTGAATACAGGAATTTTTTAGTACAGTACAGACATTCTATAATCGACCATATTTTATCATCCATCAGAATAGTATCAAGCAATCAATCAATCGGCTTAGTGATTACATGTATTTATTAGTTTAAATGTCCGAATAAGTGTTGTATCAGTTCCTGGTAAAGCGGTTAGGGCAGTTTATGGGACTGTACCATAAGCTATTGTGATCAATATATTAATGTTGACTACTTATTTAGAGATGAGATTCTGTCACACCGATGCGAACACTACAATAGCCGTTGAGGTAAACGGGTTCTTGAGTGGAGACCGCGTCTCGGCAAACGTAGTGTACACACAGGACAGGTGGAGTGATGATCCCGCAAGACGGCGGGTAAGAGCTGGATGCGAGAAGCCGAGGATAGAACCAAGTGGTGTGCAGCTGCTGCGATAGGCTGACAATGTGATGTAAACATTCTAAAACCGATCACTTAGTTGTGGGTTAATTTATCAGTTTATTTGTTTGCTCGAATATTAGGTGTTAAATTGAAAGTATTTAATGATTTTCCAGATAATGTTGTCTTTTCTGCTCCACTCCCAGTTGAGGTTGCTTATGTCCAAATGTGTATCAAAGTATTGGAAAACAAAGTAAATATTATATTTTATGTTATACTAGCTTGTATCGGTGGTTCTGCCCGCGTGTACGTCGGTTATCGTAGCCTATGTTCTTCCTATAGATTTAAAGAATCTTCAATATTTGTTTGTTTACTATATTAACGTCTTGGAAAGGGAGTGGATGGAGAGAAATCAGATCCCAGGACACAAGGAATCTTAGTGTGGGATCTACGGATCAAACCCTGTACTTGTATACATTTGAAACAGTAAAGGAAATTATTATTATAGTTATTAATATATATTTTATTCAAATCGGTTCAGTGGCTTAGCCGTGAAAAGTCATATTTATACAGAATCAAAACCACCGTGTTCAAATTTAAATTTTGGTAGCTGATCTGTTTCATTTTGTATGCACCCACTAAGAATGGCTTTTAGTCATTTCATCCAAGAAGATAAAAAAAATAGGGGATATAAAATTATACAGGAATCCGTAAATTTTAAATTCAGAAACATATGATAAAAAATGTTCAAGCAATTAGTTAGTACCTATATGAAGTAACTTTGCTCGTTTGGTATTTTTTTTGAGTAAATTTTCATATAATGATTCCTAGCTAGAGCGATGTAGCGCCCCCAAAACCAGAGGTTTTGGTTGCGATAAATCGATCTACAATAATCTAAATTATATATACATACTAGTGGTCGTCCATTGGTCGATATTCATATGGTCATATTTTTCAATGTTTTAGCTTTCAGCACTTCTCTTCGTTATGAACTTTAACTGCGACAAATTTGATACTTCTCCGTTTGCATAATATTCGTAAAAATTAGCCCAAAGTTTTTGCTTCATTTATTAATTAATATATACAAGAATAGCTCGTTTTAAGACATTAGATAAAGTACTCAGTTACAAAACGGTGCAATAAAATCCCATATAACAAGGCTCCTGTCTGGCCCTAACAAGGTGCCAGTAAACCAATTATTAAGGGCAGTAAACGGCAATAAGGGGGCATTCACATATAAAAATAACGTTAATATAGCAGCAATTAATGAGAGCCAATATAACGATCCGATTCGGTGAATACTGCCTCGAATCGTTCACTGTTAGAGTTCTTTCATCTATATATGTTTATTGAGATATTTTAAATAATTAAGCGTAATTTATAATAATGATTAAGAAAGGTGTTTAGAAATTGTGAATCAACAGCCTTTAACAGCCCACTTCTAGACGTATACTTCTCCTCAGAAATGAGGTTTCGCTCTAAGATACCACGCTGAAATCTTCAATAACTATTGAACTCTTCGTGAATCGTACCTGAGGAAAGCCACCCTTCAGCACAAATGGACCGGTTCCGTCATAAAGATGCCACGGGCTCACAGAAAACCAGCGTGAAACGGTTCTTGTGCTATTTTTCACCGAGTGAGTGAGGATAACGGAGGCCCATACAATCCTCCTACATATCCCTAAACGCCGGCAACGCACTTGTCACGCCTCTGTTGTTGCGGGTGTCGATGGGCGGTGGTAATCGTTTACCATCAGGCGATACGTGTGCTCGTTTGCTCCCTGTTCTATAAAAAAACATCATTCCATAAAAGAAGGGTTAGTGTAAAGTTTGTTCCAAGTGTTCCTTTGCGGTCATTTTGACCCACGTAGTTTGCCTTCCTAATCGCCTCTTTAAACACCCATGGGATGAATTGTGTATGATGACACTCCGAATTATTTAATCGTACCACACAAAACTAAGTATTCCGATATTTACATGCCTATTTCTAATCTATACTAATAAATAAAATTATAATAATAATATGTTGTACATCTAACACACAACGCCCTCTAGACCCAAACTAAGCACGGCTTGCGTTACAGGTGCAAGGCAACTGATGTAAATACTACTTTAATTGTTACGTACTTTTAAGTGTTTCAGTACTACATTTCGATATTTTATTTGATATCGTTCAATATTCTCTTACTATGAATCATGGATATCTCGATTAGTTAGAAACAAACTCATTATGGTATGTGACTCCCATGTAATTATCGTTGCATCTCTTTGCCGTGGGGAGGTGTTACAAAACCAATTGGGACAAACAAAAATGTTGAAAAAGTGTTCGGTGATTGCGTGTGACAAAGCTACAGCCGTTAAAAGGATAAATCTTTAAGTGATTTGAAGAATAATTGTTATGAAAACAATTATAAACACATTTGATTTGGATTTGTAGTAGCGATAGTTTGGAGAGTTAAGTTGTCGGGAGTGAAGTTCCTTCTTACTTATTAATTTAATGAGTTTTTTTAAATAGTTATTTAACGTGTAGCGTAAACTGAGTCCTTATTTATGGTTAACTGTCACCTTCGCAAATAAGTTTTCGCAAAAAATATTTTATGAAATTTTCGATGGTTTTATTATGATTTAGTTATACACTGCCATGTTTGATCACGACACATGATGACATAAATCAAATCTTCAAAAGCCTTTAGTAGTCTATTTCTCTGCAGAGGCCTTTTCTTAAGAATGAGGCTTGGCCTACTTCAGCTCGCTGGCCAAAGGGATGTAGTAGACACCCATGGGCTAAATATTACTCAATGCAATGTAGTCCCGAGCTAAGTAGAGCTCGTGTTATGGGTACTAGACACTGATGTAAATATATATTTAATTTTTCTTTTCAAAATATATACATATTATACGTATAAAACACCCAAACTCCGAAACAAATATTTGCAGATCATACAAACATTTGGTCCGATCCGGGAATCGAACCCGAGACCTCAAGCACAGCAGTCGCGTACGCTACCACTGCGCCACCGAGGCAGTAAGATGTATAGTCCGTATTCACAATCTGTCACCACCAGGACAGTAACAAAACTTTTCCTCAAATATATTAAAAGTATAGTCACCCTATACTCCACTAAAAACAAGAGTGGACAATCTTACGGGATCTTAATTGGAGTCCGCGCTATGCGAGGCATCCGGCGGCTGGTCCCAAAAACAATTCCTTTATTGTTTCATTTTCCTCACCGTTTTCGAACGAAGCATCGTGTGTCAACGTCTCGGCGACGGTGAGTCTGTCCACCCGTTATTAGACTTTTAAATCACTATGCTTTATGTTGCCAGCGTAAAAACACTGTTTGTTTCTTTGATTGTTCTCGGATTTCAAAAACGTTTCAGTATGTCCTTGTATAAATGTATAATTTTTGTATAAGATTTTTATATCATGTTTTCTTTTTATGGAATAGGTGGCAAATAAGTAGACGCTTGTTGGTAAGCGATTACCGCCGCTCATGGACACCCGCAACATCAAAGGCGTCACAAGCGCGTTGCCGGCCTTAGGGGATGGGAAGGAGGATGAGGGGAAGGGTTGGATTATGGGCCTCCGGCACCTACTCTCGCTCGGTGAAACACAGCGCAGGCGCTGTTTCACACCGGTTTTCTGTGAGGCCGTGGTATCTCCCCGGTCGAGCCGGCCCATGCATGCCGAAGCGTGGCTCTCCCAGATATTTGTCATTCACGCATGATTTATAAAAGCGTCACACTAAAATGATTGATCGAATTCTGCGCTTCAAAGACCGATAAAAACGATATTTTAGTTTTAGCTGTTAAGAGAACTTTGTGCCTATAACAACAACTGAAGGAAACACCGCGGGGCGCAGCTAGCTGTAAATATAAACCTTCCTCTTGAATCACTCTTCCTATTGCCGTAAACGGCACTAGAATTCCGTTGGGAACTTTAAAAGATCTAAGCGAACCAACAGCGGATGATAATTTTTTGTTAAAGACAACTCCCGTATTTGGAACAAACATTTTGTGTCAAGGGGGACTTTTAATAAACATATATGAAACGGAGACAATGAATACCAAGGCTAAGAACAACAATTTGTAACCTATATAAAGTGTTGTCCCATGTGGGAATTGAATACACAACACTTGGTGAAGTAGCAAACGGCGCGACGTGACGACCGCTTAAGCCATTAGCCCAACCGTGCAGTAATTTTATATTTTGCAAAGGAATATGTATAAA
This sequence comes from Hyphantria cunea, assembly GCA_003709505.1. Taxonomy (NCBI): domain Eukaryota; kingdom Metazoa; phylum Arthropoda; class Insecta; order Lepidoptera; family Erebidae; genus Hyphantria; species Hyphantria cunea. The sequence goes on from PKRV01002685.1 coordinate 205,636, forward strand.
TATGGGTTTCTTTAAGACTTAACAACTCTAGAAAAGAAATAAATAAACAGCCTTTAAACCTCCTGTTTGATAGACAGACGGAGTAACATTTGACTCATACCTTCAATTACGAGGCCCCAAACCAGCAGGGCAAACATATTATCAGTCATTATTGAATACACTGTCGTATGAAGTTAATAAATAGGCGTCAGCTTATAATTAGCTACTGATGGAGACAGGTGGAATTGTCAATGCTAAATGTACGGACAGACGCATTATACTGAATATATTAATATATGTATGTAGGTACAGTTGCCAGAAGCATGTGTATTTAATTATATAAATATATTCATAAATAGTTTTTGTATTCGTGTGGTTATGGTATAGATACAGGTGTTGTTAGCTTTATTCTTCTCATGGATGTTGTTAGAGCCGACTAAAGGAAAAACTCCACAGGACAACACCACTGAGGGAAGAAAAGCATGAGTCAAACCCTTTTTTTTCGTGTGGAAGCCTCCGTTGGCCTCCACCCCACCGGAGTTTTCGGCGGGGCGGTGTGTCGTAATCGAACCAACTAAAACCACACTGTAGGCCACTCTGCGCTTGAGATGAGAGGGATCCAGGAACCGCTTTCTTACGAGATCCAGACCTCTCCCAACGCCTGCCTGCACTAATGCGGACAGCTGAGTCAAATTCTATACCAACCGTGACCAGCGTGGTTTAATAGTCCAAAACCCCCTTTCTTATAAAAGGTTTATATTCAACAGTTGACTATTTTTTGCCTTGGTAGGTTAAAGTAGAGTTACGTTAGGTAAGGAAGCAAGGTACTGGAAACTGAACCCCCTTCCTATTGATTTCAGGGACATGTTAAGGCTCAAGTGCACAAAAAGAGCGGCCATGCACTTGTGATTCATAAGATACAGGTGTTTAATCTTTCCACCAGATGGTGTACCAAGAAAAACATAAAATACATACACATATTGAAATGTAAGGCTTCTCTTTACTGCAGTTAGTTAAAGAGAAAGTTTTATATATTCTCGATAAAGACCAGAGCAATTTAAAAAATGGCATAAAATTAAATTGAAATCCATTGACCTGAACGTATTATTGTAATATTTAGCTATGGGCTGACTACTTAAAATTGTTGACTGATTTTTGAAAAGCATCAACACCAATTATTTACTGTTTTTTTATGCAACAACGGGCTAAGGAGCAGACGTATCGCCTGATAGTAAGCGATTACCGCCGCCCATGGACATCTGCAACACCAGAGGTATCACAAGTTGCTGGCCTTTTTTTATTTTAACCCAATGAGATTAAAATATGCCTCTACTCACTCCTTTGAACGTCAATACTATAGTAATAGATAGTTCATAACAAAGAAATCTTAAAGTTATATCTTTAAAAATTTCTTCGACCAATAAATAAATTAAATTCAGCGCAATAAGAAATTCATTCTTTTAAAATTAAATGTATCAATAAAAAAAAGCAGGTACGCAATCAAGCAGTTGAAATGTTAATAAAAATGTCATTAATTTTTCGCACCGTTCAGTCGGCGCTCATACGGGCCGTCGCCCAACTGACTTCTGACAACTTCGAAAGGCATACACTGATATTAATGTTATTTTCATTAAAAAAAAACTTTATTTCTGAATTCATGCGCTGGTACGTTGTAGTTTGGAATCGAGATCCATTATGCAGTTCGTTTTTGAGAACTGCTTTTAGTTTAAGCAAATAAACTAGTTATAAATATAAAAAGAATGGATTTAGTGGTTTTATGAAACCACGGTAAAAGAGAAACTTTTTTTCACATGCAAAGAAATAAATCTAATAAAGCAAATAAATAACAACATTTACATTAAACAATGACAAAAACAAACAAATAAGCGTGGAGTTCTGGCACACCGTCCGACTGGCCACTGGATACTGGCCGACCGTCACGCGTCACGCGTCACGCGACATGCGATATCCAAACCAAAAAATTTGAGACGATGTAATAAAAGTTTCACTTCAAAAGTGAATTCAAAGGTAATAAATAGAGCCACGTTGATTTCAGCACGAACGGGCCGGCTCGACGGAGGCGATACTGTCCTCGTATAGAAGATCAATGGTAAGGACAGCGTTTTGTCGTGTATCGTTGGTGAGCGCGAGACTGAATGATGCAATAGCATCACTAGGCCGCCATGGTGTGGGTCACCATGCTGCGTTGTTGCATTGTCTGCATTCGCAATGAGTATGGTGACCACACTCTTGTATTCCTCTTATGCTTTCCATCAGCAGAGTAGAGTCATTTTGGCAGGGCAATACATATACATATACTTTGTTAATCACGTTTGTATACGCATCAAAACCTTATTATATAGTTTTTTTATGAACTTTCCTAAGTTATATTCTCAACAGAGCCTGATGAGAATTATGAACAGAATCCAAGAGACGCTTGCGTTTGTGAATGTGGACATTGCAACAATGGACATGGTGACCCACACTTTGCCGTCTCGGTCGATCCAATCCGTTTGTACTGAAATCAGCTTGGCTTTACTAACTTTTAAATTTACTTTCGACTAACTTTAGTACTGCATTCTCAAAATAAGATTATTCGAATAAAAGCAAAATACTCTTAGTAAAACTATTTTATTTTTAATGTCATTGACCCTTTAAATGACAGTTCTCTGTGCAAGTTGTCAAATATCACTTGTTTTAAGGCGCTCATAGCTCAGTTGCACTCGGTGATTGGAAACAATCACCGAGGGTAAGTAACGACGGCGCGGTCAGTACCTGGATGGTTGGCCGCTGGTGGCATGTTACCATGAGGTCTCCGTGATTCGCAGGTCACGTTGAGCAGTCGGTCCCGGTTGTTATCATAAGATAACAGCTGTGATGCTTAGTTGGAGGCCTTTGGGCGGTTTAAAAACATCTAACGGTAAGATTACGTAGCCACAACGTTGTGTGGCCAGTCCCCAACCTGCACTTGGCCAGCGCGGGGACATATGGCCTTAACTCTCTTCTGAGAGGAGACCCGAGCCCAGCAGTGGGACATTATGGGTTGTTGATGATGATGATGACTTATTTCAATACGATATCAATTTGGTTGGCGTTTAGATAATTAAGGGGAGTGGCTAGTCAACGTTTTTCAAACGCAATCATTTTTAGAAAATCTATGGGAATTATGTCTTTCAATACTAAGTCTCGTGCAAGACAATAGAGGCGGCAATGATTCTTTAAAAAGAATCGATGTGAGTTACTAGCAACATTTTTTTTTCACTTTGCTGTTGCCTCTAAAAAGCAAGAGTATGTAAACTGATTGTCGATTCAGATCCAGCAAGGCCAGATCACTAGAATAAAAAAAAAACACGTCCCTATTCATATAATGGTAGCCCTTACAAAATTGTTCTCTCTCTGGGAATGAAATCATTCATTCATAATTTTCAGACATAGTACTAAGTGTAGCTAGTAGTTTAAGTTAGAACATACAAAAAAATATCAGATAGAATGCGAGACCGACACTACAGTCGACATGTCGAGACATGTCGAATAATAAATAAAAAAATAATATGGTTAGGCTTTAACCAGGACAGGAGCGTCATTTGGTCGATTTTATGTTTGTCTTAGTTTAAATTGAGTTTTGATGAACATATTTCAAATCAGATGGTACTCAGACGGATAATATTGGCAGTTATATTTGAATTAGGTTTTCGACTGCACGAATGGCCTCGTGGTTTAACAGTACTACCTTAGTTTTGTGACAATGGAACTCTTTGCGTTGCAATAAGATTACATTCATTCTAATGTGCACAGATTATTATCAATATCGTATTTTTATAATGTACTTTTAATATTTTTTAATGTAAACGTCAAATGAAGTTTGAGTTCTTTTTTTGAATGTCGCAAACTTCACTATACAGTTTACATTCATTTTTTTCTTTTTAATACCATAAAGTTCGTTACTTGAGTGACTCAGAGTTGCCATATCTTTATTCCTGGTGTAATGTTGTTTAATATGAACACACTCACTTACTCGGCTGGTAATCTTCATATGTCAATTCCATTGATCGTATGAGAGGCAGCCGTACGAGAAATTAATCGCTGCGATGAGACACTGTGGGGTACAAGTCATAAGATTTGTGTGAGAATATTTTTTTTTTTTTTTTATATATATAAGCTGCCAAAATGACTCTGCCTTGCCTGATGGAAAGCATGAGCAGAATCCAAGAGTGGTGGTCACCATCCTCAATGCGAAAAAGAACAATGCAGCATGGCGACCCACACTATGGCGGCTTGGGGGGAAAGGGGATGGTGAGGGGGATAGGATAGGATTTATTTCCTTGACATTTAATTCTCTAGTACATAACCCCAAGATGGGTTGAAACCAGCCAAAAGCTGAACGAAAGTTGGAAAAAGGGTCAGAAAATTACGATGATGCTGGTAAATGTTGGTTATTTTGTGCGTTAATATTTACAATAATTGAATTAAACTCACCTAACAGTAACTAACCGAACCGAACCAGGAAGTCCATATTTAGCTTCAGTGTGATTAAGTTCCAGTGATATTTAAATCCAATTTAGAATAGATCCAGACTATGCACTGAAACCTCACAACATCATCTTATTTCGCTACTAAAATTATCAATTTTTTATTTACGTTGTCTAAAGTATTATCTTTTAGACAACATAAATATAGTAATATATATATAAACATTATAACATTGGTATCTTTCTTTTCTAACTTGTACCAAACCCCTAAGGACAAAGTGAGACAGACTTTTAATTTGCAATGATTAACACTACCGATGGCTGTGTTGACTTTTTGTATTCGTTTGTATTTAATATAATGTTGTATACTAGTAAGGGTAAGGTACGAGAGGCGTCAGTGAGATTCGTTTTGTTGTAGGACACTTCACGAACACATTTAGAATATGAAGAATAAATTACTATATATTGTCCTATTGGATTCTAATATCATAAGGACATATATGACTAGCCTTTTAGTGTAATGGTTAGAGACTCTAACTGCTTAAGCTAAAGGTCGTTTTGATTCATGCGTGTTTTTTTCTTTTCAGAGAGGCAAACGAGCAAACGTATTACCGCCGCCCATGGAAACCCGCAACACCAGAGGCATCACAAGTGCGTTGTCAGCCTTTGGGGATGGTGAGGGTGATGGGGGGAGGGGTTATGGTATGGGCCTCCGGTATCCTTACTCAATCGTTGAAACAAAGCGCAAGCGCAGTTTCACACCGGTTTTCTGTGTGGCCGTGGTATCATTTCGGTCGAGCCGACTCATTAATGCTGAAGCGTGGCTCTCCCATGGTATATTACATCACTTTAGGTTTAATTTTTGAATAGTCTTCTTTCTTAGGTCCCGTTCGTGCTGGTATCATCGTAACTCTACTACCTTGCAAACATTAACAGTAATATTCTCTACAAAAACATGAATAAAGACTGTACCGAAAGCGTGGTATCTATTAATACGTCTCCAAGAAACTTTATTCCAACAAAACCAACCTCAAAAGTTACAGGAAAACCATAAATAAAATTATTACTATAACAGGTACGTTACTTCCCAACAATATCGATATATCGTTTACAAACGAACAAACACGATTTCTCCAGAGCGGTCGGTAATTAAAACCATTGAACATTTGAGTTACGACGGAAGGACAAATGGTTTTGTCTGGAAACTAATTAAAAGCTATATATAATGTGAGAACGCCCTGAGACAAAGGTTCGAACCGTTTAGGGAGTTTTTGGGTAAACCTTTCGAGTTTTTATATTCAGTTTGAACGGTGGTTATTAAGTCTAACTGTATTTAATAGCTGTCAAACTTGTGGCTTGCGATTATAGAAAGGCTGAACTTTGGCACAGAGGTAAAAGTTGCTTATAATGGAGTGATACTACAGTCTAGCGGAAAACCAATTCTTTTGTTGATTTACGGTAAATTTTAATAGATTTTACCGTACAGTTTACCTCCTACATGGCTATGTGTATACCATTGAATAGATCAGATATAAGAACAAAACCTTATTTAAATCTGACTAATAATAATTTTCACAGGTATTGTACTAAAAATTTTTCTGTTCTGTTTTTACTGTTAACAAATAAAAAACAGTTATTTTTATATCTTAACTAAATATATTATCGACTTGACTACAAATAATTAATATATTCAAATGAAAAGGCAAACGAGCAGACGTATCGCCTGGTGGTAAGTGATTGTCGCCGCTCATGGATACCCGCAACACCAGAGGCGTCACAAGTGCATTGTCGGCTTTTGGGGGATAAGAGGGGGTGGTGAAACATAGCGCACGCACTGTATCACATTGGTTTTCTTTGAGGTCGTGGTTTCACACTGGCCGAGCCGGTCCAGTCCATTCGTGCCGAAGCGTGGCTCTGACAATTAAATATATTTTTCCAAAACAATGTTTTACCTGACTAAGACGAAGCCTTGACTTCCGTATCTAAACAATTAATTTTAAGTATAGTGGGTTTCTACAGTTCTGCCAGTCCGCTAACTAATAACTAACCACAGCTAACTAACTGCATCACGCTTTTATATCTAGTGAAGTTTAATATTACAAAACCTACTGGTCCTAAGGTAACCGAGCAATTTTTTTATGAAATTGCGGACAAACACAATTCCTAACACCAGAGATGTCACAAATGCGTTGAAATTCTTTCTCTCCTTCCTTCCTTTCTCAAGGGAATGAGGAGGGAGATGGGGAAGGGGTTTGGGTTTGGGCCTCCAGTATCGTCACTCACTCGGTGAAACACAGCACAAGTGCTGTTTCACACTGATTTTTTGTGAGGCCGTGACATCGCTCCGGTCGAGCCGGACCATTCGTGGTGAAGCGTGGCTCTCCCACGGACGGTAGATTAGAATCTAGAGTCTGAAAATAGAGTCATAATGTTTTGAATTTGGCTGAAACAACCTACTCGAAATAAAAGCAATTTGCATTTGAAACTGTTCAGTTCTATTCTATTCTAAGCTAGAAATGGCTACTTTAGAAAAAGAAATGAAAAACGTTTATTGGCTATGCAGAAAAGAGAAACAAAAAAGGGTTGATGTCGCTTAGTCTGTGTAGAGAGGTTAAATGTAAAATGAATAGATGAACTAAATACTAATAAGAAATAGAGCTTGAGCGTAGCTTAGCTTAGCAATCACCGAGGGTAAGCAACGACGGCGCGGTCAGTACCTGGATGGAAGACCGCATGAGCGTCTCCGTGATTGGGAGGTCACGTTAAGCAGCCCGTCCCGGTTGTTATCAACGAACGACCTGATATTGTATACACTATACTAGATACGTAAGTGATACGTCAGCTCATTAGCCACTTCTATCCTACGAATTTGACNACACTTCACGAACACATTTAGAATATGAAGAACAAAATAACTACTATTGTCCTATTGGATTCTAATATCATAAGGACATATATGACGAGCCTTTTAGTGTAATGGTTAGAGACTCTAACTGCTTAAGTTAAAGTCTCTAACCATTACACTAAAAGGCTTAGTAGCTTACACTAAAAGGCATCGTAAGGTCGTTTTGATTCATGCCTGTTTTTTCTTTTCAGAGAGGCAAACGAGCAAACGTATTACCGCCGCCCATGGAAACCCGCAACACCAGAGGCGTCACAAGCGGGGAGAGCGATTGGGGGAAGGAGTTGTGGTATGGGCCTCCAGTATCCTTACTAAATCGTTGAAACAAAGCGCAAGCGCAGTTTTACACCGGTTTTCTGTGTGGCCGTGGTATCATTTCGGTCGAGCCGACCCATTCATGCTGGAGCGTGGCTCTCCCATGGTATATTACATCACTTTAGGTTTAATTTTTGAATAGTCTTCTTTCTTAGGTCCCGTTCGTGCTGGTATCATCGTATCTCTACTACCTTGCAAACATTAACAGTAATATTCTCTACAAAAACATGAATAAAGACTGTACCGAAAGCGTGGTATCTATTAATACGTCTCCAAGAAACTTTATTCCAATAAAACCAACCTCAAAAGTTACAGGAAAACCATAAATAAAATTATTACTATAACAGGTACGTTACTTCCCAACAATATCGACATATCGTTTACAAACGAACAAACACGATTTCTCCAGAGCGGTCGGTAATTAAAACCATTGAACATTTGAGTTACGACGGAAGGACAAATGGTTTTGTCTGGAAACTAATTAAAAGCTATATATAATGTGAGAACGCCCTAAGACAAAGGTTCGAACCGTTTAGGGAGTTTTTGGGTAAACCTTTCGAGTTTTTATATTCAGTTTGAATGGTGGTTATTAAGTCTAACTGTATTTAATAGCTGTCAAACTTGTGGCTTGCGATTATAGAAAGGCTGAACTTTGGCACAGAGGTAAAAGTTGCTTATAAAGGAGTGATACTACAGTCTAGCGGAAAACCAATTCTTTTGTTGATTTTCGGTAAATTTTAATAGATTTTACCGTACAGCTTATCTCATACATGGCTATGCGTATACCATTGAATAGATCAGATATAAGAACGAAACCTTATTTAAATCTGACTAATAATAATTTTCACAGGTATTGTACTAAAAATTTTTCGGTTCTGTTTTTACTGTTAACAAATAAAAAACAGTTATTTTTATATCTTAACTAAATATGTTATCGACTTGACTACAAATAATTAATATATTCAAATGAAAAGGCAAACGAGCAGACGTATCGCCTGGTGGTAAGTGATTATCGCCGCTCATGGACACTCGCAACATCAGAGGCGTCACAAGTGCATTGTCGGTTTTTGGGGGATAAGAGGAGGTGGTGAAACATAGCGCACGCACTGTATCACATCGGTTTTCTGTGAGGTCGTGGTATCACACTGGCCGAGCTGGTCCAGTCCATTCCATCTCAGTCCCCAACCCGCACTTGGCCAGCGTGGGGACGTATGGCCTTAACCCTCTCCTGAGAGGAGACCCGAGCCCAGCAGTGGGACATTATGGGTTGTTGTTTTTTCTTTGTTGCTCTCACCATTAAATTCATTTCTTCAAAACAATGTTTTACCTGACTAAGACGAAGCCTTGACTTCCGTATCTAAACAATTAATTTTAAGTATAGTGGGTTTCTACAGTTCTGCCAGTCCGCTAACTAATAACTAACCACAGCTAACTAACTGCATCACGCTTTTATATCTAGTGAAGTTTAATATTACAAAACCTACAGGTCCTAAGGTAACCGAGCAATTTTTTTATGAAATTGCGGACAAACACAATTCCTAACACCAGAGATGTCACAAATGCGTTGAAATTCTTTCTCTCCTTCCTTCCTTTCTCAAGGGAATGAGGAGGGAGATGGGGAAGGGGTTGGGGTATGGGCCTCCAGTATCGTCACTCACTCGGTGAAACACAGCACAAGTGCTATTTCACACTGATTTTTTGTGAGGCCGTGACATCGCTCCGGTCGAGCCGGACCACTCGTGGTGAAGCGTGGCTCTCCCACGGACGGTAGATTAGAATCTAGAGTCTGAAAATAGAGTCATAACGTTTTGAATTTGGCTGAAACAACCTACTCGAAATAAAAGCAATTTGCATTTGAAACTGTTCAGTTCTATTCTATTCTAAGCTAGAAATGGCTACTTTAGAAAAAGAAATGAAAAACGTTTATTAGCTATGCAGAAAAGAGAAACAAAAAAGGGTTGATGTCGCTTAGTCTGTGTAGAGAGGTTAAATGTAAAATGAATAGATGAACTAGATACTAATAAGAAATAGAGCTTGAGCGTAGCTTAGCTTAGCAATCACCGAGGGTAAGCAACGACGGCGCGGTCAGTACCTGGATGGAAGACCGCATGAGCGTCTCCGTGATTCGGAGGTCACGTTAAGCAGCCCGTCCCGTTTGTTATCAAACGATAACAGTCGTGAAGCTTAGTTGGAGGCCTTCGGGCGACTTAAAAACTTTCAACGGCAAGATACGGAGCCACAACGTTATCTTGCCAGTTTTCAACCGCACTTGGTCAGCATGGGTACGTATGGCTTTAACCCAATGAGAGGAGACCCGAGCCCAGCAGTGGGGCATTATGGGTTGTTGATGATACGATTAGTAAAATATTTCAGTGTGAGACAAACACAACGGCGAACTTAGTCTCTATGACGAACGACCTGATATGGAATACACTATACTAGATACGTAAGTGATACGTCAGCTCATTAGCCACTTCTATCCTACGAATTTGACAACCCATCCTCATCCGCATATTTGTCAGTATGCATAGCTGTAAAAAAACGAATTGGGCATCACTGAATAACATCACCCACTTAACCGAACAGTTAATATATTGACATAATCGTTGACAGTTCGACAGTCACACATCCGCTTCCTCCGCCTGTTGACTCTGCCCACAAAATGGCCACCTACCTCACTGAGGAGGCTCTGTTTTTTATAAACAACATCTTGCTGAGTCAACATATTAGTTCAAGGTAGCGAAGGGTTGAATAAATCTATTTTTGATAACATTTAACTTTTTACACTAATTATAAATGAATTTATTTACGATTAGCCTTTTTATCTGGTTGTCAGTGGCCCTGACTATTGAGCTATAGATCGTGGATTCGGGATTTGATTCCCGCCCAGGACCAATGATAACGTGAGGAGCACGACAATTTGTTTGTGACTATAATATGTATTCTTTGTTTTAATTTAAAAATAGTTATTTAATTACCCTAACACAGTGTCTAGATTGGCATGAAATCTGTCATGTATCATGTCAGATTAAAACATAATTATATACAAAACCCAATCTGGACAACACAATAATGTATACAGTATACTAGTATAGATTATTACGCCCATAAGTATATTAAAATTGGTACATTATTCAATTGTTTAGTAGACAATCCATGTCGATTATAAAAGATGAAATAGATTTCAAAGGCTGGATTTTTATTTTTTTCTCACTCACCCACGCACAAGTTGGTTAATGTGCACAATAATGTCGTGTAAAGGCTAATTGATGATGACCTATTTTGTAAAGATTTGATGAAAAATATTTATTTTAAAAACACACGGTACTGTTATGATTTTCTTTAAAAAAATATCAACAACTAGAATATGCCTATTTTTTTTATGATATAGGTGGCAAACGAGCATACGTATCGCTTCATAAAATAAAAGAAAAAATGTTTAGTGTTTCTCAAGTATTTGTACTTACCTGTGGCATTAGCTCTGTATCCCAAACAGCTGAAATGGATTTTGTTTGAGGTTTCATTAGATTAGTCTTATTGTGTAAGTGCTATTGAGATTACTGCCTCAGTGGTGCAGTGGCATCAACTGCTGTGCTTGAGGTCCCTGATCGATTCTCGGGTCGGACCGAATATTTGTATAACTGCAAATATTTGTTTCGGAGATTGATTATTTTCTATGTATGATATGTATGTATTTACAAAAAAACGTATACATGTATTCTAATAGTTAATTTAGCTTTTACTGTAAAAGCTCTGCTTAGTTTGAGGCTAGATGGCGTTGTGTGTCAGATATTCGAAATATTTATTCTTACTTGTTCAAAGAGAGAACAAAACTTAAATACCCGGTTTAAAAATTGTAACTGTCTGTATATTTTTCATTTATCATATACCGAGTATATATAGTACGTGTGGTGGCAAATGTTATATACGGAGTATGACCACCCCTGCTCATCCCATGGGTGTCGTAAGGTGCGAATAAGCAAGAAAACATACTACATATAAACAAGCTGTATTCCTACCCGTCATGCCAGCGTGCCAGCAAACCTTATTAATAGGAGAGGCCTATGTCCGGCAATGGACAGTTACTTGATGACATACCGTGGCCAATAGTAGCTTTTTCAAAATTTTACTTGATATTCTTCATCACTGTTAAGTTCTTGTACAGACGCGAGGTTCTCTTGTCACTTTAAACTACTGTAACCTTTCAAAAAAGCTTAAATTAAAAATGAGAACGGTTGGTAGGAATAAAAAAAGAATAATATTAATATTGACAGTCTAAAAAAAACATTGTACATACTTGTTTTTCAAACGTCTCATTTGACTAAGTTTATTTTATTCCACGAACATACACTCATATATTTTCCATTACCAAAATTCTATTTTTCTTCCATTCGAAGTCCAGTTGCGGAACTACAAATATTGGTTATGAAAACATAATTTCATAAACGGGGACAGGAAGCACGTCTTGTATAGAACAAATAAACTATCTTGTATTGACATCGAAAAAACTCAGTAAACTGTACTGATTTGAAGTGTGCTTTAGAACTCATTTAAGCTTCTTAAAAACTTAAATAAATCTTAAAAGATGTACTTAAAACTAGCTAGGTATTTGGTTTTGAAAGAAGAATAGAATAATAGAATAGAATAGAATAAATTTTATTGTACACCAATGGATACCGTTATATCTGGGCTAAACAATATAATACCATGTACAAATGGCGGCCTTATCGCTAAAAAACAATTATACAGGCAACCTTTGGATGGACAAATCGACTGTAGAAACACAAAATCATGGTAGTGTTGGTGTTCAAAATAAACATAGCAATTTACTCAATTTAGATAGAATTACATAAATTAAAATATAGAGATTTTAATACACATTAATGCAAATAAATAAAACATAAAAAAAACAATGCATAATATCCACAATTTTATAGTAAAGAAGTGCAAATGATATAATATATTTTTAAGCAGGTAATAAATTACGAAGCTAAAAAATGTGCCTGGACCTTTTTTTAAAAAATAGGCATAGACTTAGCTCGCTTCATAGCCATTGGCAAAGCATTCCATAATCGTACAACCTGTACGTTCGGGTTCGTATCGATTTCCTAAATGATAAAAAAGATTTTAAATTCTAAAAAAGAGGTTTTAGACTTTGGTTTATATTCAATTTGCTTTCAAAAGACATAGTACTTTTTATTAGTTTTATTTTATCTAATTTGGTTTGGTGAATATGTAGTATGTATATACTATAACTACAACATACTTATTAGCTAATTTTCGAGCCGTTTCTCCTTTTTAATTGAATCAATAAGTTCCGACACGTTCACGCTTGCATAAAGTCGACTTGTAGTACTTATATTAAGTATTTAGTAACTTGGATTAATAAGACTTAATCATCAATTGTTAGTCATGGTTGGTAGTTTACATAATAGTGAATCCGTGTAACTAAGGGCCTGGTAATCGAGGTTCAACTGTAATTCAAATCTATGTACATAAAAGAGGAAGGTGACTGACTCAGATACCCAAAGATCAACGCACAGCCCAAACCGCTGAACTTAGAATCCTGAAATTTTGCGTGTAGGTTCTTTATATCACGAAAGTGAGCACTAAGAAAGGAATTTTTGAAATGCCAACTCTAAGAGGGGAAAATAGGGGATGAAAATATCTACAGAAATGCTAGACGCTAGAGTATAAAATCTTTCCAAATAAAGTCGTTGAATTATAATCAGGTTTATAATAATTAAAGAGTCTAGAAGACTTAAAAAATAAGCTCATTAAAGACGGTTGCACACAAATAAACAAAAATAATAAAACGTGTCAAAATATAGTCTTACTATCCCGTCACTCCACCCGCATGTATTTTGTTTATCGCGGTAAAAAAATGCCTATATCCTCCCTTAACAATCAAAGAACTTTTTTCGTAAAATTCATCCAAATTGATTTAGTAGTTAAGCCATACCACACAGAAGAATAACCTTCAAATTTATAATACGAGCTGTAGTCCGCGGGTCCGCCTGAGTATGTGTCGGTTATAGCAGTAAATAGTAGCCTATATGTTTTTCTGATGTATAAACTATATAACTGTAAAGTTTCATTCAAATCCGTTTGGCAGTTTTTGCGTGAAAGAGTAATAAACGTCCAAACATCATCACAAACTTTCTCATTTATAGGTAACTAGTTTATGCCCGCGGCTCCGCCCGCGTGCATGTTGGTTATCGCGGCAAATAGTAGCCTATGTGTTATTTTGATGTATCAGCTACATTACTGTAAGGTTTCGTCCAAATCCGTTGAGTAGTTTTTATGTGAAAGAGTAACAAACATCCATCCTTAAAAACTTTTACGTTTATAATATCAGTAGGATATTAAGTAGATACGTACGTACGTACGAAGATTCTCGAAAATAACAGACATAACTCTGTTTATAACACTCTCCTAGTTAAAAGCAACGATAAAACATGCATTACAAGGAATCATTGAAGAAAATATTTTGTTATATTTAGGTACTATAACACTGTACAAAACAGTGTTATAGTACCTCTTCGGCCTCTGTAGTGGTAAAAACACTATTTGAGACATTGAACAGTCTAGTCCCTATCGCTTAATAAGTCCCTTTCAAATATATTCTCAATAACACACCCTAATAATTCAAGCCTATAATAACAAAACCTTTTAACAAGAGAACATAATACAGTTTTACGAAGCCATAACCGATAATAACCATGGTTGTGTAGTAACGCATGGTTGTGGACTTTGGTTGTGGGCAACCACTATTTGTAGGCAGTTGGCTCATTTAATTTATAGCTGTTGAAACCAGTTAAATTGTTATATTGATGACTCTGAGCGTATTACATAGGGTTGTCACGTGTATTAACTAATATTTTAGATGTTTAGTNCTGGACTGGTAGACCAAAATAAAACTCATATTAACTAATTCTTCTTTAATTACAAAAAAAAAACAACTGCTATTCTCACCGCACGCCACACTCAATTTTCCTCCATTCCCTCTCTTTCATCCTCTCTCTCGTTCATATTTCATAAAGTATGAACTATCACTCACACCGTTCACGTTTCATTCCATGTAATCATGAAATTCTAATCATGTCTAGAATTATGTTGAACCGTACAAGACGTGTCACAGATATAATTGAAATAGTAATTCAGTAAAAACTCGGGATTAAGAATAACTGCAGATTCAGAAAAAAATTCTTTGTACTACATATTATAAGTGTTTTTATTCTAAAACTCCTAATGCAAATCGTTTGAAACAGTTTGAGCTCTTGAGCTTGGAGTGCAGACGTACTTTACTCCGGTAATGATGCTGTACGGCATATGCCACAATAAGTATAATTGTACGGAATTATCAAAAAAGTTCTGTTATTTGGTCCCCAGAACTGTTATTAGAAGGGCGGTGCGCGTAACTCGATTATTCTATACGGAAAAATGTAGAATTAATGCCGGAGAACATGCACCTCTCCGACTGTTGATAACGTATAATTCGCACTTTATGAATTTGAATATATTCGCTTTCACTCAGACTAAATTTAAAAAAGTAGCTTCTGAATATCTTTCTGCTCGATGAACCCTCTATATATTTGTAAAAAATTGATAAATAAGTCTCCCCCATGTCTCTCTTANTGTTTAGTTGAATTCACATTAAATAGTAATATTACTGGACTGGACAGGACTGTACTTCTTCATTAATTATAATAAATCAACCGCTATTCTCATGGCCTCATGCAAAATTGCTTTATTCCCTCTCTTTCGTCTCCTCTCTTCCTCATTCTTCATAACATACGAACTCCCACTCACACCGTTTACATTCCATTTCACGTAATCATGAAATTCTAATCATGTCTAGAATTAAGTTGAACCGTACAAAACATATATAATTGAAATAGTAATTCAGTAAAAACTCTGAATTAAGAATAACTACATAAATTATTCTTAATCCAGAGTTTTTACTGAATTACTTATTTTGAACCGTACAAAACTGATATAATTGAAATAGTAATTCTTAATCCTGAGTTTTCACTATATTTGCAAATATATATATCTGAAAATCAAAATACATAATGGAAATGGTGGACTGTATATTGTTTGTAAATCCTTATGTACAAATGAAATATTATCTAATTATCTTCAAAACAAAATGTATTTGTTCTACTATACTTTAAAGGTATGATAATGAAATGTGCAGATACTTTAAACAAAAGACACACTGAGAAACACGTAAATAGTGCCCTCCTACCTATGCTTTCGAAGTCTCTACGTCGAAAACACAAAGATTCCTTCTGATGCAGAACAATAATCCGTGTCTATAATAATGATAATTTATAATAATAAATTAGTTATTGATTTACAATGAAGTTAATATAAAACTTGCGTATGATAAAATACATATGAAAAAAAACAAAATAACTGAGTGACAGCCCTATAGAGCCCCGCCTATTAGGTCCTCAACTCATGCTCAGAGGCGAAGTGGAAGCCAATTTGAGTTCAACACTACTCGCATAAGTACCTATATGTACAAACATACACACCGAGTACACATAAACATTGTGTACACGAATACTGACGTTAAAATTAATGATATAGAATAAATTGTTCACCGCTGTCAATATTTCAATAAATATGCGATACGTAAATTTGTTGCCTGGTAAGCATGGTCACAAAAGGAATGGAAATAGATGGACATGAAATAAGCGTATTTTATGACGAAAAGCTTTCATATTTAAATATTCCTTCATGTAGGTATGTATAGTGTTACTTTTATTTACGTTATTAGTGTTCATGAGCTTAAACAAATCGAAGCTATTTAATTGATTTTAGTTGTTTTAATTATAATACAAACATAAAACTGCTAATAAAGGCGCTCATAGCCCAGTTACACTCGGTGAGTAAAAACAATCACCGAGGGTAAGTAATGATGGCGTGATCAGTATCTGGATGGGTGACCGCTGGTGGCATGTTACCATGAGCTTCTCCGTGATTCGGAGGTCACGTTAAGCAGTCGGTCCCGGTTGTTATCATAAGATTGATTGATTGATTGGAGATCTTTGGGCGACTGAAAAACATCCAACGGCAAGACTGCGTAGCCTACCATTTTTATCTTGTAAGTGGGAGCGCCTTGACGAGACCTATCTCCGGAGACTTCATCAGAATTTTCCAGCCACTACTGGAAAAGTTATTTAACTTTTCCTGATAATCATGTGGCCACGAGGTCCCTGATCCTAGTCAGCAAGGAGTAATTGCGGCGTTGGACATCGTGCAGGACAAATAGAGGCTTCCGGGACCGCTTCAAATTCACTGAGAAATTAAATGGTTGCAATATTATTGTGGTGTAAAAAGTGCGTACTTTCAACAACCCTAGCTCCTATAGGAGACAGGTAACACCCCTTGAAAACAAACTAACAAGAAAATAAATGTAGTCTANTTATTTTATAATATATATATATATATATATATATATATATATAGTCTGGGATATATTATATTATAAACTCAATTTGTTATATTTTTATATAGACTAATATGTGTAACTGTTTTTGTCCCAAAAAAATAAATAAATAAACTCGGGATTAAGAATAACTTATGTAGTTATTCTTAATCCCGAGTTTTGACTACATCTGCTAATATATACATCTGCAAATCAAAATACGTGTGGAAGTGGTATACTGCATATTGTTTGTAAACCCTTGTGTACAAATAAAATATTATCTAATAATCTTCAAAACAAAATATATTTGTTCTATTATACTTTAAAGGTGAAATATGCAGATACTTTAAACAAAAGACACACTGAGAAACACGTAAAGAGTACCCTCCTACCTATGCTTTCGAAGTCTCTACGTCGAAAACACAAAGACTCTTTCTGATGCAGACCAATAATCCGTAAGCATAATGATAATTTTTAATAATAAATTAATTATTGATTTACAATGAAGTTACTATTAAACTTGCGTATGATAATATAAATATGAAACAAAAAAATAAAATAACTGAGTGACAGCCCTACAGAGCCCCGCCTATTAGGTCCTCAACTCATGCTCAGAGGCGAAGTGGAAGCCAATTTGAGTTCAACACTACACGCATAAGTACCTATATGTACAAACATACACACCGAGTACACATAAACAATGTGTACACGAATACTGACGTTAAAATTAATGATATAGAATAAATTGTTCACCGCTGTCAATATTTCAATAAATATGCGATACGTAAATTTGTAGCCTGGTAAGCATGGTCACAAAAGGAATGGAAATAGATGGACATGAAATAAGCGTATTTTATGACGAAAAGCTTTCATATTTAAATATTCCTTCATGTAGGTATGTATAGTGTTACTTTTATTTACGTTATTAGTGTTCATGAGCTTAAACAAATCGAAGCTATTTAATTGATTTTAGTTGTTTTAATTATAATACAAACATAAAACTGCTAATAAAGGCGCTCATAGCCCAGTTACACTCGGTGAGTAGAAACAATCACCGAGGGTAAGTAATGATGGCGTGATCAGTATCTGGATGGGTGACCGCTGGTGGCATGTTACCATGAGCGTCTCCGTGATTCGGAGGTCACGTTAAGCAGTCGGTCCCGGTTGTTATCATAAGATTGATTGATTGATTGGAGGCCTTTGGGCGACAGAAAAACATCCAACGGCAAGACTGCGTAGCCACAGCGTAGTATTGCCAGCCCCCAACCTGCTCTTGACCAGCTTGGGGACGTATGGCCTTAAACCTCTCCTGAGGGATCCACCAAGATGAGATCGACGACCTGTATATTTTCTGCTGTGGGAGGGTGCATTTAGGGACCTATCTCTTGAGACCCGTCACAGATTTTTCGGACTATAATTGAGGAAATTCTTTCCCAAAACCACGTGGCCACGAGGTCTCTGATACAGAAGAGCCAGCTGCATGTGAGGTACAGGCAATAGGCCGGTCATCAGCGGAACCAGAAACTGTCTCAAGCACACCGATCGGACCAGTGGTTAAGGACTTATTGGGCCCCAAAGGTCAAATTGATAACAAAAAAAAAAAAAAAACGGTTTATCTCTGAATCTGAATCGATTACCTACCATTTTTATCTTGTAAGTGGGAGCGCCTTGACGAGACCTATCTCCGGAGACTTCATCAGAATTTTCCGGCCACTACTGGAAAAGTTATTTAACTTTTCCTGATAATCATGTGGCCACGAGGTCCCTGATCCTAGTCAGCAAGGAGTAATTGCGGCGTTGGACATCGTGCAGGACAAATAGAGGCTTCCGGGACCGCTTCAAATTCACTGAGAAATTAAATGGTTGCAATATTATTGTGGTGTAAAAAGTGCGTACTTTCAACAACCCTAGCTCCTATAGGAGACAGGTAACACCCCTTGAAAACAAACTAACAAGAAAATAAATGTAGTCTAGATACTGCCATAAACTTTNATAGTCTAAATACTGCCATAAAATTTTCAGTGAATAATAAACAAAAATTGTGAGAATATAGAGTATTAAACTTTTTTCGTCAACTTTCTTCCTTCGGACTAATTAAAGGATAAAAACCGCATCCCTAAGTACAAACTGTATATTTGAAGTCAAAGTATAAGTAAAGATCTTCAACCTGAAATTTCTTCCAGGAAGATCGGACCATTAGTGACGGAGCTATTACGGTTATAAAATTTTAGGTTTAACTTAGTACTTAAGAAAACACTGAGGCCCAAGTCTAGTTTAAATACAGTTAGGATTAGTTTATTGAAATTATTTTTCCAGGCCCTGTGATCAGGGATACTTAATTTTAGTTCCCACTACTCGCCTGCTTTTTACGCACAGGATATTGTTATATTTTACAAATAATAAGAAACCTAAGTGATACCTACCTATTTTCTATACCAACGTTTTCTCAAAACTTTAAACAGCCACAGCTTTGTAACCAAATTACTCGGCTTAATTGTGACACCGCAGCGATCATTTTTTGGAGCATAGTGACCGATCAACATCAAGATATCGACTATACTAATGTTTTTGGAGGGGATCGATTTCATTTTCTAATTACGATGCGACAAATTTTAACCAAAATTCAAACCTAGATATCTCCGGTCCTATTGCTCCAATCGGGACAATCTTGGTGTCAAACACTAGCCTCTGTCAAGACCAATCTGTCTCAATCATCAGATTGACTCTATATAGGTCCTTTCAAACTTTAGGTTTTAGAAGTGGTGTTTTGAGCGAAGTACCTGCACGTATTCTATAGAGTCTGGAGAAGGATTCCCTTATACTTTTAAGGAGCTCTATATAGAGCAAAAAAATTTTTCGTATTTTTTAGCCAACTATACTAGATAATAAGTACTAACTGACCGGTATACTCTGTATACCAACACTATTGAAGCGAATAATGACCTTAATAATAAATAATACCTTTATAATAATAGATTTGTTTGCATATTTTAAAATATTTTATTAATTTAATAGAGTTACACTGCAAACCGAGTTTTACAGCCTTACCTGAAACAAGTATATTACAATTAATGGAGTTGGAACGAAATACAATCTTTAGTTTGTTTGTATCAGCCATTGTTTTATTTTTTGCAGCTTACCTACGCGTCGCGTACATAGAATATTCCGTACCTGAAACAAGTGAATCAAAATTAATTATAGCTTTACAGGACTGATCTTAGATTATATTAACAACAATACATCTCTATGTGCTGACAGCCTACGTACCAGGGGTTAAGACTCTTGAGATATTATCAAGAGCTGACACCCTGTCCGAGATAAGGACTGGATTATGAATAGTGCACGCAATTAAATAAATTCACACCGTCATACACCGTCCCATCGGATTATGAGAGGAAGGGAACAGAGAGTGCACCTGTGCACTATAGTATATCCTGCGTAGTTGGCTCGTCTACGTTGAGACTGGCCACCGTGGCCGTAATCGGCTAGGAGATCCACAAGTGTGAAAGGAATGTGAAAGAAAAGAAAAAGTCTGCAGAATATAAGTATGAGCAGTAGCACTAGCGAGATTTTGTATGGATGTGAACAGTATAAAATAGGCTCCATTGAATATTGAAGGTGCTAGATAAAAAAAACCCTCTCCTGACAGGAGACCCGTGCCCAGCCGTGGGACATTACGGGTTGTTGACGATTGATGTTGATACATAATTCGTTGTTCTGAATTTGGGTGTTCTTTGTGGCCGTTTTAAATATATTTGTAGTTTCCCGACACAGTATATATATATATTGCTAAAGCGGTTGTTGTACTTAAAAAAATATTTTCATTATGTTTTGTACTTAATTTTTTATTTAAAACTACTTTTTGACCAATCAAAGTAAATCAATCTGTGACTTTGATCCTCAAACTCCCAAGGTATATTTTACAAAATGATGGCCTTCTGCAATGCGAGAGGTCGTAGGTCTGATTTCAACGACAAAAAATAATTGTGTTAAAAACGTCATCATACTTTATCCGTTTATATTTTGAAATTCATACATAAGTATATCTATTAGCTTTCTAGCTACCATTGTACATGTTAAGTCTAATTTGAGATCCTTGTGTGAGGTGCGAAACATTAAGACATGGTGCAGAACCATCTCAATAGTCCGCTATATTGTGGGTCATAACGTTATGTCTGCATTCGTAATGAATATAAAAATAAATAAATAAATATTTTCGGACATTTTAACATAACGCTATCTAGTCCCAAACTAGGCAGAGCTTGTACTATGGATACTATACAACTGATATTATTACATATATATACTTTTTTTTTGTAAATAGATACATATTATACATAGAAAACCCCCAAATTCCGAAACAAATATTTACAGATCATACAAACAATTGGTCGATCGTTTTTTGTTTTTGCGAAAGACTGTCCCCATTTCATGTCATCCACATTTTTTATATTTTTTAACATTAATTCCATCACGACGAAGACTTGAAGACTCGAAGACTTAGAATTGAAGACTTGAAATACTTGACATTGGCAGAAATAGCTGATCCGACTGATTGCCATATCATCAAAAGAAGAAGAAGAAGAAGAAGAAGAACAATTGGTCCCCAGGATTCGAACCCGAGACCTCATGGACAGCAGTCGCGTACGCTACCACTGCGCCACTGAGGCAGTATGGTGCCCTCTACTCTTGGATTCTGCCCATCTTTCCATTAGGCAAAGTAGAGTTACTTTGGTCGGCTAATATATTCATATATGGAAAAGACAGAAAATGAGTCTACTTGTCTAACTAGAGTATCGACAAACAGCCTATCCTTTAATCGACATCTAACTGTAAAGTATAATCAAATCACGTCTCTCGACAATTTTAAAAACAAGTCTAAAACAACTGACCCCAGCGCCCGAAGTCCAATTCATTTGATCATTATTTTATGGGCCCAAATTTGGACATTAAACCCTATTATTTGGCTCAATATCGGGCCAATTATGGCCTTCCCGGAATGTGAGATGATTTGTTGAGGGTACCCATCGTTAAAATACTGTGGGCGTTAGACAGTGGCTTGAAAAAAGTCAAATTTTTATAGTGTTATTTAAATTTGTTAGAGAAAGCCCTAATAGCTGTATAGATCCACCTAGATTACTACTAAATATTGTCCTACTAGATTTTACTTTAAACATTTCACCGTGCCTTAAAGCTTATTAATATTATTTCATGTGGATGCCTAACCTAAGGAGCTTCAAAAATATATATCATTTGCTGTTGTATTACAGCAAATGATATTTTTTTATAAAATAATTGTCACCATTTGTACTTACATTGACGTTTTGGGATGATGGTTCTGTAAATGTTTTCATAATTAAATAGAGTCTGGACAAAATGTAACTTATACGCTGTTCTGAACCATAGTCCATCATCGTAACATTTACATAAAAAAGCAATTATTTACACATCTGTCGCCGCACATTTTCGCATTTATGATATTAACAGATACTAATAAATTGTTAGAGATTAAATTGAACTTTTTTTTTTATGGAATGGAAGCAAAAGAGCAGACTTATCGCCTGATGGTAAGCGATTACCGCCCATGGACACCCGAAACACCAGAAGCGTCACAAGTGCGTTGCCGGGATAGGAAGGGAGATGAAATTTCGGGCAAGGACCTCCAGTCCGACTCATTCGGTGAAACAATGCGCAAGCGCTATTCCACACCAGCTTTCTATGAATCACTCGTCGTGGTATCACTCGTGTGGCACTCCCACGGTAGTTAACGGTGAAAGATTAACTAACTTTGTTGTAGATATGGCATTTCGAATTGAAAGTTTTTAATTGAATTGAAAGATTTAAAGCAGGAATTAATGTGATAAAATTGCTGTTCTCCTAATAATTTCCAACAAGTAAGAGTTAAGGAGGTGTATACCGCGTCTAGGCAAACGCAGCGTAGAACATCCATAGGCCAGGTGGAGTAATGATCTGCGCAAGACGGCTGGCAAAAACTGGTTACGAGAAGCCAAGGATCGAACCAAGTGGCGTGCAATTTGAGAGACCCATATCCAGAAGTAGAGTGCGGTAGGCTGATGACGATGATGTTTAAGAGGTATCTTAAGACCATACTCAGATGGTCAAAAATAACTTAACGAGCAAAACTAACTTGAAGATCGCTTTTGGCAATAAGTTTGTACACTCCGTCTCACATTTTATGTACTCTCTTCTAACTGTAATAGTACAGTGTGCAAATAAAGAGTTTCTATCTAAGTAACTGAACTGTAATCTGATTAGTTTTTTTAACTAAATTTAAATGAAAACTTTAGTCCAGAGCGTCTTACAAGCAGATTTTATTCTTTGTTCTTTTAAAAACTGTTTTTTCTTTGGTTTCCAGCGATGAGAAGATGGTGGCGATTACAGACGGTCATTAGAACTGCGTGTAAATCTGTATTATGATGGTGTAGCGTCAGCAAAAAAGGCAAAGTATTTTTTTTTCTGATAATAATATGTTTTTTATTGACGGCGCGGTTGGCGTATTGGTTTATGAAATCAAATCCTATCTTCCGACTATGCTGAGTTTTTTGGGTTTGTTCCCCATCAAAATTAGTGTGATTTAGAAATTGTTGTTCTGAATCTGGGGGTTCTTTGTGTCAGTTTCATCATTGTCATCATCTACAACGTGGGCCGCCGCCCACGTTGTAGATGATTGGATTATTACACATGGGTTATTACATATGGATGATTGGACGGTGGTTGGATAGAGGTAGAAATGAGGCTTTGACCTGCTAAATCACGCTCGCTAAACATTTGGGTGGTTGAGTTGGTACAGAGTTTTTTTTAATTTTTATTCTCTTTCCAGTAATTTAGTCTTCCGAATAGGATAGAAGAATATAAAAGTAAATAAGGATAGTGATACCCCGTATTCTTAATTTCTTACCACATGGACATTACTAATTACCCAACTGCGTATAATATATGTATGTATGTGTGTGTGTGTATATTGCTTTGACACGCCCGAGAGCCTAGATGGCTTGTCATATTTTTATGTGAGTGGTGTCAATAGATTCGTTTTAGTCGTGAGAGTGACACTGGGTACATCGAAATAAAAAAAATCTAAACACCTTGTTTGAAATAATTAATTTCAAATAATTTTTAATTATCTGTTATCATTATTGTAGTAAATTTTACTTTTAATAACTGTGTTAATTTTAATAACTGTGCTATTATTAAATTATAATTTGTTGCGTTGTTTAGAAGATCTAAGCAATTGTTCAAATATCAAAAAACGACCTCATTGTACACTATGTAAAGATAAACAGAAATTTATAAGCAAGTTCACAAAAACATATTCTACTTGGAAAGTGTCACAATAGTAACTAGTTAGCACTTAAACGACAATAACTTCTCTGGAACCTCCCTCAGAAGAACTTCCCAGCTTAACTTTAAGTTTTCTACCAAAATCTCAATATTATTGAACTAACACATATTTAAATACAATTCCAATTAAATAACGAAAATAAGTCACCTCTAAATTACCTATTCCAAATAAGACATCAAAAAAACACCGCCGTAATAATCTTAAAACACCTCTAAAATTATTATTTTCCAAACAACTAGTGTTGTTCTGCTATCGATACAGGGCGTGGCTGTTGTAACTCAGGCGGTTATTACCACTCCGCAGCATTAACAAATATTTAAACATATTACACACGAGCAAAAAACCTGCGCGCACGCATTGTGACGTCAGCATCGCTTATTTTTTTTTCTTTTTGTATCTTGGGGTTATTAGAGACAATTGGCTTTTTAATTTACCTTATCTTTTTAATTGTTGTGTCCATTAAGTTAACCAATGAGCGATAAACTCGCCTTTTCATCAACAACCCATAATATCCCACTGCTGGGCTCGGGTCTCCTCTCAGGGTTAAGGCCATACGTCCCCATGCTGGCCAAGTGTGGGTTGGAGACTGACAAGACTACGTTGTGCCTACATAATCTTGCCGTTGGATGTTTTAAGCCGCCCAAAGTCCTCCAACTAAGCTATACGACTGTTATCCTATGATTACAATCGGGACCTACTGCTTAACGTGACCTCCGAATCAATTAGACAGAGTAACATGCCATCAGCGGTCACCCATCCAGGTACTGACCGTTTCGACGTTGCTTACCCTCGGTGATTGTTTCTAATCACCGAATGCAACTGGGATATGAGCGCCTCAACACTCACCTCACTAGGATCACTAGCATCATCAGGAGCTTACGATAGTCTACTGCTGTGCATATACCTCTTTTAAGGTCTCTCTCCAATAAACCACGCTAATTAGACATTTTTGAATAGGATTTGTCTCTCTTCTGTTTGTAGTGATGTTTTCCTGCAGAATCTCCTTTATTCGGTTCTTAAGCCATCGAAAACCTGTAGGAATACCTATAAATTCTCAATGCCGGCATACACTCCTCGTTGATTAGAAAATAAAAATAACAATATAACGTTTTACGGCCTTTAAATATGATTTCTTAAAAAATATTTAAATACGTTAGCAAAAGCTATAAATACAAAAATGCTGTATATGACACTATTAAACTTAGGTCTGAAATTTCATTATAGTCAAAGAATATTTGTAAACAATATGACCTACAGGAGCATGTCTGATGTATTTCTCTTGAGACATCTTACAAATAAATATCATAAATTCTTTAAAAATAAACAAGACTAAAAAACTTATTTTATAATCTTCTTAGAACCACATTTGCACCTCACCACCTTTTAATAATCAAGAAACACTGATTAATCACCAATCGATATAAACGACCAATAATAAACGCGTTAATTTGAAAAAAATCATTACGGAACCCTTCCCGATACGAAAATAAAGGTATGCCCGCATAATTGGGATCCGAACAAATTTCATTGATATTCGTGATGGGAAAAAAACACAAAACGACTTGTCGATGAGATGTGTTTTGGGCCGATATTCTGAGAACGATTTCACAATTTTATCAATACCTTTT
The DNA here is from genome assembly GCA_003709505.1 of Hyphantria cunea. Classification (NCBI taxonomy): domain Eukaryota; kingdom Metazoa; phylum Arthropoda; class Insecta; order Lepidoptera; family Erebidae; genus Hyphantria; species Hyphantria cunea. Next base: position 231,728 of record PKRV01002685.1, read on the forward strand.
GTATAGACTTTATGTTTCTTCCAATAAAGTTGTTTATCGTTTATCTGGTGACCAAAAATTAATTTGTACTTTTATAATAGGCCACTTACGTACAGCGCAAATCGCCAAGAATTGCTTCGTCTCAAACAAGGTGTCAATTTGGCAGAGTTATGAAAGTTTTCGTTTCTTGGAACTATTTGTTTTAAAGTTACGCCCTTGTTGGTTCGCAGTTTATTATGTGCATTGATTGCCCGATGGGCCGTGTATTTGTGTTTTATTGAATGCGAATGTCGATGGAACGTATATGAATTGGTGTTGATGCGCTACGCCTGTTATTGAACAATGAAATGTTGTTGAAGATTTTGTCGTTAAATGTTTTACATTGTATATTAAGAATAATAACTGCTGCATGGAATGTCAGATTTAATTTTATTTAGGATTGTTGCACATACCATTTTAAAATCTAATACTTGTATTTTAAGTTTCAAATTCCTTAAATTCTTATTCTATTGCAAATATTAATACTGTTACTTGTATTACTTGTGGCAAAGTCAGATACAGTTTACGAACGTCTTAAGTTATTTTTGTAGTAGCTGATATTGGTCATACACAAATTTTTAGTTTGTGTTTCTGAAACTGTGTTTCATACACATTCACTAAAATAATTTACTATTTTTTTCTCGAATACCAAACCTACTCAAATAAATCTAAATCAAATACTTCTCTCAATACAACCACATCAAAGTTTAATGTTTTAAACAAACAAAATGTATCGATAAAATTATATCGACAAAAGAAATCAAGACTATCACACCTCTATCTTACCAAACGAGATTTATATCATATCATTATGCATAAAATATTTCTTTTAAACGTATAATTAGTTAATATTAATATTTTAAATTATATATTTTGTCCCGAGGTTAGTCGATATTGATAGCTTGTCGAGTTAGTTTATTTATAATTAGCCTTTCAATAATGGTTTTTTGTTTTGATTCATTTCCTTTAATGTGTTTCACGGTGTTTAACAAGTTTTTTTTTAATCGACACCTATAATTTGTGAGTATAATCTTGTTCATTAATTATTTCAACTAGCATTCTTCTTCCTTTTATTCTAGAAGTAAGTGAATGAGTAGAAATCAGTCAGTTAAGCAAATACACATACTACACCTAAGTATACATGATGTATTTTTTCCTATATTATTGAATAGCTATAGAAAAAAACTATCATCATTATCATCATCATCAGCCTATCGCAGTACACTGCTGGACATAGGCCTCTCCAATTTCACGCCACTTAGTTCGATGAAAAAACTATATATCTATTAATATCAGTTGTTTAGTACCCATAGTACAAGCTCTGCTTAGTTGGGGACTAGATGGCATTGTGTGTTGTGTGTAAAAAAATTGATTTAAAACACTCATATTTTGTACTTCAAATATCAAAATCATCATCATCACCAGCCTATTGCAGTTCATTGCTGGACATAGGCCTCTCCCATTGCACGCTACTCAGATTGAATATTCTTTTTTTGTGGGATAGGGGGCAAACGAGGAGACGTATCGTCCCGCAACAGCCTCTGCTGACATCTCTATGTTACAAGTGCGTTACCGGCCTTTAGGAATGAGGGAGAGAGGTGCGGGGAGGAGTTGTTGTATGGACCTCCGTTATCCTCATTCACTCGGCGACACACAGCACAGGCGCTTTTTCACACCGGTTTTTGATATGGTTGTGGCAGTTGCCACAATCATAAATCCATAAGCGTTCAGAGGTTCACAGGTATCACAGAGTAACAGCTGTGAAGCTTAGACGGAGGCCTTTGGGTGGCTTAGAAACATCCAACGGCAAGATTACGTAGACACAACATCGTCTTGTCAACCCGTACATGGCTAGCGTGGGGACAGATGTCCTTAATCCTCTGCTGAAAAGAGCCCTGAGCCCTCCAGTGGGACATTCTAAGTTGTTAATAGTAATGTAAAATAAAACCATAAACTGATCTATATTCTAGACTCTATAATCGATCACATTCAAAACAATGATAATTTTCATCCGTTTTCCATAACAATGGACTTTAAAGCCTGTATGAGAAAATTTTAAATACATTGAAAGTAGAAGAGAAGAAAATAGAAGTAAGAGAATTCTTAGAAAATCAAAAAAAATCTTAGAGAGTTTTCTTAGGTATAGGAAACTTATATATATTTGGTTATTTATACGTTCTATTAGAAGGTAGATATTATTTAACAATTCTGTCTACCTAATTTATTCATAATAGAATTGTACCTCCAGAACTAGTTAAGACATAAACACATAACGTCACGACTATTTCCCAGAGAGGTAGGCAGAGACAATAGTATCTATAGTTAATATTCAATACTACACAGAAACATAAGTCATTCAACACAAACCGGTCCTTAAATTGCTACCTTATTACCAAACTTTCTTTTACCGATAATTTTGCACATTACCATATTCCCATAAAGGTATTTACGATGTATAATATGTACAAAAGTAAACATAAGTATGTTCAAAATAACTGCAAAACCATCCGCACTTAAATACATTAAACACATTGAACACTTCTCAGGCAACCCCTAAAATTTAGCACAATTACCCTTTATGTGGGTAATTTGAGAGATACTAGCAACACTGGCTGATATTACCCCATAATACATGAACCAAAATAACAATGTTGCCCGTTTATCATGAATATCTGAAGCATTATACGTCTTAAATGCTTTTGTGCCCGCAAATTTAACTTTGTAGACGTAATTTTTTTTGTCAAAACTATGTTTAGCTAATTTGAACTTTATGTTTGAAAAAATAAGATTTTAAATTGGTTTACGTAGATTGTTAGCCATCAGCAAACATCGAGTTAGCACCGGGCCATTATTGAATTTACTTTATATAATAATGGTTAATCGCCAGAATGCATCGTTCGATGCTGCCTTGTTACTGAGAGTGATGGACACAAAAAGTCCGCCGGTTGTCGATATAAAATCAGTGTTATCGATATCAACTTTTAATTTTCTTTTATTTAAAATGAATATTAAGTTTATTATAATAATAAATAAATGTTTTTGTACATCTAACACACAACGCCATCTAGTCGCAAACTAAGCGGAGCTTGTATTATGGTACTAGACAACTGACATGAATACATAAATACTTTTTTTTGTAAATACATACATATTATACATAGAAAGCATCCAAACTCCGAAACAAATATTTACAGATCTTACAAAGACACTTGGTCCGACCCAGGATTCGAACCCGAGACCTTATGGACAGCAGTCGCGTAAGCTACCACTGCTCCACGGAGGCAGTTTATTACCCTGTAACTTTTTTTAATGGAACAGGAGGTAAACGAGCAGACTTATCGCCTGATGGTAAGCGTTTACCGTTGCCCATGGACACCAGAGGCAACGTCGGAGGGGTTACAAGTGCGTTGCCGGCCTTTGGGGTTGGAGCATGGACCTCCGTTATCCTCACTCACTCAATGAAGCACAGCGCAAGCGCTGTTACCCATTATTAAGTGACTATAAAAAATTACTTATTGTACCAAAAGAAAAGAACAAAAAAATACAGTACATTATGTAACTGGTTTCGAAATTTCGTTCCTATCCGTTCATTTCAGCCCCATACAAATATATTTACGACTATCTTTTGTCCGCAGCCTTACTCGCGCAGAAGTAAATAATGCATTTCAATAAACAGTGCAGCTGTATTTTAAGCAAATCCATCATGGGAATAAAAAGTTTCATACAAATTCCCATCCCCTATTTTACCCCCTTAGGAGAGGCATTTCCAAAATGTCCTTCCCTTTCTTGAAACTTAGTGTTCACTTACGTTATATAAAGGGAAAAATTCCGGGATTCTAGGTTCAGCAATTTGGGTTGTGCGTTGATCTCTAAGTATCTTAGTCAGTCGTACCTTCCTCTTTTAAATACCTTTTACTGCAATCGATTCTATACTTTATTCAAAAATTTACAATAAACACATGCCTACTTACGTTTTACTTGATATTTTGTATTAATATTCAATACAGGAATACCGAAGTACGTCATGAATCAATAGGCATATTAATTTAATGTCCAGGAATCTATATTGTTCAAATAAATCCTGCGTGTCAGTGGCGCTGTCTGAATATTGAATAATTGTGACGTCATTAATGCCCTATTGTGTATGACATCATAGAAGTATTTATAAATTATTACGTCATAGCTTTGTAGGCAAGTTTAGTTTACGATCTCATATTAAACCTGGAAATTTTATAAGTTTCTTTTTTGGAATGACGGAAATGCTTAAAGACAATTGTTTTGAACAGTTATACTGCAATTTGCTACTTGATACTTACAACATTAATAAATATCAATATTTTTTTAACAATAACTCCAACTAAAACTCTAAAACGATTTTAATAAACTTTTTTGTGTCTATTCCTGCCAAAAAAAAATTATTCGACCCGCGGCGTTACCTGCGGGTGAAATGCATGCATGCTTAAATGCTTTTTATTAAATGAACGTTGACACACAGTTTTCTTACTTAAACACTCAAACAAAATGAGCTTAGTCAAAGAACTGTTTATCGACCTCTTTTATCGACTTTTTATTTCCAATCGATAAATTCCCATCCCTATACCCCGGGGCGAACTACGCAGGGCGTGGCGTTCATCCTGCTGTAATTTATACCCAGCTCGTTAAACACCGCTCACACTTGCCACTTTCAGCCATAACTAACCTATTTTAATTAAACACACATTACTGTACATGCTATCAGCTAATTAGATAGAACGAATCTAATATTTATTTACATATAACTAATATATTTTTTTTTATGGAATAGGGGTCAAACGAGCAGTCGCATCGCTTGATGGTTTGGTATCTATTAAACCAATTTATATTTAAATATAATTTCACTAATATAATGACTTCACTGATGACTTAGTAGCTTAAGAAGTCACTTTACTGCTTCCGACTACGTTGCGATTGTGAGTTCGAAATTCACATAGGAAAATATTTTGTGCGATCTACAAATTGTTGTTTTGAGTCTGGGTGTCCTTTATGCCTATTTCATAATGAAGGAGTTGTCTCTTTTATACATGAGATAGTAAAATTATGCTTCTGTATACCTGTATTCTCAAAACTCTTGAAATCAAACAACGTGTTTGAAGCAATCAGCCTGTTATAGTCCGGTGTTGAAAATAGGTCTGTAAGTACATGGGTTGTAGCTAGGGTTCCCAGATGGCCAGGAAATCCGGGATTGTCCCAGAATTTCGCGTCTTGTCCCGAGTCCAGTAATTAGGCATAATTCCCGAATCCAAAGTTTGCAAAGTGTTGACTAAGAAAAACTAATAAAAATGGCAAAATTCAGAGTTAAACAAGATATGTTTACTATAGTCACGACCGAGCGACCAGACACCGTTTTCCTTTTTTTTCAGGATTGTCCCGGATTCGATTAGTTTCTCTCTGACAACCCTAGTTGTAGCCCTCAGTCCTCCGCCGTCCGTATTCTATCTACCTTCCTGGTTCTTGGTCTCTATTCTAAGACACATTGGTTTTCTAGGTGACATGCTAAGCCAACAGGCATGATGACTAATTTTGAAAAACTGTTTTATGATGTTCGGAAGTATCTCCTATTGTCAAAAACAGTTATATAATATAGTTACAAGTGCATTACCGGCCTTCGGGGGTTCGGGGGCAAGTACAATTCGTGTATTCGAATGTAACTTCAGTAGCGTTATTGTACGTAGTTAGAATCGAGTTCTCTTCAATTCGATTTACACTACCCTTGCCCAACAATCGAACTCACCTACAATCAGTACTTATTTAAGCACTCGTGCAAGAATTCACCAACATGTTAACCTGAACACATAAATTGCTGTTATTAAACAATTTAATTCATTTATTATATTTATAACGGACTCCTCAAAAGGTGAACACGTTGATGTCTTTATAATGGTGACCTCGGTTGTACGTTATTAATATGTCATTTTATATAATTGTATATGATTTATGGGTCTAAAGATATAAAAGGTGGTAGTTTATTATCTAGCAATATTTAAATCATAATTATATAATTTTGTGGTACATGTTAAAAGTTGTTATCGAGACCTAATCAAAACTTATGTTTTTTATGGTAAAGGCAGTAAGTACTTGTTGGACAAGCGAGCAGTCTCCTGATGTTAAGTGAGTACCACCGTCTATAGGCGGCTATGTAACTTACAACTTAAGGTTACAATGATGCAGAAGCATCACTAGGCTCCGTAGTGTGGGTCATTATGCTGCATTGTTGCATTGTCTGGATTCGCAACGAATATGGTGACCACCACCTGGATTTTGACGGACGGATTTGGACTTTGATCTTGGACTCTGCTTATGCTTTCCATCAGACAGAGTAGTCACTTTAGCAGGCCCATACAAAAAAATATATGCATTGTCACCATTTACTGTTTAGTATTTTAGTGCCTTTAGATTGATTTCTATACATCCTATGAATATTATAAACGCGAAAATTTGTATGGATGGATGTTTTTTACTGTTTCACGTAAAAACTACGAAACGAATTTGGATGAAACATTACAGTAATATAGCTTATTTATAAGAATAACAAATATGCTACTATTTGCCGCGGTAACCGACATATACCTGGGCGGAGCCACGGGCGTAAACTAGTGACAAATAATTGTTTGACTGCACTGTTGCCCTAACTGATTTAAGCAGTCGTCACCATACTTTATACCACGTTGAGTGTCGTAAGTTCAAACTACACATGGGACAACACTTTCTCTGATCCGCAAATCGTTGTTCTGAGTCTGGGTGTTTTTTGAGTCAGGCCCATGTGTGTTTGTCCCCCGCGAAACAGGATATATTTCTATTGGGCGATTTGTCTTTTTAAAAATTGAAAAAGAAAATTGTGTTTTAAGCACAATTGAATGTAAGTGTTTTGATATCATTTATTTACTAACAGTGAACTGCGGTTTTGTACGAAAGTCTTTGAAATTCTCGACTTTCCTCAAGTATAATATTAGGTATATGAACCTTCCTCTTGAATTTCCTCTATCTATTAATGAAAACAATATTACAACCTGTTAATCTGTTATCTGAGCGAACAGACAGCGGAAGCGGAATTTCATACTATAGATATACGCATGCGTTTAGTAATTCATAAGTTGGATTTGCTAGACTTGTATTTGAACGTTCGATGTCATAGTTATATAACTATGAGTCACAAAATTAAGTAAGTGGGATTGAACTCATAGTCAGAAAAATATCTAGGCCTTCAATAAGACCCTGTCTAATTTTTCTAAGATAAAGATGTGAATGTATGTTAGACATAAACCTAACATCAAGTACTTTGCTTAAGCTAATCTTCCTAGCTTTTATTAATCCTAAGATTATTTGAGGTCGAATACTACTTCAACTGGTTTTACTTGAATATAAGTTATTAACGGAGCAATGGGCATGTGACAACCCCGAGGGTGAACTAAATTTGAAGGTTGAACTATTTGACAGTATATTCCCAATAACGATTGCTAGAGGTGTTCATGACAACCGGGACCGACGTCTTAAACTGCTCTCCAAGGCACGGGCGGGAAACACCACCATTTATCATATTCCTATTAATAATTAATTTATATTTAAGAAAGACCCAACAGCAGACTGGAATTCTGGAATCGATCCCGAGATCTCTTTACGTTCACCACTAAACCAACGAGGCAAGTATTAGTATATTAATATGGTAGGTCAGCAGGCAGATACTCTGCTTAAATGTTACTACATTATTATTGCGAGGGTCCATGGTTGGCGGTAATCGCTTATCATCAGGCGATACGTATGCTCGTATGCCCTATATTACATATAAAAATTATAAATAAGAAGAACTTACAGAAAATCAACCTAAAGTGTTAGCATTCGTGTTGTCGTATTTCGTTGGTGAGTACGAGATGGGCGGCCCAATGATGCAGAAGATAGATAGGTTCTTTATTTGTTTGAAAGATCTCTTGTACTACATACAGGAGATCTTAGGGCTACTTTTCAGTCAGAAGTCAAAATCAGCTCAATACGCCTTAGATTGGTTTACCAATCTTCTCTTTTTGTACCATTGATTATTTATAAATTTTATAGAATCGGTAAAGGTACTGAAGGCTTAGAAAATAGGCTCACATTAGTTTTTGGTTTTATGAAAAAAATCTATGTTCTTCCAAAGTAATCTCTTTCACAAGCAATTTCATTGTCTTTCAGGACCATAATTATTAAGAGTTATGTAATGTATATACCTACATTCTAAGCCCACAAAAATGTATGTATATGTAATATTATTATAAAATTTATATTCTTAATGTTTATGTAAATAAAATAAAGAAAACAAAAATAGCCTTTATTTCCTGCAACCTGCTTTACACTTTTTTTATATATAAAAAAATTAATTAAATGATATCTGATCAAGTAGCATTATCGGTAAACAGGTCAGGTTGTCTTCTGACATAGGCCTCCTCTAATTCACCCCACTTGTTTCGGTCTAATGCAGTTCTTCTCCATCCATTTGGCAGATCGTCTTCGTATCTTTTTACCGGTCTTCCTCTACGTCTCTTCCCATACCTGGGATACCATTCCGTAACTTTTCTAGTCCATTTCTCTGCTTGCGATCTCCACATGTGCCCTGTCTATTTCCATTTCAATGACCTTGTTTTTATTCCTATATCAGCCACCTCGGTTATTTCTCTAATTTTTGTAGCCTCCTATTTATCCTAGTAGTCGTAGATCCAGCATACTTCTTTCCATGCCTCTTTGACACACTCTTAATTTTATCTCAATCTTTCGTGTGGATGGCCAGTTCTGGCAACCGTATGTGAGACACGGAAGGATACAAGTATTATACAATTTAGTTTTTTCGCAGACAGGTATTATAGGTATTATAGGTTTTTATTTTTCATAACCTCTTTAAAAGACCAGTATCTTTGCCAACTATTATTTATTCTTCTGTCTACTTATTTGTTAGATAGGTCTTTTACCGATATAATTTGTCCCAGATATATGTACTCGTCGACATACTCGATCTCTTCTTGTCCCACTTCTATCTTAACCTTAGCTTCGTTCGTCATCACTTTAGTCTTACTTGTATTTATTTATAATCCTGCTTTTTGACTTTCTGATGTCAGCTGTTGCAACATGTTTTGTAGTGTGGTTGGATCTCTTGCAAATAAAATGAGATCGTCTGCAAATCGAAGGTGATGTAGTTTTTCTCCATTTATATAGATTCCAAGTTTGTCCCAGTTAAGTTGTCTAAATATATTTTCTTATACAGCATTAAAAATTTTTAGTGAAAGGAGATCCCCTTGTCTAACGCCTCTTTGAATTTCAAATTCATCTGCAATGCGTTCTAATTGTATTTTTGCTGTGCTTTTCTCGTATATTTGTTTGATGATTGTACAATATTTCCCTTGTACGCCCCGGTTTTCCAGTGACTGCCATATGTAATTATGATTCAAAGAATCAAATGATTTATTGTAATCCACAAATGATAGGTAGTATGGTTGATATTCGTAACATTTTTGAATTACTTGTTCAACAACATGTATGTGGTCAATTGTTGAGAAATCAGAACGGAATCCAGCTTGTTCCTTAGGCTGATTACTATCAAGCTCTTTAGTTAACCGTAGCAATAAAATCTTCGAAAAAACTTTGTATAAGTTGGTCATCAAACTAATGTGTCTATAATTATTCATGTTGTTTCTATTCCCTTTTTTATGCAATAATATTATTGTAGACGATGTTTATTGAGACGGTAGCTGTTCTGAAGCCAGGATTTCATTGCAAATACTTGTAAATGGTTTTAATATTTGTTCCATGGTATATTTGCGTATTTCATCTGGTATTTTATCATCTCCGGGTGCTTTTCCTGCTTTCTGTGCCTGAATAGCTTTTCTTACTTCGCTTTGTAATATATTTGGGATTGGTTCTTGGTCAGTGTTGCTGCTTTCTATTTTTGAGTCTGTAGTTTTATCTGGGTTTGTGTATAATTTTTTGTAGAACTTAGTTGCTGTTTTTAATCTCTCTTGTCGGTTTGTTGTAAGTTTAGTCTGGTTTTCCTCTGTTTTTGTAGGTTTTGCTATCCATTTTGAATTGAATGATCTTTTAATTCTTTTAGAGCTTTTTTGATACCACCGGTTTTTAGAATTGGTTCCCTTATGCTTGGAACCGAATCTGTTGTCTATGTTTTCTTATTAGTTTGGATACTTCTTTGCTAATATCTACAATTTTTTTACGATTCTTTTTTCTGTTATTTAACGATTCTCTTCTCTCTTTTATTTTAGTTCTTAGCTTCTTAACCTAGTCTGTCCCTTACATTTTTCTTCGTGCGTTCTATCACTTTCAATATAACTTTTTCTAAAGTGTCGTATTTTTCTAGTACATTGCATTGTTTTTTAATATCGTCTAGAGTTTCTTTCATGTTTTTTGTATCTTGCTCTGATAAGTTTACAATTCTTCCAGGGTTTGTTTGTTTAAAAATTTTTCGTGGTAATTTTAAGCTTTGCATGTTATGGTTCCCCTTAATAGTCGGTGGTTTGAATTACAATTAAAGTTGTTTACTATAGCTACATCGCTGAAAACTTTTGGTATGTTAGTGACTATGTAGTCGATCTCATTTCTATTTCTTGTTTGTTACTTTTTTCTTGAAAAAAGTGTTCATGATTAAGATTATGTTCCAAAAAGAAGTTCATTAGCTGTTATCCATTATTGCTTTTTCTTTTTATTACTATAACTTCCCAGAACATACTCTCTTATGCATTTGCCTCCTACTTGACCATTAAAATCTCCAATCACTATAATGTTTTTATTTAATTCATACACGACCTCTGTAAGACTTTTGTAGATTTTTTTTTAAGCTTGCTCAAGTTCCAGGAGTCTGTTGTCTGTCATTAGTGTTCTTGTATTCAAAGTTGCTATATATAGATTATTTTTAAGATTGTTTTTAAATTTACTTTCATTTTTATAGTTTTCGTGGATAGGTGTGTTTTTTTTTGTTACCCCAGCCCCAGCCGGGTTGGGATTGTACCATCTCCGTTCACCGGTGTCTGATTGCTAGTTAAGTTTGGCAGTTGCTAGTAAAGAAGGCTGTAAGTGTTTTCTGGCTCTCATTAAATCGATATTTATCATATTTCTCTCTTTCTTCTTGGAGCTGTTTTTGTAATGTTCTTCTTTTTCCTAGCACTGCTTTAGGGTAGTCTTCTGTTACATATCCATTTTCTATCCGTTTTTCATTCTTTAGTACTTGCATTTTTGTTCAGTAGTTTGTAAATGAGATAAGAACCGGTCTCACTTTTTATTATCTTTTTTCCCAATCCTGTAAACATTTTGGATATTATTGTTAGTAATAGGAATACTCAGGCTATTTTCTATGATTTCTTTTGTTGATTTGAATAGTTCCAATGGGCTTTTCTGTATGTCGTTCAATCCACACATCTGTATATTTTTCTTTTTTGTTTCCTTTTCAGTGTTATTTATCCTGCTTTTAAGACACCCACTTTTTCTTTCAACTTTTTGTTTTCTTCTATTATAATTTGTAGCTTAAGACCAATTTTTTTCAATCGTATTATTAGTTATTATTAAAGTTTGCTTATCCATTTCCAATTTTATCATATCGAAAAACACCTGGAATTGCTGATCCAGCTTTTTTTTGAGTTATCTGGATTTTAGTTAGCAGCCCTTAATTGTAGTTGGCAACACTAAGTTCTTGGTGTCAACACTGGATTTTGGTTGGTACCTCTGTCTATGATATGTTGCTCACTTCACTTTGATAATTCACACTTTTAGAGAAGGTAGGTAGTTTGATTTTATTGTTAAATACTTTTTATTTTCACATAATATTTGTTATGCACTGTGTCTTGTTCTCAATATTCTTTGTTCTATGGTCATTCGGTGAATTTAGTTAAAATCCAATAGATTACACGTATTTTGAATTGAGTTTCGATAAATAATCGCGGAGACCGTTGACGTACGACTACACGTTCCAGAACCGGAAATGTTTATGTACTTGCATATATATCTATATATGTAATGCTGTGTAACGTTTATTTTGAAATAGTTAAGTACGAAACCTATGCGCGCCTACCTCACAAGATTCCTACACCACCCTAAACCAATATCATTATTATGGACTTACTGAACCATTTATTTTGTTTATTTTTAAATCCAAAAACCAACTTTAAAGCAAACATAGTTTTTAAGTTCTTGATCCGTATAACTACAAGTTATCACACAAGTATCACCAGAAATTTAATTAAAACAATTTAAAATAGTCTTTAAGAATTAAATTATAGAGTTCCCTTTGCTGTACATGAGAAATAAAATAAAAACACTTACCGAACAAGTACTCGTACGCATTCACAGCAATTGGAGTCCTCCTTTCGACCAATAACAGCTAAGCACACTTAATAACTATTGTCTCCATGTTGTTGTTTCTCTCGCACCCATAGAAGTTACGTTCTTCTGTTTTTCTCATCACTATGATTGGAAATGGAAAATGGGTAAGCATTGCCATCCTTATTACTCACAGGTTTTAATGGATCAAACTTAATTTTAAGTTTAGGCCTAATGCTGTTAGAATTGATATTAAGAAAGCATTATTTTCGCTTACATTCTTTATGATTATAAAACTTTGATTTTGTTTACCTGTTTATATTTATGTGTAGCACACAACTAAAATATCAAACTAGCATTCCGATGATATGGTATTTAACAATAAACCTTACTGACTTTATTAATGGTTACCAGTGGAATCGTAACTTCACAATATTGGTAGAACAAATGTGTGTGGGAATTCGAAAGAATACTCTCTGCCTGCCTATCTACTAAATAGGTGTGGACTTAAGTTTTGAATTATTGTATATGAAAATTCTCAAAAATGATATACTATTGCTCATTGCCACTGATCAGGCTTCTGGGTCTAAAACGAACAGGCCTTGCCCCTATTGTGGTATTTAACCACGTATAAGTATAAGCTAAATGGCATATTTATATCAATCAACCTGACGCTGAAAATAATCCTATCCTTCCGATATTTTTTTCAGCTTTTTAATTCAATCACTTCATAAAATTCAAGGTGAACTCAGTGATCGGTGCAACTACAGACTCTTCGAAAATAGGGACTCTATTAGTACCTATAATACATATTTAAAACATACAAAAGTCTTAACATAGCTTAGTTAAAATCAGATCGGCCTCGATGTAAAAACAAAAGGTCAAAAAAATATCTAACACAAATAAAAAAAGTATAAATATTACTCCACATAATGTTACACTCCTACGCACCTCCAAACGACTCTCGTTTAGAAACGTTAAAACAAATGAAGAACACTTAAAAACACAACATTAAAACATCTCATTATTACATCACTAATTAAGACGCAGCCTTCGCCGAGTGAATGAATAAATTAATTTGTCAGAAACGAACGAATGACTTGCGATTAATAATCATTCTCGTTTGAATGAACCAATTTGTGGGGAGTTAATTTGAATGGGGAATCTGATAAGCTGTAAGTGGTCGATTTAGAATAAGTCATTGTGGTACAGATTAGTTTGGAGGCTGTATGGTAATGAGAAGAGATTTAGAGACATTATTATTTGTATACTAACTTGTATCGGCCGAATTTTAAGTAGTATAATTAAACTTTGAGTAGCGCTTACAAATTTTATTACTAATGGGTAGTTTGTTGAAGAGTTAGTAAGTATTTAATGTCTTGGTTTGGCTTTTCCAAAACAAACAAAACTATTGATGTTCAAATATAGCTCCTAGTGTCGTTGTAGATCTTACAAGGTACATTTTAGGTGTGCATTCTTATGTTTATAATAAATTGCACTTGATTTGTGATAAAAGTGAATAAAATGAATCACATTAAAAGTCAAATATTTTCCCCTTTGTAATTCTCTTGAAAATAACAGTCTTCAATATACCTACATAAAGTTCAATATCAATATTAGTTATTAAAGAGAAAATTTTGTAATTTAAAGTATGTCTTTATATCTTCTGTTCTATATTATGTGTTCTTACATCTTTCATGTGTGTATTTGATTTTTTTTATGAAATATGTGGTAAGCGAGCTAACGTATCGCCTGATGGGAAACGATTGCCTCCGTCCATGGACACCTGCAACACCAGAGGCGTCACAATTGTGTTGCCGGTCTTTGGGGGATGAGAAGAGGAGGGTGGGGCGAGGCGTTGGCGTATGGGTGAAACATAGTGCAAGCGCTGTTTCACACTAGTTTTCTGTAAGGACGTGTTCATTTGCCACCTACTCCATAAAAAAGTACCGCATTAATCTCATTATATAGAGGCGCTCATAGCCCAGTTGCACTCGGTAATTAGAAACAATCACCGAGGGTAAGCAACGATGGCGCGGTCAGTACCTGGATGGGTGACCGCTAGTGGCATGTTACCATGAGCGTCTCCGTGATTCGGAGGTCACGTTAAGCAGTCGGTCCCGGTTGTTATCATACAATAACAGTCGTGAAGCTTAGTTGGAGGCCTTCGGGCGGCTTAAAAACATCCAACGGCAAGATTTACGTAGCCACAATGTATTCTTGCCAGTCCCCAACCCGCACTTGGCCAGCGTGGGGATGTATGGCCTTAACCCTCTCCTGAGAGGAGACCCGAGCCCAGCAGTGGGACATTATGAGTTGTTGTTATGCTTATGCATCCTTTAGTGATAAAACCCCCTTAAGCAGGTCACCAGACTTTTGACATACTAGACTATATCTCACTTAAATCTAGTTTAAATGCTTAGAAATGTTAGGAATGTTCCCGATTCTGCAAATCAGTACTACCCAAGTCTTTCTCCATTAATAAGCAAAGTGCGGTGGACGCTCTACAGGTCGTTGGCGTCTCGAGCAAATTTTTTGAACAACGCTTTAATGCGTCCTTGGCGGTTAAAGAGTGCCTAGCCTATCATCAATTAAGTATGTTTTAAATACACACTGAAGTATGTGTGGTTTGAATCAATCAATAAATAATAAATATATATTTTTGACATCTAACACGCAACGCCATCTAGTCCGTCTAGCAGAGCTAGCGTTATTAGGTGCAAGGTACATGTAGACAACTGATTTTGTGATACATTTGTGATGAAATACATATATACTTTTTTTTGTAAATACATATATGAAAATTATACACAGAAAAAATCTAAACTCCAAAAGAAATCCTTACAGATTCTCAAACATTATCCGACCCGGGAATCGAACCCGAGACCTCAAGAGCAGCAGTCAGATACGCAACGACTGCGCCACCGAGGCAGTCACAATATTAACTAAATTCTATTGCTAAAAGAAGTTTTAAATATTGTAATAAAAGCTTCAATCAACATATTCAATTGTAAAAAGATCTGTGATAAACATATCAAATAAATATTACAAGTAAAAGCCACCATTAATCTTCAATATCAAAACCAAGAAATACTCATAACTCAACAAAACGCCATACCAAAATTACCTGTTCACATCACTCATTAATATATTCCATATCTTAACCACAATCAAAATCTGTTGATCAGTTTTCTACACTTACATAAGCATACATACTAACATATATAGAACCGATATCTTCGGAGTAAAAGTGGCCTGTAATTAATTCATTCGTTTTGTATTTCACACGCAAGATGTCGAATGATCATAATATGTGGTTGAAGACAGAGGAACATATAGACGTGGCACTCAATTTTCTGATATCAACGTACTGTAGGACCCTGCGGCACGATGGATTGACGTCTTGATTAAAATGGCTGGCAGCGGATGAATGTGGACTGCCTAAGACCGGGATGATTGGCGCTCTTTAGGGGAGGCCTTCGTTCAGCAGTCAATAGCAACAGGTTGAAGTAAGTAAGATGGAGTAAAACTACCATATTTTAATTCCTTGCGTATAAGATTCGTTCTCGCTCTTTCTGGGTTCTTTTTTATTCTTTTATGCGTTTCTCCGTCAAAATGACTCTACTCTGCCTGATGGAAAGCATAAGCAAAATCCAAGAGTGGTGGTCACCATACTCATTGCGAATGCAGACAATGTAACATTGCAGCATAATGACGCACGCTATGGCAGCCCAGTGAGGCTTCTGCGTCATTGGAACTCCGGTCTAGTACTCACCAACGAAACACGACACCACGAACGCTATAGTTTTACATTGATCTTGTGTGCAAGGGTAGTACCCCTGCAGAAATCAGTATGGCTTTACTACTTATTAAATCTACCAATGTATCATATTTTTTTCCAATCATAGAATGAACACAGCTACCAGCAACGCCATAGAGTTTGTAAACTATAGGACGTAACTGCAAAATCACATTCCTATTTTTGAACGCTGAATTCGGATGCTTCCACTTTTTCTTTCTATCATTAAACTGCGTATTTAATTACTATCCTTGTTTTCTGAGTTGTATAAATCATATCTCCATATTTATTTGAAGTTTATTTAATGATAGGAAAACTCAACTGCGGCATTAGCGCGATTCAGAATGATCAACGTGCGATCCATCTGTAAACTTTACTATTTCAATTATTCAAACTTATTTGAATATAGAAACATCAGGCGTGATACGTATTTTTTTTGTGCAGAGCTCTTGACACCTAATAAAAACATATTACTTATAGCTATATCTAAATATTAATAAGTCTATAACCAATCACGGCACTAAACTGTTTAACAGCGTGCAAAAAGGACAAATATAATATATTTTCAATTGATGTGAGAGGGATAAACTTAGAGTTATTACGTCACAGCAGGGTATCCTCCCTGGCCGTTAACTTATCGAGATTAACCGGACAATTTAGAGGGGCTTCGAGTTAATTGATGTACATTGCAGGTTATGTACTGTATCTTATTTGTGTACGAATTTTATTGTACCAATTTTATCTTGTTAATCTAGCATTAATATACGTTGACTATGGTACATAAAAGAGAGATCACTTGATTAAGCGGATGTAAAAAAATATTGACTTGTTCTAACGTTAGAAATGTAAATCAATATTATGTTATCGACCATAATACAATAACGCCAAAGTTATTTTTAAGAAAACAGTAAAANAAATAAAATAAAGATGATAATACTATTAAAACCTTTCCTCTTCTCTTCTTTTCTTACTATAGTATTATATTCCGACTGCCTCGTTGGTCCAACGGTTGACGTACGCTACTCGTCGATCAAAAGGTCTCGGGTTTAAATCCTGGGTCAGGCCAACAGTGTTATTGAGTTTCTTGATTTCAAAAATACTTAATAATAGCTCGGAGTTTGGAAGTTTGGGGTCTGCACCCTCGTGCCTCGGAGAACACGTAAAGCTGTCGTTCCTGCGCCTGATTTATCCCATGTGGGATTTGAACCCAAAACACTTAATGCAGACAGTGGCGTGGCGACGGTTTAAGCCACTAGACTATCCGTGCAGCTATTAATATATTTAAAACCTTTCCTTTTCATGTTTTCCTGCAAACCCATCAATGTATAGCACTCAATAGATATAGTCGTAATCCACGCTTCTTTGTACCCCAGCTCGTTAAGTTGGTCGCGTTTTGGTTTATTTTCATAACTACCCGTATCTATCACTGTTAACGATGTTTATTCAAGCAGTTGTGTCAGGGTGACCATACTCTAATGATGTATAGGACAAAATATGGATTATTAATTTTAAGATAATTGTGGTTAAGTAAATAAATCTATTTCGATTTATTTTTGTAATAAAATCCTAAAATAAAAAGAATTAAAAGTTTCACTATTTTTTTTATAAAAAATCAAATTAAAACTAATTAAATTACTAATAAAAGCCGTATTTTAATACTAATTTTGGTAGTTAAGTGCTAAATATTAAAGAATTAACGCATTTCAGTCAAATAAGTTATCCAATGATAAGTTATTACCATTGCACTTGAATCACTGCAATATCCCTCAAACAGAACCAAAAAAAGGGTGTGAAATCCACCTATTTCAGTCACTCTGTCTCAGGTCATGTTTCTGTTCTGTTCATCACCTAGGTAATATTTATTATGAAATATAAATAGCTCTCCCAAGAGTTCACATGCCTCTCTCACAAGTGAGTGTGTGTCAGCAGTTCTTGTGCATCTTTACAACCTGAATCTCGGAAATACCTCCAAGGATTTCATTTCGACTGCCTCGGTGGCGCAGTAGTAGCGTATGCGACTGCTGTTCATGAGGTCTCGGGTTCGAATCCTGGGTCGGACCAAATGTTTGTATGATTTGTAAATATTTGTTTCGGAGTTTGGATGTTTTCTATGTATAATATGCATGTAGTTACAAAAAAAAAGTATTTATGTATTCATATCAGTTGTCTAGTATCCATAATACAAGCTCTGCTTAGTTTGGGGCTAGATGACGTTGTGTGTTAGATGTCCGAAATATTTATTTATTTATTTATTTAGTAGTTTGTAAATCGATCTAACTAGAATTCATTTGTAGAAAATCCAGGTATTAATTTATATAGCATTGTCTTGAATATCATTCAAGCTCATAGTCACCGTACTGTAATAAGGTATAAGCTTAGTAGCTATTTGCTCTTTTATAGAGAGGTGAGTTTTCTTAATGATGTTGTTACCATGCCTCTCTGACCAACCACAGTAGCATTTTTTACCTGTCAAATGCAGTATGGGTATTACTAAGGTGAATAATGAATGAAAATAGTACTTCGACTTATAATCAGGGTGCATTGAGGTCAAACGTGTTATTTCGGATGAATTTTTGAGTCGTAATTAGCTTGAATGTGTGTGAGTTTCAAGATTGAAGTGTTGACTGCGAGTTAATCGAAGATGTATTTAATGTAATGCAATGATTGGGGGAATTTACAATGATACATTTTTTGTATTAATATTTCGGGCATCTAATACACAACTCCATTTAGAAAGAGTTTGTACTAACTATGGGTACGAGACAACTGATATTAATCCTTTCAGACCTGAACAATTGAAGACACATAAATCTAAAAGTATTGCAGTTTCCCTATCTCAAAAAAAGTGTAATTTAAAACTGTTGCACTCAATTTTCCACATAATTAATTATATTTTCATTACATGTTTATAATATGACAAAAAAGAATTCAGGTCTAAAAAGATTAACTTTTTTTTGTAAATACATACATATAATACATAGAAAACATCGAAACTCCGAACAAATATTTACAGATCATACAAACATTTGGTCCGACCTGGGAATCTAACACGAGACCTCAAGCACAGCAGTCGCATACGCTACCACTGCGCAACCGAGGCAGTCATACGAGGAGGGTTTCCTATGTAAATACTTTACAGAGCTTGGTAGAATAAAAGGAAATATTTTTGAGTATTGCATTCCTTATTATTCCATATTAGAAAACCAAAAAATTAACAACCCATAATAGCCCACTGCTGAGCTCGGATCTCTGGAGAGAGTTAAGGCCATACGTCCCCACGCTGGCCAAATGCGGGTTGGGGACTGGCAAGACTACGTTGTGGCTACGTAATCTTGCTGTTGGATGTTTTTAAGCCTAAAAGCCCTATGATAAAATACGAGACCGACTGCTTAACGTGACCTCCGAATCATGGAGACGCTTATGGTAACATAAATACGCCACCAGTGGTCACCCATCTGAATGGGTGACCACTGGTGGCATGTTAACATATCGTTACTTACCCTCGGTGATTGTTTCTAATCACCGAGTGCAACTGGGCTTTGAGCGCTTATACTGAGCTATGAGCGCCTACGTTATAAAGCAATGCAAAAATAGAATATATGAAGTAAATTAAAACAGTAATTGTGATCTCGAAAATTTATGTGTCTCTCACAACTCCAAACCCATTTTTTATCAGTACACATTTTAATACTGAATCTACAAACATACCGTGAAGGAACAAACCAGAGACTATAATGCTATTAGATATTTATTTTTAAATGAATACTTATTGTAGACAAATAACACCCGGACTCGGAAAAAATGATCTGGTTCATCACATAATATTTGTTGTGAGTAAAATCGAAATACTAAAGTATGAATAGGCTCGTAAATAATGAAAATATCTCATATGAGACACGAGCACATAGAGCAAAAATTAATCGAATTTAGAACACCCTCCGTTTTTAAGTCGATATAAAGAGATCTATTAAGATTTTTTTTTCGATCATTGTAACACATAACGCCATCTAGTCCCAAACTAAGCAGAGCTTGTACTATGGGTACTGAACAACTGATATTAATACATATATACTTTTTTTTGTAAAAACATACATATTATACATAGAAAACACCCAAACTCCGAAACAAACACTTGCAGATCATACAAACATTTGGTCCGACTCGGAAATCGAACCCGAGACTTAGAGCACAGCAGTCGTATACGCTACCACTGCGTCACCGAGGTAGTCGGTATTATGATGCGTAATAGGTAAAAACTTGTCTATGATTTATTATTTTTAAAAATTTACACGTACTTCTTAACTTAAATGCTAGTGAAGCACAGGAATCATCCCATTCTGCCCGAAGCACAAGACACAGGTCGTTATAACATAAATCTCGGTCCACCTAAATTCCTTACAAAGCCAACACACAAACACACCTTCATTTTATCATCAATTTAATCTTAATACAAACATGATAATCGAGCCGTCAGTAGAGGTAGCTGTCTTGACACCCCCCGCCTGCATAACCTTCTCAGCAGGACGCCATTGTACATCCCAAAATGAATACCACTTCGAACGAGCTTAAATATTATAATTTGATATTTTTAAACGTATAAAGATATTAAAGTCACGCTCACAACTGTTTATTTAGCGCGTTCTTGAACGATTCGTTTTACTTTTTTAATTTTTATTTGTTTAAGGTGAATGGCCGATTGATAGATTGGTTTTGACAGATGACGGGATTGTTATAGGTTAGTTTAGTTTTGTTTAATGAGGTTATGTTATAAACTGTATGTTATAATAGATGGTTATTAGACTGATTTGTTGAATTAATTTTTAATATCTGAGCATCCAACTAGGTTCTTTTTGCAACTCCAAATTTTTCTGAACCAAATATATCTATTTCGGATGAAAGATACCTTAGTGCATGAAATACTGACAAACTAACATTATATCTTCTACTTTCATAAAACCTGTGTACANATGTGTACATATGAACGTATGTAAAGATTTTTTAAAAATCTAGATTTTATTGTTTGTTAATTAAAAAAAATACTTTAAGCTTTTTCATTTGATACCCATATTGGGTGAGTGGTTCAAAAATATGTATGACACCATTTTGTTACGGCGGCCCTTTTTGGATTATTAAAAATACCTATTACATACAATTGCATTGTCATCAGAACTTAAGGGATATTTCAAATTATAGCCCAATCAGAAATCGGGAAGTGGATCAAATTTAACTTGCAAGATTTAGTTATAAGCAAACAACAGGACAAGTGAAACTAATAAAAGCTTGTAAAAAATTTAAAACAATCGGTGCACAATTTTTGCAGGGATTTGCGGCAGTTAAAGAAAAAATGTAATTAAATATCCATATACCACTGATTATACGAAGTATGCTAATAAGCAAATCAGCACATCATGTATCTAAGTGTCAGACAGACACTGAGGAGGAGCACAGTGATGAATCCTGAGACAATAGGAACGCCTCACCTAATTAATCAAAACCACCTCAGTAGGTCACCGTAATGTGGGTCACAGTGCTGCATTGTGTATTGTCTACATTCGCAATGAGTATTGTGACCACTACTGTTGAATTCCTCATGCTTTCCGTCTAGCAGAGCATTTAGTCACTTTGGCAGACTGATATACTAAAAAGTAATGTTTAAAAGTGGCGAAAATAAAATATAATACTATATACAATTGCAACGATTATGTTAACAATTTTATTTTCTTTTTTCTTAAAAAAGACAACTCCCGCATTAGGAATATACATTCCTGTGTCACGGGGATCTTTACAAACATACATGAAACGGACACAAAGTACACCCAGACTTAGAACAACAATTTATGAATCACACAAAGTGTTGTACCATGTAGGATTTGAACCCACAACACTTGGCGCAGTAGGAAGCGGTGTGGCGACCACTGAAACCACTAGGCCAACAGTGTAGTCAATGAAATGCGCCATGTTTTTTGAGTGTAACCCTTTAGACACACTAACAATACCCAAATGCCTACACAGACGCATAGTTACTCATTCGGAATGTAACCCACAGCATTCCGTCACCTAGCACGGTTAACACAAAACGTAAGATTACTTATTAAGAAGCACAGTTTAAGTAACTGTAAATATATAATAAGTTTAACTAATCATATTAAATAGTTTCGGGTTGTATTAAAATAAATTATTTGTACACGTTATGACTCAACATGTATTCGGGACGAAAAGTTGACGTGTGTGGTGAGACTACCAGTTATCGGACTGTAAAAATATATAGAAGTTATGTATCGAAACAGGCGGGCGGTGAATTTTGGTGTTTTCACCTAATTCACCTTGACAATAGAGTACATCTGGCGTCTGCTTGTGTCGATCTATGATTTTTATCTGTAGCTTCAGTTTAGCGTTCATAAATGTCACTTAGTATCTTAATTGAATAAATTATTTTGAATTTGAATATGAATTTGAAAATATTTATTAAAGTGTGTTCAAATTATAATTACTCATTTTGACATGGTTGTCTATTGCCCCTGCCAGATTAAAAACTAACTTTTGGGTCTCTAGTAACTCCTGTCACTGGGTGAAATGTTACTAAAGAATTGCTAACCTCTCGGTTTCTTGTTTGATCGTGGACTGACTTCAGTTATGCTACAGTATTTATATTATAAAATATTAAAAATATCTACTTATTACACTTGTAACAGAATGTTTAGTCGTCACTTAAAGTTCATTAAATATAAGTTTTAGCATTTCTCAAATTCTATTTACATTTAATTTCAACATAAAAAATTACAAACATTTCATTTTTATTTCAAAATATTTAACAAAACAAAGGTGTTCTGTCTAAATCACTGGTATATTTTGTAACAATTTGAGATGTATCGTTATTTAAAATTTATAGAAGTTAGCAATAGAAAGCTTAACACTATGACAGTACCCCGGTAAGTACAAAACATTGGAAAGTAAGAATTATGAGGCAGAAAACCTTAAGTTTTATTCAAAAATATTTGGATGGTCGCTAACAAGTTCGACCACCTTACTGATAATGATCACTTAACCGTCATCTAACGAGTGGATGATTAACGACTCACCTCACGCCCGTAATGACG
This sequence comes from Hyphantria cunea, assembly GCA_003709505.1. Classification (NCBI taxonomy): domain Eukaryota; kingdom Metazoa; phylum Arthropoda; class Insecta; order Lepidoptera; family Erebidae; genus Hyphantria; species Hyphantria cunea. The sequence goes on from PKRV01002685.1 coordinate 254,963, forward strand.
GATAATGATCACTGTTTGTTTTTGTCCATATCACCTTGGAAGATTTTTAGAGGTCCTTCATACCTAGACCAAGCAACTTCAATTATTCCAAATATTATGACGTATGCAGTTTAAAAAATAACATATTAACATAAGTACCTGGATGATCGAGTTTCACTCGGGATATTTTAGGTTTTTTTGTTTAAATGAGTCATAGCTAGATCAATTTATCGCTCCCGAAACCCCCTGCATACTACATGAATTTCGTTGGTGCTATTTCCGAGATACAGAATATTTATTTAAAAGAATTGCTCGTTTAATGATAATAGATCAAATAAAAATATACTTAAGAATGTAGCCGAAAACTTAAGACGGTAATGCTGTTTTTGGAAATGAACAGAGTGGCACTTAAAGGGCGACACTGCACATGTTTCTCTGGTTAATGGGCGCTGACATTCGGGTGACCCATCGTCAAGTCGTTTGCTCCATATTCGGTAAAAAAATACCTTAATTCCTTATTAGCCTAAATGAGGACAGTCGTCATCATCAACAAGTCTTTAATAGGATTTTGGTATCTCCTTATTTTTGACCGCACAAAGTTGCCACAGGTGCGGGATTTGTTGCCAGTTTTTTTTGACCTTGAAGTACCATTGTCATGCGAACTTTGATCCCTTATTTTTGTTTCCCTATAATTCATCATATTGACACTATAATAGATAAGTTTATATTGATGTTTGTTCCTCTGTCAGACTTCAAACCACACTCGCCTTTGTATTACACAACATTTTGAGACTGATTCGGTCCAAACTTATACTATTACGGTACCCATAGAACAGAAGTGGTAACATATCGTATTCTTAACCTGTCATCTCATGAAAAGGGAAGAATACAATAGCCCATTTCCTCGTTGGTGCTCTTCGAGGATGGGCTCTAGACAGTAGAAATAATTTATATTGCGTTATGTGTCCGTATCTTCTCTATTCCTTACGAATATATATAAACTTACTGCCCATCTCAAACATCTACGGAACACAAAATCTAACTAAATTATTACGTATATCAAACAAACGGTAGGTGGCACAATGACCATGCACTTCTGCCCCCTAACTTTAAACAGATACATTTTGACGCTAATGATTTATCATTTAAAATTATTTCTTAGGAGCCATATCTCGAGTATTACCTGTTATGTGACTCATACGTTTTTAAGGTATTTAATGATCATTTATCAGCTCCTTTAAAATTAATATGGGAAGGTTTTTAATTTGTTAATCCTTTATTACATGAATTACTAGCTGAGCCCCGCGGTGTCACCCTCGGCAAAACAACAAGCGTAGAAACTAAAAAAATCTTATATAAAAAACCCTATGTCCATCTCTTGCTTTTAAGCTACTCCCCAACAATTTTTAGCTAAATCGGTTCAGCCGTTTTTAAGTTATAAATAGTGTAACTAACACGAATTACCTTTATATATAGATTATAAATAGACATAAAAGGTTATTTTAAATGTAGTCAAATGTTTGGAGTATTATTTGTAGGTATCCGATAAATATACAGCAGAATAGATTGTCACGACTCCTATTAACACTCTGGGGGTCGCAAGAGGCGTCTAGGCAAACTACACGTGACAATAGCACTGCAAATAGAAATAAGAATTAGAACAAACCCTTTTATTTAACGTTAGAAACCTCTAGGGGCCTTCACCCCACCGGGGTTTGGGTGGTGTGTCGGGATCGAATCAACTAAAACCACACAGTGTGTGTGTGTGTGTGTGTGT
>PKRV01002688.1:0-280248 GCA_003709505.1 Hyphantria cunea
TTGCTTTTTGTAATAGAATTAAATCTAAATGAGTAAATTTGCAGTAGCAAATTTACTCATTGAAATGGTTCATTAAATTATGCGAATCTTAAGTTAGTTGGAAGATGCAGTAAACCAAAGATTTACTACTTACTTAAAGTAATACAGATGCTATTTGCACCCAGAAAGAAAAAGAAATATATGTATATCACTAATTATTAATTATTATGATATTAGGAATTCATGAAAACTAATAGTGTTAGTATTTATCACTCACCAAGAAGTTCATTGTCACTGCACTAGTAATAGCCACTGTATAGAATGTCGGTCTATCAAATCGACACCTTATATATTAAATGAAACTCAAGTCCATTAGTTATTGATGACACTTTAATTGATTCTCTGGCTGGGTCAAACCTAACATAATTTGGGTAATTCATTAATAAATGAGGTTTTTATTTATGGAAAATATTATCTTTATCTTTTCGTCCATTAGAAAATCACTTACATGACTGGTGTTACATACAATCTTGCGTAGTCATTGATCGTCTGTCAGTCAGGCTTGTTCGTTATGTTGAAGACAGTCAATGCCTTACGTTCAAAGGGTCACTGTAAATATTTCTGATATGAGACGTGAGGTATATTGTCGTGTGGCAAATAAAACACAGTCCATTTGAAAGGGCAATACACACGTTTTAGAATAAGGAGTCATATAATACTAGCGGTCTAGTTAGACGTCCTGCCCGATTTTCTATCTGAATGTGTGAAATTGTTATATCTATTTGTTTATTTGATTTTAATTAGACTAGTGATTAATACAAATTCTGTCGGTAACAAATTCTGCCCACGATTACGTGTGTGCGTTGTTTATCACGATAAAATGTAGCTTATGTCTTCCCACAGAAATCCAATATCTCAATGAGAAATGCCATTAGAATCGGCACAGGGGTTTAGCCGTGAATGCGTAGCAGACACAGTTACGCACTCACGGCTGTTCTATAGTATACTAGCGACCGAGCCCGGCTAGGCATAGATATCTTTAATATTCTTAGATTTCCTCTGATGATATTCTTGCCGTGGGAGAGACACGCTTCGGCATGCATGGGCCTGCTCGACCGGAATGATACCACAGCCTCATGGAAAACCGGTGCGAAAAAGCGCCAGTGCTGTGTTTCATCGAGTGAGTGCGGATACCGGAGATTCATACCCCAACCCCTTCCCCCATTCCCCTCTCCACCCCAAAGGCTGGCAATGCACTTGTCGCTCGCTGACCATCAGATAATATGTCAGATCCAAGTGAACAGACAGCTTAAGCGGTTCCAATTTATAGTATGTAAAGAAGTATGAGTTAGAGATGTTTACTTATACTTTATCATGAACATTCCTTTCTGTTCACATCCTTTGTTTTTATACATTAATTAAACATATAGTTATAGCTTTGTCACTAAAGCGAGTAGGATCGCTTTTGAATTTTAGATTTAGACAGAGGCGTATAAATAAACACATATTTTAAAGTTTAAATTATTCACGGTAGACCTTTATTTTAGAAAGAACATAGAGTTGCGAGAAAACAAAAGAAATTAGAGTTGCGAGAAGATAAAAAAAAATAGAGTTGCTAGAATGTAAAAGAAAATAGAGTTGCTAGAAAATAAAAGAAAACAGAGTCGCGAGAAATTCGAAATTAAGACGAAGGCAAAATTACGATAGTCTGCTAGGTTTTAATAAAACTCGTAGAATTCTATTCAAGTATGTATATTCTTAAACTTAATAATTCTTATATTCCAAAATTGTTTCTCTCAGTTAGCCTCGCCGTAGTACAAAGGCAGGAATATAGTAATAATAGTTACTAAATGTCCAGCAAATCTCAGCAAAAGTAATTAGTTAAATAATGCTATCGATTATCGGCACTTGATGAAACCTGTTAAGATTCATTCTCTAAAGTCACTTGAACTTATAATATATTTAATATTATAAATATTGCAAAAAGCGTACTCACCAAGAACTTTATTGGCACTGTTTTCAACCCCTGACACGAAAAAAGGGGGGGGGGTTATAAGTTTTACGTCGATGTCTGTGTTAGTGTGTGTCTGTGGTATCGTAGCTCTTAAACGGATGGACCGATTTCGGAGCTGTTTTTTTTCATTTGAAAGCTAATTTCCTTGCGATGGTTCTTTGCTATGTTTGGTTAATATCGGTCCAGCAGTGTAAAAGTATATAATAGTTTTGTTCCAAATTGATGTAAGGCATTTTTGTCGTATGATTACTTATGATTAAGTGCCTATGTAGGTATTTTTTTTTTATACTCACCGTCAATTTAACGCCTTATATACTAAACCGCTCGCGCAGAAATATATATTTTCATCCCTTATTTTACCCTCTACTCTAGCTCTTAGCTAGAGTAGTGAGGAGTAGTTTTACTTCTTAGTGCTCACTTACGTTATATAAAGAACCTACATGCAAAAGTTCAGGGTTCTAGGTTTATACAATTACAGTCCAATTATTTATACAATTATTATTTTTGAAGAGTTAAATTTTTTGTCCACACTGTAATAAATTTTTTGTCGCGGGGTCTTTACAAACATACATGAAACGAACATAAAGTACATTCAGATACAGAACTTAAATTTGTTGGTCTTGCAAAGTGTTGTTTCACAAAGGAATCGCAGCAATCGCAGAAAACGGCGGCCAATTGAACCGCTGTGCCTTCCATTATTTTTATTTTTTTGTTAAAATGATTTTCAAGTCGTGCCTATAAAGATTAAATTAAAACAAAGTAGGTAAAGATAAAATCGATCACTTTATTTATCACAGTCCTTTAATGAAATGGGAGATGCTTATTATATTCCATAGTTGTCGTAGCCGTGTCTATACTCCCGGCCGAAGTCATTCATACCCGAATCGTAACCGCCGTGACCTGAATGCAAGTGACCTCCCCTACCACCCGATGAAATACCACCAGTGTTCTGATCCAAGATCTGCCGTTGATGTACCGACTGTGGAAATACAAATAAACGTTTCAGTTGTGGGTTTTTTTCTTAAAAAAAGTCCAGTTGATAAGTCCTTATTCTTTCTTCTTCTTTAAAAGAGACAACTCCCGCATTAGGAATATACATTCCTGTGTCGCGGGGATCTTTACAAACATACATGAAACGGACACAAAGTACACCCAGACTTAGAACAACAATTTATGGATCACACAAAGTGTTGTCCCATGTAGGATTTGAACCCACAACACTTGGCGCAGTACGAAGTGGCGTGGCGACCACTGAAACCACTAGGCCAACCGTGTAGTCACAAGTTACAAGATATGTGAAGCTGAAGGAAGAAAATCTCATCTTATACAGAAAGGAGATTTTGGCCTATGACACTACCCCAGCCAGTTGAGAAGTTTGTTTCCTTAGTCGATTCTTACTACAGTCAGTAACATATATGGGTTGTGACACTCTTTTGTCTCAATCCTTCACAGTAATCATTCTTCTCCATATCTCATATACTACAAACTTTTCCCGAAACCTGTGTTTTTCCATTTCACCTCGTCATATGCATTTTCCTGGTGTCGAATATCATATTGATTGTTCATGCCGTATCCGCCGTAACCTTCGTCTAGGTAACCGTTGGCTCCGCTATTGTAGCCGGCTTGGCCGTACTCCCGGCCGCCGTCGTAGCCCCCACCGCCGTACCGGCCACGGCCGTATTGACCACCAGGCACATAAGGCTTGGCCTCGACGATTGCCTATAGCGCTAAAACTGCTAGAGCCTGGAATAATTAGTTCTATATTAAGAAATATGACTCTTTAAAAATACCATGGTAAAGTTATCCAATAAATAACCTGGTTTTCTCTACATTTTTTTAGAAGACGTTTCGAGATCGGATTATTTTCGTTAAAGTCCCGTTATACTGCAAAATCATATGTAGTCTAAGAAGATTTAAAGATAATAGTTCTCTCATGAACTCGCTGACTTTCGAGGAGGAACTTAATCTTATGATTACTTTAAAGCAAATAGTCGTTTAAGTTAAATAATATGCGAGACACTTACCAAGCACTTCATTGTCATTGGAGTAGTGGCACTTCTGAATGTCGACCGATCAAATCCTTGACGTATATATTATACGAAAGTGATTTCCAGCTATTAATAATAATCATCCCTAATAACACTTTAATTGCCTTTCTAGCCAAATGAAATTTTCAACAATGTTAAAGTAATCGTTATCGAATGAGATATTGCCAAATTTCTACGTACTTTCCACATACGTTACTCTGAATGGGTTTTATTCATCAATCGCCTGTCGTTAATTAATTTGATAATAATTAGTATATTTAATATTCTTTAAGCACCTTCAATAAGGAACATTTCTGTACTTGTACACAAGATATGACATCAGATAGCTGGTGGAGCAGTGGAGGTGTCTTCGTAGTCGGTAGTATTCAGATAAAACAAGAGTGGGCTGTAGTTAACGTAAAATCCGATTTATTTGTCCAAAAATAATTGTTACAAGTTTTCCCTATCAGCGATTCAATGCTACTACGCAATGTATGTTTAGTTTAATGATAAATATTGTACACTAAATATAAATTGTCATGTTATTCTATATATATTTTCTTAAAGGTGGAGTCATCAAAACATGTACTAGCTCCTCGGTGTGATTAAGTTCCAATGATTTGAATGTATGTAACTGATTTAGTAGTAACTTTAGGTAATATAACTTAACCGATATACTGCTCAAACACGCCCACGAGTTACCTGATAGAAAATTACATAGCAAGATGTCCATGACTCAGGAGTTGGAAATGCATAGCCGGTTTTTGAGCTGTTAATTACGATTTTTTCTTGAAGATTTGGATGTGGTATCAATGCTTGAATTTCTTATCAATTATATCCTTACTGTATAACTTATATCACAAAACATTTGAATGTTCGAATGAAATTTTCCATCCTTTATAATTAACGCTAAATTATTGTCAGTATTTTTTGGTGATTTTTATTTATTCCCCATTAGGCACAGACATTCCCACACTGACAAATAAACTGTATAAAACTAAATACAAAATTCAAATATCAAATTTCATAATTTTTTTATGTAGGTATTTTTACCCTATTTCAAAAAGTTTGTATTTGCATAGTTACACCTACGTCAAATGAGTAGTAGATAGTTACATAAAGAAACAGAGGTCCCTTCTGTGTTTCATCACCAGCGTTCACAGAACGGAGGTTTTGGCCTTCCATACCTCGCTGACCAAACAGGTTTGTATAAGATTTTTTCAAAGTTTTCCTTCTATTTGTATTCTAGTGTCCTGCAAAATATGGTCTCTTAAAGGGTCCTATGACACCAATATGAATAGGGGCAGTGACATTGCGTGGTCCTAATCTGTCATCAAATAGATAAGTCTTTAAACGAATTAATTTTAAAACAAATAATTAATTGCCGTGGAAAACCTATTTATTGCGGTAATTGTGATTAAGACTCATTGTTCTAATCTATACCATTTAGTAATAGATGATGATTTCATGACTTGACATTTCTCAATTTTAATTTTAAAACTATGGTGCAATATTAATTGCTGGTATGAAATCATTAGCTTCGTAATCACCTGCCCATTGCTGACATAGGCCGCTCCCAAGGAGCACCACAGAACCCGCTGTGTTGCTTTTTGGGTCCGTCCAGTCGCTGCCAGCCCACTTACGCGAGGCGCCCCTCACTAAGTTTGCCAAAACGCTTTTTCCTCTCCAAAACACGTTTACTGGATTAGTAATAGTACTCGACTTAGTAATAGTAGGAATATATATTTTTAGTTTTCATTTTTCGGAATACCAACAGCATCAAAACATACTTTCTAGATCCTAAAATTAATACCAAGCAGCTATTGTCAGGCATTCGCAAATATGTTTCAAACATGAAGAAAATTCATTAAAGAGAAAATGTAAACGGAACAAATTAAAGAAAAAATTAAGCGAAACACGCCAAAAAATTTATTCAATCGTCTATCCCTTAAGGGTAGAAATCCTTGCTACATACATTTGGCTTCATAATAGCTAACAATCAACCTTAATATCTTGTAATTTTTCAATCTCACAAATGTTGTCTTGCTATTTAAAAAATAGATTATAGTATTTGAGTGATAGGAGGTGGAGGGAGGGTAATGAAAATGAATCGAGTGTCACGGGTCATAATCGGGACGGACGAGCCATCATATTACCAGGGCTCCGTCTCCTAGGGTCTTGTGCTCTTATATTCCTCGGAGGATTCATTTGGATATTTTTGTTCAGATTGATCTCCTTCTTTTGCCGCGTAAAGCAGTTTTTGGCAGGAGAAAATCTTATGAATTCGCGTCATCGACATGCTGACGTCACAAAATTTCTTTGGCCGGGTTAACCATCTTTTGGAAGGAGAAAATCTTATGAATTTGCGTCACTGACGTGCTATTGATTGATGCTGATAATTTTAGTTTAAACATTATGAAATTTCTAATTTTATACATTAACTAGTTTATGCCCGCGGCTCCGCCCGCGTATATGTCTGTTATCGCGGCAAATAGTTGCCTATGTGTTATTCTGATGTATAAGCTATATTTCTGTAAAGTTAAAGAAAGAGTAACAAACATCTATACTTACAAAATTTCGCTTTTATAATATGAGCAGGATAGGATTTTACAGATAATATTTGTAAGTTATAAATTTTCACTTCTGTCGGCAATCCTTATAACTTCTAATTTTTATTGTCTTGTTATGTTTTATTTCTTTCATTTTGATTATAATTTTTGTAAACGCAACATCCACTAGGATCCCTGCTCATTCTTATATTAAGTAAACAATATGAGTATAAAGAATGTTTGATTTGTTCTTGTTTGAAATGTAGATCGAAACATTATAATTTTACTTGTAACAAAATACATCTGTAACGGAAGATTATTATCAATAAGGGTATTTATTCGCTTTTTACATTCACTTAATTAAATTTCCGTATTATATATATTGAAACCACTGAGAAACAAAACAAATTACATCTTGAGAAGGTATGGTGAGCGAAAGAAAATAGAATTTATACATATAAAATTGATTTTAATGAAATATAAAATAGTGCTTTGATCAGAAACTAGTTAACCTCCACAACCTTGTCGGCGTCTTCTATTGCCCGTAGAGTGATGTTTTAACAGAAATTGGTTGCTCATACTAAAAAAAACGAATAATCATAAGCCAAACATTACACTTCTGGACCGATATTAACCAAACCCAGCTAACAATTACCGCAAGGAAACTGGCTTTCATAATCAGACCATCCGTTTGAGAGCTACGATGCTTCAGACACTCACCCATACGCACAGACAGACATCGACATGAAACTTATTACACCCCTCTTTTTGCGTCAGGGGTTAAAAATGTAATACACAGCCAACCTAACAAGATAAACTATGATACATTGCTTTTGTGAAACTTTGGCCGTTTACACAGCGCACGCAATAGAAACTCAAAAAAGTAATAATTTGGTCCCGTTTTTGCATTTTATGCGGTATGCGGTACTTCGTTCCTTTTGGTCGTTTGGCGTTATGAAATAGCTTATAGCTTTCCTCGGTAAATGGAGTACCTAATGCTGAAAGATTTTTTCAAATCGGACCTATACTTCCTGAGATTAGCGCGTTCAAATAAAATATAATATTAGTATAGATGAGCCGTACAGGAGAGGCCAATGCCCAGCAGTAGATTGTGATCGGTTGATAATTTTTCTGGCTTTTTCCCAATTTGATTCGAGATTTTCACAATATGTAATGTTAAAAATAAAGATAAAGAAATATTAATATTATTAGATATATCTTTATAGAGGAAGTACTCCGGAAATCCTGTTCATTACCTGAATATTGCTCTCGGGATATTATTACTTTGGAGGNATGACGAATGGCCTTGACCCTCTCCTGAAAGGAGACCCGAGCCCAGCAGTGGGACATTATTTATGGGTTGTTGTTTTTTTTTTTTTTTTTGATATTTTTACTTTGGAGATTCATGTCTGAAATGGAATATATTTTTGGTTTAAAAAAAAATCTAATATTTTTTTAAATATATTGTACTCGTTAGTAATATATGTTCTACGATAGGTTTTTTAAGATTTACAATGAACATACAAGAATTTTGTCCTACAATGGGATTGTTTTACGAAGTACTTGTTTCGATATCCAGTCGTCTTTGTTTATTTGAACATTTGTACATTTAAAGTGCAGTCTTTATTGTGTTAAAGGTAAAATACATACATAATACCATCTAAAATTATCTATACAAAATAAATAAATTTGGTGTGTCTTTTTGTAATATTATATCACCGCTTCTTACCAAATGTACGTATATACATACGTACCGTATATCAAGATATCATCATTTAAAATTTTTGTCAGTCTGCCTGTTTCACTGGCAGATAGCTGATACAGTAAAGAGTAACTTAGGCTACTTTTTCCTAGACTTATTTGCCTTGGGTTATAATAAAAACACACGAGTTTTGGCTCAACTGTTAGGCTCACGGGACCAACAAGTCAATCAAATCTAAATGCCAAGAAACCATCACTGACTTAGTTGGTTCTGAAATAAATTGTAATAAATCAAATCATGGTATAGTCAAATATGCTTTAATCACACATCATTGGGAACTACCACGTTAGATTCCGTAGTTGTAACCGTGACCGAAGTCCCGACCGTGGTTATTCAGTCCTGATTCAAAACCTCCGTGGCCTGATTGCAAATGGCCTCCATGACCGCCAGCTGACACACCACCGCTATTGTGGTCCGAGACCTGGTGTTGATGGATCGACTGTGGACAATAGAACAAAAATAATAGTAAAATCGTACTACTACCGATCTTTTAATTGATTGAAGGAGATTGAAACTTAAAACGAATTAATTAGTGTTTATTTTAACTTTTCATAAATTGGATTAGGACAAGGTCATTTCAAAAACAAAAAACCATATACCAACCCGTTTAACGTGACATAGTAGACCAAAACATTTTGTCTTAGAAAAGGTTTATATCCAACAACAGAGTAGAAAAAGATCCTGATAATAATTAGGTGTCTCCAAAACAAATTAATTGGTAACTTAGTCAAGGCTGATTTTAAGCAATAAATGTTGTTGTTCTGTTACTCACCTTGTCAAATTCATTTTCCTGGTGGTGATTGTCATATCCTTCCTGGAAACCGTGGCCACCGAAACCTTCGTCTAAGTAACCGTTCTCCCCCCGGTTGAAGCCAGAGTGGTCGTACTCCCTGCCGCCTCCGTAGCCTCCGCCTCCGTACCGTCCACCACGGCCGTAGTACGGGCCGCCGTGTATGTACGGCGTGGCTTGGCTAACAGCCACAAGAGCCAATACGACGATAACCTTGAATTGCAAATTGAAGTTTTAGAACAATTGGCAATTGGACAATTCTTTGATCAGGGGACGACGACGCGAAGTTTAAAATTGGTGCCTAATTAAGTCGCGGTGATTGTTTAGATTTTCATTCTTACACTCAATAAAAAAAATATAATGAATAAATAGTAGCTAAAATTTTTTGCTGTTTTTATGTTTGTTAAGTGTACGGCGATAAATTGTTTCTGTTTAATTAAATTAAAAATATAAATTTATTTTATTTTGCTAATACTAATCGACTCTCATTAAACTATTAAAAAGATTTAAAAGAAGTTTAAATTTAGATATATTGTAGCAGTTAAATTTTGAATAGACTTGTATCGATTTTTAGAGATGTATCAAAGAATATAGAAGCAAATAATACTAAGAACGAATGAATCAAAAATGAAAGTGGTATCATAAATAATTACAGCAGAAAGTAGAAACAGAGTTTGGGACTAGATGATGTTGTGTGTTAAAATGTTTGAACATATGTATTTATTTTATAATAAAGGAGAACTTACCAAGACCTTCATTGTCACTGAAATAGTAAGACTATTGAATGTCGATCTTCAAAACGAATAGCTTTTATACGCAGCAACTTGCAGCCATTAGTAAATGATATATTGATTGCAAAGCCGGTTTTTCCTTTAATGCACCAACTTCTCCAAATGAGGTTTTACTTAAATTTTTGTGGAATCCCTAATTCTATTGATAAGTGATGATGCAATTGTGATGGGCTATTAGGCTGATGATTGTCAGCATTCAATGTGTTTGGAACTGGTGATCTGTTTGTGCCGTCATTAGAGTGAACGGCTCGAAAGTGTGTGATCATGTTTTAATACTATTGATGGGTTTGTGGGTTTAGTAAACGTGATCTCTAAGCAAGAGATTGTTGATTCTGTTTTCACTCAAGACGGATTGTGTGGACATACAATTGTGTGATAAGACATACCTTTACTGCTGTCCATGAGGTCTCGAATTCGAATCCTGGGTGGGACCAAATGTTTGTATGATCTACAAATATTTGTTTCGGAGTTTGGATGTTTTCTATGTATAATATGTATGTATTTACAAAAAAAAGTATTTATGTATTCATATCAGTTGTCTTGTACCCATAATACAAGCTCCGCTTAGTTTGGAACTAGATGGCGTTGTGTTTGATGTCCGAAATATTTATTTATTTTATTTATTTATTAATTAAAAATACAATTCTCGTATTAGGAGTAAATTTTGTGTCTGGGGACTTTACAAACGTATGTGTAATAGACACAAAGGACATCCAATCTTAAAGCAACAACTTGTGGATCACACAAAAGTATAGTTGTCCCTATTAAAAAAGCATAGGCTGTTTGAACTCCAAACACTCGGTGCATTAAAAAAGGGTTTTGCGAACGCTTAAACCACTAGGCCATACGTGCTGTCGAGCTTCCATTTCTTCGTTATTTACTTATATCACAATATATCGACCCACTAAACTGAGCTGCTGCGAATTCTGGTGTCCTGAAATACAGGTCTTGTCATAGTTTAGGCTCCAGTCCACCCCAAGCTACAAATATATTGTCTCTGCACTAACTTCAATGATTATTGTTCAATGAGTTCTTTGTGGGGGAAGTAAACGTATTTTTTATTATTACAAATATTAAAGGGCGGACTAAAAAATGATAAATTAAAACTTCGTGCATACATGTACAACGGCGTGCTTAATGCCCAAGACATTCTCTACCAGCCAACCTTTGGGCGGTGTTAGAAATTTTGTGAGGTAGGTGCATTGTGGTGGGAGTCAGAACTTGTAATTGACATAATTTAAGGAACTGACATAAACATATATATAAAATGACACAAAAAAAGTGTAGTTACACATACATACACATAAAAATACAAATAGACATATATGCACAGTAATATATAAACTTTATATATATACACTTTGATACACACTAATACATAAGCTCTACATACGTACGTGAGTAGGTACTAAGTTGTTTCTCACTTAATGTTTTCCTGCCATCTCAACAAGAGGTAGTTTTTGACATTCTTTTTGATTAAGACACGACTTTATCTGTGTGTAGTATCTTTTAAACGTGCATGTGTTTATAAATATGTAACTTATTAGCCGTCTAGCTACCTTAGTACAGGCTTTGCTTATTTTGAGATGCGACGGCCGTGTGTTAGATGTGTAAGGTTATAATTATTGTTATTATTGTGCAGTCCTATCGTCATCTCATCATACCTGTTTTTTCTCTGCTCAATTTGGGATCGGAGCGATGTGTTACTTTGCAAAGCGTCCTTCCTTTCGTATCTATCTATACAAATAAATAATATTTTTGTGTGTTTGCAATTTCAAATTCCAACAAAAACATCTTTTCACTAAAAGCATATGTAGTCCAGTCATTTTAGATTTTATTTGCGGAAAAAATCTTAGTGAGTTGAATTTTTGTACGGCGTTGTAATGAAGATGTGAAAAATCGACATTGATATCGTGCCGGCTACATTATTTTAGTTATAAAAGTCAAAAGGTAAAATAAAAAGGTTTTTCGCAAACATCGCGCTCGGAGATCAATAGAAGTCATTATAAAATAGTTTGACGTGAAATTATCTACAAAAATTAGCCGCTTTGGAAGTAAAGCGGCGAGAATTCGATTGAAATGCACTCACATACGATATTGCGTACCGCACACTAAGGCGTAAACTCTATTGCTTCTTATTAATGTTTTTAAGTGTCTTAAAAACATATATCCGATATTATGACGTTTTGTAAAAAAGGGTCTCATCAAAATAAAATAAAAAACCATAGCAGTAGTAACTCAGATCCGTTTCAAAAGCAACAGAAAGCGGTAACACTACTACACACTAGGCGCGCGGTTATCATAACACCTAAGTTATTTTGTATATCCTCAACTTAACAATCTTAACAAGATATAACCAACGCGAGACACGCCAACTGTCTATACAATTTATTTACATAAATCATTTATATGCTCTAAAACTTATTTCGTTATCGTCCAATATCAAATCATTCAATATATCGTTAAAATATATGAAACAATTATTGATACCATTAATGGCAAATATCGATTGGCACCAACCGACTCTAATAGTTTAGAAGGCTTAGGCAAAACCTTAGGTTTTTTTTCTAAAGTTCCCAGAAACAGGAACCCTGCGAAGTGTATCTCTTGTCAAACAATCTTGGCAGATGAGAATCTCTTACTATCAATCAACAACCCATAATGTTCCACTGCTGGACTCAGGTCTCCTCTCAGGAGAGGGTTAAGGTCATACGTTCCCACGCCGGCCAAGTGCGGGTTGGGGAGTTCTGACTACGCAATCTTACCGTTGGATGTTTTTAAGCCGGCTAAAGGCCTCCAACTAAGCTTCACGACTGCTATCCTATGATAACAACCGGGACCGACTGCTTAACGTGACCTCCGAATCACGGAGACGCTCATGATAACATGCCACCAGCGGTCACCCATTCAGGTACTGACTGCGCCGCCGTTGCTTACCCTCGGTGATTGTTTCTAATCATTGACTACATGTGGGATATGAGCGCCTCTATAATCTCTTACTAGCTAAAGAAATATTTTACAGGTTTCCATTCCACAAGCACTTAAGAGGCAAGCATTCTTGGCACACTGAGATACTTGGTTCATTATTTTTGTAGTCGACTGCCGAGGTAAGCCGCCGCGGGCTTTAGTGGTCCTTTTCGAGAGGAGTCCTACACAAGCCCTTCGTGTCCCTCTGAGGGTATGGCGCGAAAAGGACTTTCCGCGAAATGCTAAAAAATAACTACATAAGTGATTCGAGATTTTGTAATTATACCAACCATATTTCTTCATCGTTTTCCTTTATCACTGACCAATTTTGTGATTTGCCATTAAGCAATTTTACTTTCTTTGTTTCAGGTAAATCATCAATATCAACAAAAGAATCTATTGCCAGGCCAAGTTTATGCTCGAGCATAAACGGAATTCTTTTAATGAAAATTTCATAATGCATTCTTTGTTGAACTAGATCGTAAATGTTTGTTTACCTTTGTGGAATAAATAACGAATTCATAAAATTTAGCAAGCCTGTGCAGTAAATGTTTAAAAAGACAGGAATTAATCGAAAACAACATGAACCATAAAGTATTCATTGCGGAGTTTAACGAGAACTGGTTTAGCATAAGTTTTTTACTTTTAGTAAGTCCTTTTCTTCCCGACCTATATTCTAATGTTTATGTGAAAAAATAGTATCTTGTGAAGGGGAAATTAAACCTAAATCGGACAACGGAAATTCCTCTATTAATTAATATGATAAATTGTTTTGCCAGTGAATTGGGATGGCAGAATCTAAAGGTAGAAATTATACCAACCAACCTGATTGATATAATTTATTGGTAAAAGCTAGCGAAAGGCAAGCTTGAGAAGAATAAATTATAATAGTAGTATTCTGTCAGTCAATATAGCTTTCATAGCACAAGCTTTGCTTTGTTTGACACTAGATGGCGTTGTGTGCTAGATGTCCAAAAATATTATTATATTTAGTTACATTGTGTCCTTGAATCGGACATTTTGTAAATAATGGTGAAACATTCAGAGCGTATTAATATATAATAATAGATAACTAGGAAAGTAAAGATTAGCACGAGGAAGTCAGTGTTGTATATAATATACTTCGACACTAATATTATTCGAAAGTAACTCTGTCTGTCTGTTTCGCATTGTCCGCTAAATTGCTACACCGATTTCAATGAAGTTTGTCATGTAGACACTTTGATTGTACATTTAACTGGGCTTGGATTTCTTCACTGCCGAGAACTTCCTTTAAAACAGTAAATAAAGTGTCTGGTAACGCTTGCTGTTTAGTGACAATTAATGCTAGGATGCCAATTTGTTTGGCATTGGTAAAAGTTAAAGAAAGAAAATATCGTAATAATATAGCATCTAGTTGTAAATAGATACCATCACACCCACTCACGACACGCAACATGATTTGATTTGATTCGATTTGAAGTTTTGGGATTTAATGGGCTTTTGGTATAAAATTAAAACATATTCTTTCTCTTCTACATAACATTCAGTTCAATTCTTTTATTCCAAGTTACCTTAAATTGCGGTTTACCCTTTCACATGATTCCCACTCCAAATTATTGAGATCGTCAGAAAATATAAAATTAAAAATGCCTCGACATACTACAAAATTCAACGACCAGTCCTTTTTTGCCCAAGCGGTACGATTGTGAAACGCCTTACCATTTGTAAATAGACGTGCAAAAACTCAAAGTGCCTTTAAGAGATTGGTAAAGGAACATTACACTAGAGACAACAATAATCCATAATCAACTGTTATTATAATCAGTAATGAATTCTAGGTTGTGTATAATATCCACGAATCTCGCTTATTATGTATATATAACCATATATCTGTGTCACAAGTACTTCATATAATATTGTTATTAATATATGTTTATTATTATTAATACTGTATTATTTTCATCTTACGCATTACTCTCTATGGCACCAGACACTACACCGTACGTCTGCCCAATAACGTTATTTATTTCCATTGTACAGTTACCTGGAAGAGATTGCCGTTGAGCGATAAGGCCGCCAGTTGTACTACCGATGTACCTAGCTTTAAGTTATTTACTTAGTTATCTGGTGTATGTAAGCGTTACATGGCTAATGTTTATTATATGTTTCGTAGAATATTATTCTAAAATAGTATCACAAGTGTCAGACATGGACCAATGATTTTGTCAGATGTTAAATCTCAACTGTTTAGGTTCCACTAATGGCAGTATTAGATATGAGTTATTATTGCTGTGTGTGTTATTTACAATACATTAGTAAGTAATAAGTACTGGGAGACAGCAATGATTACTGTTTTATAAAATCAACTATGTAAGTTTAAGTAACTCCTATTATTGTTCAGGTGTCACTAGGGGGGTTCCAGGGGCGTGCAGTTATTCAAAGAACATGAGACGCTATTGAGAAACCTAAGGTTTCATCTATTTGAAAATAAGTTATGTCTGTTCTCGGATCTTACTCTAGTAGAGAGTTGTGAAGTGTACCAACAACCGCATGACGAGTAATATCGCAAACCAATCAAGAGGTCTCGGTTTCGAATCCCGGATAGGGCCAAAAATGTTATTGTGTTTTTCTGATTATAGATCGAATTTCCTTCCTAGACCATAACATAAATTTTATGGTTCGGAGACGGATAAAGGGCTGGTCCCTCTCACCGAACATCACTTTTAAGAATTATGTGCTATATGTAATAAGTTAAACCTCTGATGGAAACAATTGAAAGAAAAAATAGGTGTTCATAATGAAGTTTGATTATGAAACTCTAAGTCGAGGATGGAAGTGCCGCCAAGAAGCGGGATGATGGGAGATGCCTATATCCAGCAGTGGACAGACTGAATATGATGATAAAACTTAATATTATAGAAATTGGGTGTATTTGGTGCACTCTTATTTGTAAGTTATCGCACTTATAGCGGTTTAGAATTTATTAACCCTACATACATAACATAGGAACCTTTAAAGGATTGCTACATTACGAATAATGCAGAATAATGAAAGATAAAATACTTCGAATCACATTAATTCCATTTATGTTCAAATCATGGGTTTATTAATAGTCTGCCGACATCCAACAGATCGATACCATTCTTGAGGCCAGTTTTAATGCCATCGACGCCACCCTTGACCACACCAGTTGCGCCACCCACTGCGCCTCCTACTACACTGCCTACTGTCTTATCAACGATATCCAAGACTGGTAGGAAAGGCTTAGCCTGTACGGCCATCAGAACAGCTAAGACAGCTAAGAAGATCACCTGAAAATGGTTATAACAGTTACATATTGTTTATTCACGAAACAAAGTGTTCCTATCTTGTTGTATATTTCTATGTTATAATTAACTCTCCGTTCAATAAGCTCCGATGCTCGCGTCCAGCACTCTCAAAAACCCACTAAATAGTCCTTCTTCTTCATTATGATAAAATAATTATCATCAATAAAATTGTTTGACATAGAGTAACACAGAAAGGAAATGTGAATATAAATAGTTTCTTCTCTTAACTGGTATTAAATTGATTAAATCTTCTTTCACAATAAAATCGATACACTAGCATGAGTAGAAAGAAAGAGCATATTATGTGAGTATGTAGTTTCGGCTATCCGAGTGGGTCGGAGTTTGTATCAAAGTTTTGAATGTTTGTCGTTGTTATTTGTTTGGGCTTCAATATCAAATGTTATAAAGTTTGACAGTAGCCGTATAACCATTAAAGCTTTATATTAAATCAAAGCATGCATTAACGTGACAATAATTCAAACAATATTCAGTAGAAAGTTGTAATTTAAAGAACTACTTACCAAGTACTTCATTGTAAGTGGATATTTGCTGTCAGTCAGTGCCCAAGTGATACTGATGGTGGATCTTCGAATACTGTCAGTTATATATTGAGGTAAATCACTATTGTTATCATTTGACGATATTTTAATTAAATTCATTATTATTATATTAATTATTATAATAGTGTAGCAATGATAAGTTGCTTAAGAAGACGTTTTGATCACTTCATTAACTGACATGTTCAGCTAGTGGTTAGCGACGCGGACTATCAATCTTTACCCGACTGCGAAAGAAGGAGATATGTAAATTGTTTGGCACACCCGGCCTAGAGCCTAAACGGCTAATCGTATTTTAATGTGATTGGTGTCAATAGACTCGTATGAGACGTGACGTCGACACTATGTACATCCAAATTTAAAAGAAAACTGAATTATATTCAAGATGGCAGATATTGACGCAGAAGGTTTTTTTAATGAGCTATGCTTGTTTTTTAATATTATTTAATAAGTCAGGTCAGGGGTTCGATTCATATTCATGACAAATATCTGTCTCAGGTACTAGGCGTAACTTATTTATAATAAGCAAAGTATAAATGGTTATCCACGGTTGTTTTTGTTTCGCGGGTAACACCTAGGGGCTATTTCCATTTTTCTCTGTCTATCTGTCTGTCTGTTTATTCTATTTAATCTCTGGAACGGTAGGACCAATTTTGAAAGAACTTTCATTGGCGCATAGCTGACGATGTAAGGAGTAATTTAGTTTTTAATGTAGTTTACTTGTGTAGACTAACTTTGCCCCGCAGCGTTACTCGCGGTTACATTAATAACCTCGGGAACACCGCGGGGCCCAGCTAATTGTCAACATTATAGTAGTGAGTTCTGGTGTGGTTTGTTTTAATGTGATGCCACGTGGTAAGATGTAATGATGCGGTGTAGAGTGTTTTGATGTGATGTCATGCGTTCAGATATGATGGTATAACGTATAACAAAGGTGAAAGACATGGGTACACTTTTTTACATTTGTGTTAGTTTAGGGGTAAACTATATGTAGTAAGTAGTTGTTAGTGTGGCGACTTCCTCATACAGCGTCAACATAAATATATGACAACGCCATCCACTGAAGACACACTGAACTACGGAGTAACGTAGTGCACGAAGAAGCTACCAATCCTGCATCGCGCAATAGAAGTTCTCGCGCCGATTAAGATATATACAACTTCCCACATCAACCGTGGGGCAGTGGCCCGCCAGGCATGATCACCTAGCCTGGTCGGAGGATCCTCCCTTTGTGTTGGAGGAACATGTGGCCTGTTCCTCCACATTAGTAAACGAGGTACTCGGAAGACAGACAGATGCGGAAAGTGTATATATTTATTTCATGTTACAATTTGTGTCGTAGAATTATTTTCTTTTTGTGAGTGGGAAAGATTTACTAAGGGTTTGTATAGAAAAAAAATCGTTTAGAGTACTTTGTTGCTAGATGAAATGTACTTCATATCCTTCTGTATACGTGGCTGGCTGTATGTACAAAGCTTTATGATGATTGTAAAATATGTGCCCTACGCTATGAAACAACACCCTCTTATGATCAGGGGAAGAGCTCTAACTCCGGTACTTTCACTGACACCGTAAAAAGCAGTTTTGTGATTTCATGACCCATATGTACTTCATGAATATGCCTACACTCAAGGAAGGTCCTTGTGGTTATTATAAGTATTAAAACAATCCAAGTCCTGGAAATTTGTTGTGATAATGTTATTTTAGAGACATGGTAAAGGTTTTAATTTTGGAAATCAAATGTGTCAATATAACATTTATTTTGCTGCATTTGTTTTTGATTCTCAATCAGAGTTTGGCTCCTATTATACTCCTAGATATCGAACAACCCCATACAGAACAGACCCTCGGTCAGGCCACCAATTCCTTTCTCCACGGCTTTAATGGCCTTTGACTGCGCCAGTTGTGCCACCAACCACGCATGTTGCCTTTTCAACAACATCCACCTGCCACAACAGTTAAGACAGCTCAAAAAACAAATCATCACAAATTGACTTCACGTATGGTTTAGCGATCACCACGCCGCTTCCTATTTCGCCGAGTGTTGTGGGTTCAAGTTCTACATGGGACAACAGTTTGTGTGATCTACAAATTGTTATTCTAAGTCTGGGTGGTCTTTGTGCCCGTTTCATGTATGTTTGTAAAGACCTCGCGACACAGGATTTATTAGCGGGAGTAATTTTTTTTTTAAATATATCACAAATACATAGTGATTCTTTCTAAAACAAAGTGCCTATTGTCTACTGTTGTATTTTGTGTGAGCATGCAGAGTACTATTTATTTAAAAAGCAATAAGCGTTGCAAAGAACTCTTTAAATCCTCATTACGGCTTAAGATTTAATATACACATTAGAACAAGTTATTTACAAAACCACAGAACAACCTTGAATTTATCTGAAATAATTTAGATTTTTTCCAAAAATGTTCGAATTGTGTTTACAGAACTGTAAAAACTAAAGTAGTGCTTGAAGTGTATTCAATCAGTAAATCATCTGTACCAAATCCTTCCACTTGAACTGCTCGACGGTACTATGAAAGTATATTGGATAGAAACAATTTAGATGTACCTAAACCGAAACTGGACTGAAATTGAACGAACGCAAAACAACAAACCTTTATTGACTTACAATTTTATATGAATGTGTTAGTGAAATCTTTATATACGAAATTATTTGCTCTTATTGACAACACATGATCCCTAGCGCTAAAAAGTGGTCCATTTTCAAGCTAATGTTGATGATAGGTTGTATATGGAATTAGAAGTTCGTTTTATTTTTCAAATATGAGAAACACACAAATGAAGCTCCAGGCAATGGTTAGTACTACATAAATTGTTTTTCCATAACAGTACCGGGACATAAAACAGCTATGAAATCCTGAAAGCATTCATGGCTGAAATAAGGTTTTCGAAAGTTGCCGTGGCACGATGAAAGCGTTATTGAGTTATAACTTAAATTTACCTTACCATATATCTTCTCTTAATCATTGATCAGGTGATAAAAGTAGGTTTAATTAAACAATTAAATGTGTTTGTATATTATTTAATGTTGCCTATATTTCTGATACTCCATCAAGCCTTGTTCCTCACCGATGCCTTCCTTCACCCCATCCATAATACCATCAACGCCTCCTTTGACCGCTCCAGTTGCACCACCGATTACGCCTCCTGCTACGCTGCTCACTGTCTTCTCAACATTATCCAAGACTGGTAGTAAAGGTTTAGCCTGAACGGCCGCCAGAAGAGCCAAGAGAGCTACGAAAATCACCTGAAAATAAAAAAAAATAGCTTTTGGCAGAATTTAATTGTTCAGTGTTAGATACATGAAGATAATTATAACATTAATAATAGCCACAGGAGTTTTAAAAAATTTTACGTTTTCATTCGTTCAATTTATTTTTTTCTATTTTAATTTTGAAAGACAAGCAACCTGTCTCCTATCGTTATGAAATAAGGCACCAGCAGCGATATTGTTGAGGCCTTCTTAATCGGATTAAGATCAAAAGTAACAAATAAAAATTATTAAAAGTATGTAAAATTCTTATATTTTAAGAGGAAATTTGTTTCTCAAGAATTTTTTAGAGAAAAGTATTGGAACTTACCAGTGACTTCATTGTTACAATAGTATTGATTACTGAATATAGAAATATCAACAATACTTTACGTAGAAAAGTAAATTAGAATCATTAGCAACTGATGATATTTTAAATTATTTTTATTGTTAAATTATTAGTACTTTTGTAGTTGATACTAATGATTAAAATTGTCCTGATAAATTTCTGGCTTTATAGGCTTTTTTCTGGCTGGGTAGGCTTCGGCTAACTTACTGCTAGAATTTAATGGGCAGCATCGCATTCGTGACTCTTTAGTGAAAGGCAACCATGTGCCGCGGTATTTACTTACCATAAGGGTGGTGATTTGCTTGTGTACCCACGTATACTACAAAAGTGAACCGAAGTGGCTGGGTTATGCTCTTTTGGGTGTGTTATTATTGACACAATTTGCATGAATATCCAATACATTTGTGTCATACACCTTTTATTTTGTGTAGTTGGATATTAGAGTCGAAAACTAGATCATTTGTTGCTGAAATGGCTGTACCAATGTGTCGTGTTGTTGTGTATGTTGTACCGTGTTGCTATGGGAATTACCTGACTCTCTAGAATAATTATATATTACTTTCATTCCAAAAGATATGTTGTTCCCATGGGATATGGGGTTAGTAAATTGAAACACACTTATGAGTGTATCTGACAAACCAAACTGAGGCGACTCCACAGTACATTCATGGAATAACCCAAACTAATACCATTACTTTCATCATGTCTTATCACATGCCTACACACATCACGTTACACGACAGGTACATTTTGATTAAGCTATTTTTGCGTCCTTGCCAAGCTTCCTGTAACGTCTTCTGTACATTAATATGGGGAAAAAATCTTTATACTTTCTGTCATTAAATATAGCTCACAAAAGGATTTTTATTTCACTGTATTTTAGTATCAGTCAAATTTAATATTAGTCATAAGTAGCTCCATTAGAAAAATAAATAATATTATCAATGCCTGCCATAAGATTTTTTTTAAAGAAACTTTTTAAAGATACCTCCCACGCTAGGAGCATTTAGTGTCGAGGGAAAATCGCGGGAGATTTCACAGACATACATGGAACCGACACAAAGCACACCTAGACTCGGAACAACATTTTGTTGATCACGCTAAGTGTTATCCTGAGTGGAGATCCAATCCACTACATTTAGCGCAGTAGGAAGCGTGATTGCTAAAACTGCCGTATGATTGCAGTTAAATGTGTATATTAAGAATGTAAATAGTACACAAAGACCGACTAAGCTTTATGTATACAATTTATTTGGTGTTAAACTAATACCCAGAAATGACGCGAAAGCGGCTTATCGCTTTATGTAATCTGTCCTAGACGACGTTGTTATATACACAGTGCTGTTATTATATGTTGTTTGACGGCACTTAAGTTGTAAAAAGTATCACTTTGCGGTGATTCAAGCTTGTTATATATCACATAACATCTGTACGAAGGTTGCTTTTTCTTACAGATCGGTTCCTTGACAGAGATAATTTTGTAACATGACAGTTTCACTCTTTATAAAGGGCTCAATTTTTGTTTATAAACGTGCAGGCATTACGAAAAATCGTTTTATGTAATGCCTGCCTATTGACGAAAAAGCGTTTCGTGTTTGTATGATCTACAAATATTTGTTTCGAAGTTTGGGTGTTACCTATATATAACATGTATATATTAACAAAATTAAGTATAAATATTATATCAGTTGTCTAGTATATAATATTACCCATAATACAAACTCCGCTTAGTTTGTTACTAGATGGCGTTGTGTGCTGTATGTCCGAAATATTTATTATTATTAAGCTCGTTACTGAAGGAAGGCCGTACCAAGGAACACCAACTAATCCAATCTAAGGCAAAAGTGGCTGGCAGCAAATGGATGGAGTTAAAAGAGGTTAAAAATTTCTTTTGTATTCAGTTAGGTTTTATATACGTCCATGTGCTTATCAAAAGTAATAACACTTGCCTTTTAAATATATATTAGTAAACATTAGCACATGTGCATATATTACTCATATTAAGTACTTGATGATATAAGTAAACAATTCGTAGTTAATGCATTAATTGCAGCAGCGTATACACGTTTAGGAGCAAATATCACCTAGATATACACACATACATTCTGAAGCACGGAACAACTTACGCGACATTTGCATCACAAGCTGCTGCTGATGATGCTTGCGCCGATATTACAATTGTATATGATTGTACTGAGAAGCAATGTCGTTACAGAGATGGCACAAGGATTCCAATTTAAAACAATGTTATATTCTACACGACTTTACCAAACTTTGATAAAGTAAAGACTTTCCTGTTTAGTTAAAACTTTATGCATTTTTATACATCGGTGGACTTAATTCCCGAGGCATTCTCTTCCAGTATGATAAATAAAAAAATGTTTTTAACAAATACTTTAGTCGTACTAATTTCCAATGTTATAACAGGACTATAAACACTCTAAAAATATTATACAAAGAATGCACAATCTTCGGATATGAATTTCTTAATCTGAAATTATTGATAAAGTTTATGATCTTCGTAGTTGGACCTGTTATTTTCCTGTAGCAACTTCTTTAGTGTATTTATATATATATATATATTGTAGTATAAAAATATAAACAAGGTTTTGTATAGTCATTTGAAACATAATCCGCGAGTTTCGACGAGGCAGGTAGATCGTTAACATCGTTAGACAGGGACCGGCCATTTTTTTTCTCCTTAATTAAGGGAAGCTGAAGAAAGCCGCTTATTTCTGCCATGGAGAAGGTTCAATTAATTTCTCCAATGATAAAGGCGTGTTTAAAGGGGATGGGATTTTTTCGTAAAAGGTTAAATTGCTATTGAGATAAATGATCAGTAAGTACTGCGGATACACAAATATCAGTTTCGTATTTCGTCGTGGAATTCTTATCGCCTGATGGTAAGCAGTTACCGCCGCCCATGGAGATCCGCAACACCAGAGGCGTCACAAGTGCTTTGCCGACGTTTGGGCGATGAGGAGGGGATTATGGGCTTCCAGTATCCTCACTCACTCGGTGAAACACGGCGCAAGCGCTGTTTCACACCGGTTTTCTGTGAAGCCGTGGTATCACTCTGGTCGAACCGGCCTATTCGTGCCGAAGCGTGATCCCCCACGGTAATTGTGTGGCATACGAGGACTCGGTCAAAACCGTATGAATATTGAATGAGCCATGACATTCATTATGATTCCGATTTATTTTTAATAAAAATTAGGTAGATAAGGATTCAATGTGCTTTGGGGTTACTACTATTGTATGTAACACATATTATTGTGTTTGGGACTAATTCCGCTCACATGCCACTACTGTTATTCCTGTACTCGTTTAATTGTTGTGATTATAACTGGGGTAGAGACCCGTTGTCATAATCATTGTTACCAACAAAATATTTGTCTATTTGTGATCGAGGTAAAATACTTTGCCATTTACTGTGGAGATTGTCATCAAGATGCATCGTTTGACAACCTTAAAACTCTTGAAAATTCTCAGGTTGATAACTATTTGATTACTAATATAATCGTAGCTGAGGTTGAAATAGAGATAAAATTACTGTTACCTTACCCGAGTTAAAAATAAAACTTATTATAACTGTTTTTTTTTGTCGGATTGGATTTCATTTTTGTATTTAACCTGAATAAAGCTGAACGAAACGCAACATTTAATTACATACTATAAAGAAATGGATCACTCGAGTTAATGACGTTCTAGAGAAGTTCAACATGTTTTATCCGTGTTTAAGAACCCTTTGATGTGTGTAGTATATGTAATACTCTGACTTATATAATTTAAGCCTGAGCCGTATTTAAGACTACAAACAGTTTGTATACAAACAGGTTATTTAAATCTACTCTCAAGGATTGCCACAAAATACTTTGTTAGTACATAAGAAAGTATTGAAGAAGATTGACTGGAAGAGAATGCCCTGGGCGTTAAGTCCGCCGGTGTACAATTGTAGTGCATAAAGTTTTTAAATAAATAAATAAACACCATCTTCCTGCCCTTTCTTATTTCCAAGATCCTTTGCCATCAGCTGCTAGTTCAACTAGTTTTACCTGAATATCGGTTTATCTACGGTGCGAAGGGCATTGTACCTCCGCAACTGAAGGCAAACTGAATTCGAAGAACTGATTTCCCAATATCGATTACCAAAGGTTAATTTTTTCGGTGAGGGGATGTGATTTTTACGTTAAAAGTTTAAGTTAATTACCAAATATGTTTATGACTACCCTAATATTGCTAGTACATATGCTACAACGAATTTAACTTTAGTAAAGTCAAAGGAATTGCTCATTAAAATAGAATTGCGTGACTTTACTGCTTGTCTACATTTTAGTATCAGAAAATCTACGGTGCGCAGGTCTTTAATTATGGAGGTAACTAAATAAATAGTCGTTTTGTAGTTATACATGAACACAGTACAAGCTGGCAGATAACGTGCTCTCTGCAATTAGACGATTGTGCAGCCATTAACTTCTTTAACCTAGCTAATGTTTTGTATAATTTACTTTCTGTGGGAAACAGGATAGCTCATTGTGTTAGTAGAAGTAGTTAGTGCAAAGACTTGACGGGCTATCTTGTTCATTACCCACAACTTTTTTACAAGTTTTCTTTTTCGAGATTAGTCGCTATCCTAACACATGTACATTATTTAACAACACTATGGTGACACCACATATTTATTTATTTCCTAATACTTAAATATCTTAAATTACGGTTCAAACTTTTTAAATTTACCGTAGGAGAGCCACGCTTTTACATGCATAGACCGGCTCGACTGGAGTGATACCACGGCCTCACAGAAAACCGTTGTGAAACAGCGCATACGCTGTGTGAGACCGAGCGAGAAGGATTACCGGAGGTTCATACGCCAATCCGTCTCCCCATCCCTCTCCCCATCCCCCAAAGGCTAAGTGTTGCGGGTGTCCATGGGTGGCGGTAATCCTTTACCATCAGGTGATACGTTTGCTTGTTTGTCCCCTATTTAGTAAAAAAAACCGAAAGTAATTTCTCGAATATATGTGATATGTGCAGNAATCCTTAAATAAACACGTTTTACTTTTAATTTGACTGCCTCTGTGGCGTAGTGGTAGCGAATGCGACTGCTGTGCAAGAGGTCTCGGGTTCGATTCCTGAGTCGGACCAAATGTTTTTATGATCTGCAAATGTTTGTTTCGGAGTTTGGGTGTTTTCTATGTATAATATGTATGTATTTACAAAAAAAAAAAAGTATATAAGTATTAATATCAGTTGTCTAGTACCCATAGTACAAGCTCTGCTTAGTTTGGGACTAGATGGCGTTGTGTGTTAAAATGTCTGAACATATTTATTTAAAAAAAAAAAAAAAAAATTGTTTTCAAACGCCATAACTCGAGTACTTATAATTGTTCTTGTTTTAAACTACCCACTTTATTCAAAAGTAAGCTTCATCCACTACAGTTAAGATTCATTATTCCGCACAAAAATTGTAAGACTATTTTGCAAGGGTTCTTAACCGAGAGTGCTCAGCGTTTACACTGTTTTAAAGGTAAGTTCATCTGGGGGATATAATTAACACCCTAATGCGCGCATCTGAACGGCCGAACCTTTTCGTAGCGAAATTTTTAATTGGTCTCTTGGACCGTGTGTTTTATTTGGGCCTTCCGTCAGAGGGTTAACGGGCCGTCAGGTGGCCTGGGATATTTAATGTATAAAATATGGGGAGTTTCGTCACAGGAGGGTGGCAGAAATATGATTTATAAATTATGTACAAGGAAATAAATTGGCATTACGAATTTAGTAGGCTATTTGAATGACGTGTTTTTCACCTCAATCAATTTCGGGGTTCAATGTTACCTTAATTTACGTCTAGGCTCATTTTGGAGGGTTAATGCGACTTTTCTTCAGGTTGGTATGATAATTGGGTAATGGCCGAAATGACTCTACTCTGTCTGGTGGAAAGCATAAGCAGTATCCAAGAATGGTGGCTGCCATATTCATTGCAAATGCAATGCAGTGATGCTTCTGGATTATTGGGTCTCCGGTCTCGCACTTACTAACGAAACACGACAGCACGAACCTTGATTTTCTGTGCGAGGTTAATTCCCCTCTGGTCGAGCCGACCCAACCGTGCTGACATCAGCGTGGTGTGACATCATCTACTACCTTGAAAATATAAACGTTTACAAGCACTTTAGTTACCATACCATATATTATTATTTATAAAATGTAGAGGAGGAAGGAGTTCTTGTATCTTTTATATCTGAATTGTTAAGAATAAGGCAGCAAAGCAGCGCGTCTGTAAATTGAATAGAAATTCTCATAAAAGTCAAAGGAAATCTTTATTTTGTCTGGCGTCTTCGTTCACATTGAATTGGTTAGTAATTGATGTTATAGAATTGCTTAATATTTTTTTGTCCAAAATATAATTCCAATTTGTAATATTCAATTTGCTTTCATTTTATACCTTGTTAACATCGCAACTGAACGGTAGCTACGAGTACTCTGATCGAAATCATGAAAAATTGACGTGAATTTTTTATATATTTCTGTTTAGCTTGGAAACAGAAAACTGCCGACGATTGCTTTGGCGGTACTTATCAAATGCCTGTCAATAGTTTTGCTATAAATATGTTGAACCGGGAAACACTTATGCGCCCCAAAGTTCGAAAGCCAGCTTCGGCTAAAGGCATCTCGTTAGGGGCCATTAGAAGCCATTATCCGTTAGTTTAGAACTCATTAACAATCTAAAAGTTAAGCATCAACTTCGGGGCCATATTGTAAAATGTTTCCCGTTTAAATTATTGAATGATTCACTAATTATTTGGAGGAGAGGCACTTAACGTTCAACCTTTTGGATGTATAGTTTCGTTTGTTACAGTTATTGGAGAGGAAAGTTATATCAGTTTTGACTGTGATATATCTGTTAATTTATTTGTATACTGTCATTATAAAGCTGAACCTCAATGTATGTATTAAAATACTAGTTTATGCCCGCGTCTCCGCCCGCGTATACGTCGGTAATCGCAGCAAATAGTAGCCTCTGTGTTATTCTGATGTATCAGCTATATTACTGTAAAGTTTCATCCAAATCCGTTAAATTAAATTCAAATTACTTTGGCCTTTGATATTTTACAACTTAATAATACTTTATGAATGTTTTAACTATCAGGGTTTGTGTGATCGTAAGTTGGCCACGTATACCCTCGTATGTGTGGCCAACGATTCCATTTCACACAGCAGTAACTATATAAAAACTACTCGTTGGGTAACTGTAGAGTCAACAATCGTATCCTCCCTCAAGGGTGTATGTTAGGAGTCATATTGTGAAAACACCAAGTTTGAGATACTTTTGACCGTGGGAAAGCCACGCTTCGGCATGCATGGGCCGGCTCGTCTGGAGTGATACCACGGCCTCACAGAAAACCGGTGTGAAACAGCGCCGGCGCTGTGTTTCACCGAGTGAGTGAGGACCGGAGGCCCATAATCCAACCCTTCCCCACATCCCCCTCCCCATCCCCCAAGGCCGGCAACGCACTTGTAACGCCTCTGGTGTTACGGGTGTCCATGGGTTGCGGTAATCGCTTACCATCAGGCGATACGTCAGCTCGTTTGCCCCCTATTCCATAAAAAAAGATAGAAAGAGATTAAAATAGGCACCAAAAACCGTTAGCCTTTTTTGCAAAATATGTGGTGAATTTACCATTCTCATATTTCTTAATGGAAATTTCTTAAAGAAGTTACAAGAAGATAAACCAGGCGACAATGAATATAATTGAGTACTGTTCATGCGCTATCGGGTGTTTCCGAACGACGTGCTTTCCATTATAGAATATCGATCGGGCTATTGTTTCAGTTAAGGTGGAGCACCACTGTTCTAATATTCATGGCAACTGACGTGGCGGTGACTGGTGTTACGTGGAATATTCAGATGAAAATACTTGCCGCTGGTATTTTTATGATATATGGGGCAAAAGATATGACACAAGTGAAACAATATTTAGCGAATCTTTAAACGAGGAGTCGAAGGATGTCCGGAAATAAGGGTTTCAACGGTTAAAACGGTTCATAATACTGTGACATACATAAATCCAAGAAATGCGTTTGCATCAGATATATGTATTGGTTTTTTCTTGATAAGCAAAGGGTTCTCAACAGTAACCTTGTACGCGTCTCCAGTTTGTTATTAATTCCCCTATTTAATTTACTACTCATACGAGTACGACTAATCTCGTTAGGGAAAATTTTGTGGCGTTTGTTGAATAATCTTAATTAATTGAAATAGCTTATTCAAGGTTATAACCTATTCAAGAAAAGACGGAATATTGTTTTTATTGGCTCCATAAGCAGAAAGTTCTCAATGCGAATGTATTTCTTTTCAAGTTTATTGTCTGAAGTTTTGATGAACTGATAAGGAAAATTCTTTCTTTAATAAGTCATAAATCATCTTGGTCGAAAGACGTCCACAGCTGGACATAGACCTTAGGTCTTGTGCTTTAATTAATTGGGAGGGTACACTTCTTGTTTAGTACGAACGGTGACATGTTTAATATTAAAGAATACAGCTTCACTGTGTGTATTTTTTATGTCATAAAACGCTAAACCTTTTCAAAGCTTCGACTCTTATATTCTCAGAGACTTTCAAAATGATAGCACTGGAACTAAAATATTAATCAATCAATCAATCAACGTTGTGGCTAAGTAATCTTGCCGTTGGATGTTTTGAAGCCGCCCTAGGCCTCCAACTAAGCTTCACGACTGTTACCTTATGATAACAAACGGGACCGATTGCTTAATATGACCTCCGAATCAAGGAGTCGCTCAGGGTCACCCGCGGTTACCGCACCATCGTTGATTACCCTCGATGATTATTTCTAATTGCCTAGTGCAACTGGGCTATGAGCGCCTGTTCCTGTTTATCAGGGCCCTAAGTCTGGGGTTCTTACTATGGGGTTCTTACTATTCGTGCTAGTTGTTAGGATAACCCGGGTCCCCTGCAATAGACTCGTGGTGGTAGACCTACCACTTTGCGCTCAACCTTGATGTGACGGTGACCCGTGAAGGTTTCTACACAAAAAAACCTGTTCATTGTCGTATAAATCATCAATACCGGTCGCCCAGTGATCGAAATTCGACAATAATAAAATAAATATCCATATATCTCCATATTAACTTAAATGTGCCTAATTTCATACTCCTCCGTTCATAGAATTTTCGTAAAAAGGGATACAAAGTTTTTACTTCACGTAATAATGTAAACTAAAATATATTTTATTAATCTTTATTAAAAATAAAAAATAAATATCTAAATAGGGTGTGATAGTTAAAACAAAGGTGTTGTGTAACTTATACTTAAATAATTGTTGTGTAATGAGTGATAAGTAATAATCANGATCCTTAAATAAACACGTTTTACTTTTAATTTGTTTTCAAACGCCATAACTCCTGTACTTATAATTGTTCTTGTTTTAAACTACCCACTTTATTCAAAAGTAAGCTTCATCCACTACAGTTAAGATTCATTATTCCGCACAAAAAGACTATTTTGCAAGGGTTCTTAACCGAGAGTGCTCAGCGTTTACACTGTTTTAAAGGTAAGTTCATCTGGGGGATATAATTAACACCCTAATGCGCGTATCTGAACGGCCGAACCTTTTCGTAGCGAAATTTTTAATTGGTCTCTTGGACCGTGTGTTTTATTTGGGCCTTCCGTCAGAGGGTTAACGGGCCGTCAGGTGGCCTGGGATATTTAATGTATAAAATATGGGGAGTTTCGTCACAGGAGGGTGGCAGAAATATAATCTATAAATTATGTACAAGGAAATAAATTGGCATTACGAATTTAGTAGGCTATTTGATTGACGTGTTTTTCACCTCAATCAATTTCGGGATTCAATGTTACCTTAATTTACGTCTAGGCTCATTTTGGAGGGTTAATGCGACTTTTCTTCAGGTTGGTTTGATAATTGGGTAATGGTATTTCTCAAGCATTTTTTTTGTAAATGGCCGAAATGACTCTACTCTGTCTGGTGGAAAGCATAAGCACAATCCAAGAATGGTGGATGCCATATTCATTGCAAATGCAGGCAATACAGCATGGCGACCCACACCATGGCGGCCTAGTGATGCTTCTGGATTATTGGGTCTCCGGTCTCGCACTTACTAACGAAACACGACAGCACGAACCTTGATTTTCTGTGCGAGGTTAGTATCCCTCTGGTCGAGCCGACCCAACCGTGCTGACATCAGCGTGGTGTGACATCATCTACTACCTTGAAAATATAAACGTTTACAAGCACTTTAGTTACCATACCATATATTATTATTTATAAAATGTAGAGGAGGAAGGAGTTCTTATATCTTTTATATATGAATTGTTAAGAATAAGGCAGCAAAGCAGCGCGTCTGT
This sequence comes from Hyphantria cunea, assembly GCA_003709505.1. NCBI lineage: Eukaryota > Metazoa > Arthropoda > Insecta > Lepidoptera > Erebidae > Hyphantria > Hyphantria cunea. The sequence continues at coordinate 30,753 of PKRV01002688.1, forward strand.
AAATTGAATAGAAATTCTCATAAAAGTCAAAGGAAATCTTTGTTTTGTCTGGCGTCTTCGTTCACATTGAATTGGTTAGTAATTGATGTTATAGAAGTGCTTAATATTTTTTTGTCCAAAATATATTTCCAATTTGTAATATTCAATTTGCTTTCATTTTATACCTTGTTAACATCGGTAACGGTAGCTACGAGTACTCTGATCGAAATCACGAAAAATTGACGTGAATTTTTTATATATTTCTGTTTAGCTTGGAAACAGAAAACTGCCGACAATTGCGTTGGCGGTACTTATCAAATGCCTGTCAATAGTTTTGCTATAAATATGTTGAACCGGGAAACACTTATGCGCCCCAAAGTTCGAAAGCCAGCTTCGGCTAAAGGCATCTCGTTAGGGGCCATTAGAAGCCATTATCCGTTAGTTTAGAACTCATTAACAATCTAAAAGTTAACCATCAACTTCGGAGCCATATTGTAAAATGTTTCCCGTTTAAATTATTGAATGATTCACTAATTATTTGGAGGAGAGGCACTTAACATTCAACCTTTTGGATGTATAGTTTCGTTTGTTACAGTTATTGGAGAGGAAAGTTATATCAGTTTTGATTGTGATATATCTGGTTGTTTATTTGTATACTGTCATTATAAAGCTGAACCTCAATGTATGTATTAAAATACTAGTTTATGCCCGCGTCTCCGCCCGCGTATATGTCGGTTATCGCAGCAAATAATAGCCTCTGTGTTATTCTGATGTATCAGCTATATAACTGTAAAGTTTCATCCAAATCCGTTGAGTAATTTTTATGTGAAAGAGTAACAAACATCCATCCATACAAACTGTCGCGTTTACAATATTAATATTATTAAAATATATAATGTCTATGGATTTTTCTATGATAGATAGTATGATCTTTTGTATATGCATAGGTCAAAATAGGAAAATTAATAATATCTGTCACTTGAGACCTACCATTGCACTTAATTAAAAATACCATCATTTTGTTTAAATTACTTTGGCCTTTGATATTTTACTACTTAATAATACTTTATGAATGTTTTAACTATCAGGGTTTGTGTGATCGTAAGTTGGCCACGTATACCCTCGTATATATGGCCAATGGTTCCATTTCACACAGCAGTAACTATATAAAAACTACTATAATTTGGGTAACTGTAGAGTCTACAATCGTATCCTCCCTCAAGGGTGTATGTTAGGAGTCACATTGTGAAAACACCAAGTTTGAGATACTTTTGACCGTGGGAGAGCCACGCTTCGGCATGCATGGGCCGGCTCGTCCGGAGTGATACCACGGCCTCACAGAAAACCGGTGTGAAACAGCGCCTGCGCTGTGTTTCACTGAGTGAGTGAGGACCGGAAGCCCATAATCCAACCCTTCCTCTCATCCCCCTCCCCATCCCCCAAGGCCGGCAACGCACTTGTGACGCCTCTGGTGTTACGGGTGTCCATGGGCGGCGGTAATCGCTTACCATCAGGCGATACGTCAGCTCGTTTGCCCCCTATACCATAAAAAAAGATAGAAAGAGATTCAAATAGGCACCAAAAACCGTTCCTTTTTTGCAAAATATGTGGTGAATTTACCATTCTCATATTTCTTTATGGAAATTTCTTAAAGAAGTTACAAGAAGATAAACCAGGCGACAATGAATATAATTGAGTACTGTTAAAGCGTTATCGGGTGTTTCCGAACGACGTGCTTTCCATTATAGAATATCGATCGGGCTATTGTTTCAGTTAAGGTGGAGCACCACTGTTCTAATATTCATGGCAACTGACGTGGCGGTGACTGCGGTTACGTGGAACATTCAGATGAAAGTACTTGCAGCTGATATATATGTTTATGATATATGGGGCAAAAGATATGACACAGGTGACAGAATACTTAGCGAACCTTTAAATAGGGTTAAATAGGGTAGGAAATAGGGTTTCAACTGTTAAAAACCGTTCAAAATTCTGTGACATACATAAATCCAAGAAATGTGTTTGCATCAGATATATCTATTGGTTTTTTCTTGATAAGCAAAGGGGTCATCAAGCTCAACAGTAATATTGTACGCGTCTCCAGTTTTTTTTATTAATTCCCCCATTTAATTTACTACTCATACGAGTACGACTAATCTCGTTAGCGAAAATTGTGCCTAATTTGATACTCCTCCGTTCATAGAATTTTCGTAAAAAGGGTACAAAGTTTTAACTTCACGTATTAATGTAAACTAAAATATATTTTATTTAAATAAATATCTTAATAGAGTGTGATAATTAAAACAAAGGTGTTGTGTAACTTATAGCATATACTTAAATTAATTGATGTGTGATGAGAGATAAGTAAAAATGAGATTTGTTATTATTAAATTCAAGTTTAAATAAGTTGTTAGGTATCATTACACAACTATCAACTTAATTATTCAAGTCAAATGCTAATAAATTGACGTTTAACTAGAAAACTGAAATTACGAAACTTAAGTACTAATATTACATTTATTTAATTGTGCTTCGAAGAATAAGCATTATTTCTTAATTGTATTTAAGTTGTTAAGTGAATGTAAAATCCTATCTATAAATTTAAATTTGTATGGGCTCTTTATCTAAAATTATAAAAAGAAATGACTTTGGATTTTGGTCGATATATTTTTTTTTCAATGTATATAGTGCCTCGTTGGGCTAGTGGTTTAACGTAAGCGACTGCAGATCAAGAGGTCTCTAGTTCGATTCCCGGGTCGGACTGCTGTTGGGTTTTTCTTACAAGAAATTCTTAACAGCAGCCCGGAGTTTGGAAGATGGCGGTATTTCTCGCCCGTGGTTCGGAGAGCACGTTATGCCGTCGGTCCCAGTTGTCATGAACATATATGGCAATCGTTATTGGGAAGTCTTTTACTTCAGCCTTTGAATTCTGTTCACCCTCAGGGTTGATGAGGTCCGATGCCAGTCACTCTGTGGAAAACTGATTTTCAGGTAAAACTGGTTAAACTATTTGAGTAACCGACCGCAAATATTGGGAATAATAAAGGCTAGGAAGATGACGATAGAGTGCAAATGAGCAGACGTGGCAGCTGGTGGTAGCTGGCTACCAAGGCCCATGGACACCTAAAACACTGGTTACAAGTGCACTGCCGCCAGTTGTCATCAGAACTAGAAGAGCTAAGTGTGGTGCACTAAGGAACATCGGGTCCCCCACTAAGGAGTGGGCGATCCAAAACCTGTAGATGGCCGCATTTACGTCGGAGTTCCAGGGATTTCCTTTCCTTGGACTTGTGTTGAGTTCGACAGAAACGCCAGCCGGTGCTATCCTGGGACATTTCCGCCCAGACATAAGAAAAGGGGCTTTAGAACTCTAATAACCTTACACACTGTGAAAAACAACGAAAAATTGCTTAACACCGGTTTTCTAAGAGGCTCACATCATTTACGGCCCAGTTTGCATTCCCAGACATGCCTCTCCCTTATAAAATGGTAATGTAAAAGAAAAACAACAAACTGCTATAACTTCGTAAGAGGCAAGTACCCCTAATTAGAGTACGGATTGTTTTGTGAATAATAAAGTCGCATCTCGCCATCACTCATCGCTAGCGTTGACACCCGACCTCGTAAAAACAAGCTACCTATCATTATCGTGTTTCGGTTGTCTTTTAGCCAAAATGTTTTTGCGATTATTTTTTTATTATCGCCTTTAATTTTTTTGCCTAACATTATAAGTCCAATGACTGTAACTACGACTGCGCAGAGGCGCCTGAAACTATCTATACTCTCTGTTCTTGAAGCTATGAATTACTTACTTTAGAGACCATGGAAAGTTAGTAGTGTCAATTAACCCAATGCTGGTAGAGCACACCTTGAACATTTTGATGTCATATCGTTACAGTTCCTGAAAGTTTTAAGAAAAGGGCATAGATTTTTTAAAAATGTATTTAAATAACAGCATTTTACACATGACAATAAGTTAAATACTCGCCTAACTGTCGAGCTTGTGAGTGAAACGCGCTGATGCTTATAATTAAAGTGCCATAATTTAGAAATTCTCTTTTACACTGACTTAAAAAGAAAATGAAGAATGTTGAGACAACGACAGAGTGTCAAACCTTTTATAATCTACTAGAAGAATTTCTAGCCTTGTCTATGCGTAGATATATAAGGTACAGGTACTATAGAACTCTCATATCAAAGAATGATCTACCTAGATCCTCAATGTTTAAGTCTGGCACTCTACCACCTACAAACAGTTGCCACTCAAAATTTTATTTGGCATAATAGGATACAGTTTTATCGAAATAATTGTAGCCGGTGAACCTTGTGATTTGGAGAACAATTTATCCACCTGGTTGAGCGCTGGAGCGTGAAACAAAACACGTGCCGATATACATATATTTTACGTAAATTTCTATGGGATAGCAGTTACAATACTTCTGTAATAGTGTTGTATTTATTGTACCGAAAAAATATCGACGGACATACTTTTTTCCTTAATTGCCGAATAATATAAATGATGTACTTCGATTTCGGCCACGGTGGCAAGTTTCAACAGAGATCAGTCAACTACGCAGGAGATATTATAGTGCACAAATGTGTACGCAAACAAAGTTGAGAGAGAGTTGAAAGGCAGGGCTGACATAGCTTTACGTGCACTCCGAGGCACGGGATTATGAAAAATAATAAATCCTAAAGCTAATTAAACAAACATATGTTTTGTTGTCGAATAGTATGATCTTGGGCAATTCAACTTCATTTTAAAACAGACAAAGCTCTTCGTAATATTACATAAAATACGATTTGTTATTTTCCAATATCAGCATGTGTCTACTTGAACACGTGTCTTAGGAACTCAAGAAGGCATACAAAAATCAACTTCAATAACGTTCAAATCGCTGTTATACGACAAACGCACACTTGCAACCTTATATGTAGCGAGATATCAAAGGCTTTCGATAGTGTGGAACAGCATTACAAGTTTTATGTTCACTTCAAGTATGAAATCTTATTTTACTTTGTGGAGTTTGTTTCTAATGTAGTTGGCCAACAAGCAGGCAAGGCACTTTCTTGTACTAGATAGATTAAATGTTATATATACTTGATTATTTTCAGAATTTCATTTGTACTGCCTCTACGTCTGTGTATAGTATAAAATGGCGTCACCTCTTAAACTACGCAATTGGTTTTAATGCAATTTTTAACAATAGATAGAGCGATTTAAGGATAGGGTATATATGTGTAACATAAAAATGTTATAGAGGGACGTAGGTAGAGGGAATTGAAGAATTTCAAAAACTTTCGTGCTAAGTCGGGCTGAGTAGGTAGCTTAATGTAATAAAGCCTAATTATCATTATGTAGCTTTGGCATAACAAGGCATTTTTAAAACATTTTGACCGGGTATAAAATTTTAGGAGGTCTACAAATTAAAGATATTGTATAAAAACGAATAAAGAGGGTCTTTTAAGGACAAAACTCAAAATAACAGTTTTTTTTTTATTTTTAATAATCACGATAACCTATATATGTGCTAACGGAGCCGCACACAAAATATCTATGTACCTTGTACTTGTACTTTTTAACTTGACAATTGTAACTTATTTTAATGGAAATCATTGTTGTCTTAATTACATCTAGCCATATTCTCCACGTAATCGAATAAATACACCACAGATCATTAATTGCTGGATGTGTGTTTAAACAATAAACAGGCAGTCTTTGGGGACCATCGATAATTAAATAACTGGTGAATGCGTGAAGTATCGATGAAGTGAAATTCACGCTTTTTATTCACCGAAAAAGTACACATATATGATGATAATGATGTTCTCCTAGACGGCCACGGCGGCCACTCTCAACAGACACTAGCCAACTACGCTGGAGACACTATAATGCACAAGTGTGTGCGTGAGCACTCTCTGTTCTCTCTCTCTCATAATCCGATAAGACGGTATATACACAACATACATACAATTCATTCAAGTGTAACAAACAATTACAGGCAAACATCACATATTGTGCCGAAAAAATAAATATTTTGCACTTACAGAAGTGACCGAAATAAATCAATGGAAGTAATAAGTTATTCGATATCTGTTTAGTAATTATGTAATTATCATACGACTATCGCAGACGCGTAACTGATCCTGTGAAAGTCCTAATAATCTCATAATCTATAATAGGGAATACCCATGTTTCCTTTTACTTCTTAATTTATTTATTTATTTATTTAATACATCATGCACTTTAGGTGCATTGGCGGACTTAATGCCTAAGACATCCTCTACCAGTCAACCATCGGGTGATGCAGAGAAGACAAGATGTAGGTGCATTTTGTAATAAAAAAAGGTATCAAAATATACAGATCTGGCAATATATCAAAAACAAGTAATATATAAAAGCTAATCTACATACATAAAATAACTAATACATACTACACCTACAACTAGATATTTATTTTATTTATCTATTTATTTATTTCAATTAAACTAACTAATAATATAACTTATATAAATACATACATACATACATGAAGAGATATACTAGGATTAATAGATGACAATTATGTAGATGTTGATTCTGCAAGTTGTTATATAAGGTACTGCTTTACTTTTATCTTAAAAGAAAAAGTGTTGGTGGCCATCCTGATTTCGAGAGGGAGCCTATTCCAGAGGAGAACGGACTGAACAACGAAAGATGAGCCAACAAACTCTGACGTATGGGAGGGACATCGAAGAAGGAGGTTATTAGTGGACCGAAGGTTTCTGTTGTGGTTGCTGTTGTGGTTAATCTGATCATTTTCGTCTCTATAATATAGAAAAATATATAAATAGGCTTGAAAATAGTCAAACTAATTTTCAAAGCGAAATTTAAAACACTTCCTAAATCTGAGCTTCTCAAACGACGCCATTTTGCGCGCGTTTTTTACACGGCCAATGACGTCATTGTCATGTCATTTTGTTTACTATTGAGAGTTTCAGTTACTTTATATCTATTTACAGTTTCAATTGCTATAAAAATAATGAAACACTACTAAAACCGTTTGAATTTCAACTCAGATAATTTCGACGAAGCGAATATCGACATTTCGTCACATTTCGTTTCGACCAATAGCGACGCGTTTTGTAAGTTTTAATTTTCCTCCCTTCATTTTCACTTTTTATTTAATATTTTCTGTATTTAATTAATCACTGAATAAAAAAAAACCTTTTAAGTATATTGTAAAGACAATAAAAAAGCTAGAAAATATATATTTGAGAAAAATAAATGCATAGTTCCTAATATATTTATCGAGCAAGTAATCATTATCAACATCATCAACAATCTTTCAGAGTCCACTAAGGCCACTCTCTCCTTCGAAAAACACTGCCATGATCGAATCTTGTCAAAGTTTTCCTCGTCTTTGATGTACCGTTATCCCACATGGTTACAGAAAACCATGATATACACCATATAGCATCGTAATATGTTCCGCGGGAGGTAAAATATAAACATACGAAACTACATGTGAAACTGTAGGATAAAGCAAGTCGACTATAAAAGACCAAAGTACAATCTCTCATCATCGTGTTCCATACTTCCATATCGTCGGTAGTTCTCCGGAATTTATCGCGACGATACGTCTGGCTCAGCTTTATTGTATTGTATTATAGCTTTTATGGGCATATGTGTCGTTCAACCTAAATGTAATGACGCATATTTTTATGTATGAGTTTTGTACGACAAAGGGATGAAAATGTTTATCTGTGTTGAGTGTTGTATTGATTTAGAATGTCGTTGGCATCAAATAATAATAAATCTTTATTGTAACAAGCAATGGATTTAGAAATCAATGTGTAGCCCTGACTCCCAAAGCAGCGTTAGCTGTGTGTTGGGAGTTAGTATTGCAAGTGCTCACATTATCGAGCTTATTGTCTAGTTATATGTGGTATAGCTATTTGTTTACTGACCTCAAAAAAGGAGTTTTCTCAATTCGGCCGTATATAAAATGTATATAGTTTATATATTTCTTTATGTGTGTACGCGGATATCTTCATTGTTTATGAACCGATTTTAATGATTATTTTTTGTTATAATTTTAAATCATTTACACTATGATCATAACGGGATTTTTATGTGCGGAAAAGAGTGGTACATAAAGCTTCACACCGCTATATTACAGTGGCTTTACGAGTCCAATTGCTTGAAATCTCTGGCTTTTCTTAGCACATAGGTATACAATTAAATGAAGAATAAGATTGTCATATATTATATTGCACAGTTGCGACTGTTTACAATATAACATACTTTTTTGGCATGAGATCCTTTTCTGGTGGGACAAAGAAAGAATAAAACTTGAGGAAAGAATACAAATAGAGCTATTGATAATTGATCAGGTAGACTCCAACAACTTGATTGGTCCGGGGGAAGAGCTTGGTTATTGCGTCACTATTTTATTAATGCGAATGGACTCAACGGTAGATAATTGAATTTAGACGCTATAGTATTACTACGCACGTATTTTAACATACAAAAATTTTAATGAATTCAGAATATCTCACAATAATAATTATATTTAGCAAAAGGACAAGCGGAGAATCGCACAATGCGATAGGACTGGTATCGTTAACATCACAATGGTAGATTAGAACGAGGATGGGTCGAGTTATTACACTAATGAAAGATCCGACACTTTTATAGAAAAAAATGTGTAGGAAAACTGAGTGTTACTTGTACAGTGTTATTATAATGGAGTACAGTCGTAGGACAATTACTTTAATTAATTGTTATCGGATTCTTTTTACATGTTTAGAAGCAAAGTCCCTTTGGTTTCATTGAACTTGAACTAATCATACTATCATATGATGATAGGATGACAAGGAGTGGCTCGCAGCGCATAAGGAATTGTCATAATAGTCCAGAAAATTCTGTTGCAACCCAGAGTAAGGATACCGATCGCCCATACCCCAATGCTTCTCCCTAATTCCCTCCCCATTCCCCAAAGGCAACACTCTTGTGACGCCTCTGGTGTTACGGGCGTCTATGGACGGCGATAATCGCTTAACAACAGGCGATCTGCTCGCTTGATATTATGATATAAAAGTAAATTATTAAAATTGAAACACACCGAAAACGTTATCAAAACAAATATTTCAATCAAACCATATTGTTTCCAAACAGTAAACTAATAATGGAATTTGAAAAGCAATATTAAACTAGCATGTTATTTCGTTTATATTAAATAGTTCGACAAAACCATTAGCGGCGTACCACCAACTATATACTCGTATGTACGAGTTATATGAGTATACGCTTGGTAAAATAGACATGTGAATAAAATCCATGTATCCAGGACGGGCATATTCCAAACAGGCCACAATCAAAAACGCCTGTCCAAATTATTACAGCAAATAATATTATGAAACGAAATTGATATCAAAATTATCACAGGCGCTTTTACGGGTCGAGCGTACACAGTTGATAAGTTAGCTTTAATTAAATGTATTTAGTAGCTGGTTTAAGTACTCTATTTGAATATTGTTAAATCCTGTTTGAAGTTGGTGAACTATTTCCGAAGTGTTATTAATGGGAAAGTATCAAGGCTCAAGTAGGATAACTCTTGGTAAATGTTTACATAAGGTATACTGTATACATTTACCATTAATTTTCTAGAAGTATATCTAATTAATAAAATTCAAATACGAATTTGTTATAAAAATAACGTGGTAAAAATATTTCGGCGCTTTTTGTGAGATAGTGTGTAGATGTAAAAAAAGTTTGAGAAAGTTAGTTATCATTTAATCAAATTACCAACCAACAATACTATAAATTAAAGATTCAACTTGAGTTTCTTGACGTTTGTATGTAAATATTTTTGTTTTTTTTTATAAATATTTTTTCTTATTTTAGTATTATAATTCAGGTAAATAATTTGAATTTCATATATTACTTGTAATGTATTTACTTAGAATATTCAAATTGAATTGAAATTTTTGTTATAAATAATTTAATACAATTTATATCTACTTTATTTATACCATTTCAATACTTTCTCTTATGAAATAATTTAATTACTTTCGAAGGCCATACATTCTGGAATCAAACTCACTTGTACTTATTCCACTCATTCCACTTGTAAGTGAACGGTTACGCCTTATGGCATTTTGATTCCAGAATGTACCGCAACAAGTTCCATCAAGTGCCGACAACCGAGAGTGTAAATTAAATTTCAAACTGTATATTCATGTGTATTAGTCAGCGGACTACTAATTAAAATTGACTAGTAGTACAGATGTAGTTTGAGATCAGATCAAATTATTATTGTTACTGATGTATATACGTACATAATATGCCATATATGTACATAATATACCAAAAAACTATATACTTTCAAGAATAAAGTTAATCGATGACTCGTCCCATAAAGTAGAATAGAGGCGTTCGGTCCATTATGACGATCAGATATGGCGTTGACTGAGTATGGTGTGTAAGGTCGATAGTTTTTCAACGAGCGTAATCACGAATCGCGCGAAATAAACTACCGCACATTTGTCAGGAGCAGGGCGTAAACGCGGGTAGTTGCGAATATGGTCGATAGAAGATGGCGTTTGAATGCTTTATGTAACCCATATTGCCATTGCGGTTTATTTGTAATAAGTTATTGATTCAGAAGATTCGAGTGGAAAGAAAGATTACGCTTCTAGATTAACATTTTTTGTAAGTATTATTAGTTTAATTGAGAAGATAGATAAATTTAATGATAACGATGAAAGACTTTCCCATGGATTTCAACAAAAATAACATATCGGAAACAATCGAAATAATTTATTCATTTTACTTGGTTCAAATAACTTTTTTTTTTAAAACAACTCCCGCACTAGGGATATACATACCCTGTGTCACGGGGATCTATACAAACATACATGAAACGGACACAAAGTACACCCAGACTTAGAACAACAATTTATGGATCACACAAAGTGTTGTCCCAAGTAGGATTTGAACCCACCACAGTTGGCGCAGTAGGAAGCGGTGTGGCGACCACTGAAACCACTTTTTTTATTTTTACGTGTGGAACCCCCCCTTGGGGCTTCATCCCACTAGGGTTTGCGGCGGGGCGGTGTGTCGGAATCAAACCGACTAAAACCACACAGTGTGCCACTCTGCGCCTGAGACGGGAGAGATCCGGGAACCGGTTTCTTACGTCATCCGGACCCTTCCCAGGACCACTGAAACCACTAGGCCAACCGTGTAGTCATTTTATTCTTTAAGAACTAGGAATATATATATCTTAAATATACATCTTTCTAAGTAGCTTTTTCTACGTAAACTTTTGACATTTTCTATTAATGAACCTTTCTTAATATGATCGAATGTTGGAATATACGGAACTCAGTATGTTATATTAGACGTTTTCTCACTAAATTTCCTTTAATTAATGTTTGAATATTCAAATTGCTGTTAATAATGATGTTATCTTCCGAATATAATATTGAAACGTCTTCCTCGTGTATTGCTTGAGATTGTTGTGTTCGGTTTTTGATTAGGTAACCCAAGCCAATCATTAGAGCGGAAGAATACCTATACAATTATGTACATATATACCAGCGTGTATCTGGAAGGGTTAGACTGGCCATGTTAAACGCCCACATTTTGCTGACTATCTTCTCATCCGATGCGTTCTTGACAGAGCGTCGTGATCGTTATGTAGTAGCAGTTTTTGGAGATGTGATGCGTTTCACGACGTTTCGCCACTACTGCCTGTTCGAGATCATCCTGCTGCGCTCGGTCACCGAATTTCCAACGGCAGATTTTATCTGGTCAGTCCGACGCGTAGGTAGGCAGGTAGGACTTTTCACGGAAACTAGTGCCTTCCACTCTTACTTGATTGCCACGTTGAGATACATGTTCGAAGAACGTCAGGATGCGAAATTGTACTGTTGAGAACAGACGCTGCTGTGACCGGGTTCTTGAAGTATCGAGACGTTGGTGCGGGATTCGGTCCACGAAACTCCAAGCAGTCTTCTCCAGCACCACATTTCCAGTCCATTTTATGCCTTTCCACATCTCCTAAAGTCCAAGTTTCAACCGCGTATAGAAATATGGAGAAGCGTCCTCACGAGCCTGATCTGCGCGGCTTTTTTTAGAAATGTTACCATATCTCCACCTTGTCTATCGCGGCTCTGGTGATGTCCATATGTCGTTTGATTTCATCGATGACTGAACCCTTTCAACGCCACCAAACAAGTGCAGATGACGCGCTCAATCTTAAGTGTCATATTAAGCAGAGGAGTAAAAAATCTCCCATGAAATTTACCAAATTGAAATTTATTGCTTATTTATAGAACTCGAGAAGTTTTTTGCCGCTATGGCAAACGAGCAGACGTATCGCCTGATGGTAAGCAATTATCACCGCCCATGGACACCCACAACACGGGAGGCGTCATAAGCCGGCCTTTGCGGGATGAAGAGGGGTGAGGTGTTGGGGTGTGGGCCTCTGATTTCCTCACTCGGTGAAACATAGCGCAAGCTCTGTTTCACACCGGTTTTCTTTGAGGATTTTCTATTTCTCCGGTCGAGCCGGCCCATTCATGCTGAGTAGCTCTCTCATGGTTTATGCTATGGGAATATACTTTTTTATATGTAGAAAAAAATTACATATTTTTCTGTCTTACAGGTAGCTTATTTTTCTGGATATTGTTTTTCCTCCTCTATGTATCAGACAACGTGTATGATATTCATGCGAACTCATAAAATATGAATTTATAATATTGTGTTCAGCTTGTACTTAGAAACATGTAACCTACGGCAATTTATTATTATATTCAGAACATTCCCACTTATTTACGTTTCACGTATGTGTACAATCAAGATCGTGCACTGCCTCCATTCGTTATTTGGTTTATTGCCGATTGACGTGGGGCTTTGGCTTTGGTATAAGTTAAGTTAAGTTCAGAACATTCTTTATTGATGTAAATTTATGGAGTGGGATTTACTTTTCAATATACATATAAAGTTAAGAAGCGGCTTACTGTAGAAATAATTCAAACTAGCCAACACTTATTCACAAATGTTTGCTTTTAATCTGCATATTTTTTGTATCATCACGTCTGCTAGTATGCCCGTGATTCCACAAAAAAAACAATTTTTGCTAAGCCCTCTGCGAAACAAAATATATTCCTAGAGTTGCCTTTTTAAGAGAGAAATAAGAGAGAAAATTATCAGCATACTAGCAAGAAAAAGGTTTAAAAACAAAACTCGTTAAAACTTTTAATAAAGTCGATATAGGTCACACTAGATATGATTGCGAATCCATTGACACTTCATTCATTAAAAATGGTTCAGTAGTTTAGGCGCTACGGCACATACAAACCTATATAGACTGCAAAAACTGTAACCTTCTTTTTGACTTCTCAGTATATTTCATTCTTTTACGTGTTAAATATTCAAAACATCTTGAAACTTAACAAACATCTTTATTAATAATTACTTATCTGTATTGCAGGTAATTTATCTCATAACTCGCTGCACCACAGGCACTAACGAGCTCTAAATCATGTAAGTACGTAATTGTGCGGTAGCTACCACCGTAGGTTCACGTTGCACTTACCCAGAAGAATGAATTATTGAAATGACTGAGTGCAGCCGGAAATTGTCACCGGATGGTGTCCCTCCTTACTTCAGAGAAAATGAGCTCTAAAAGCAGCTCCATTTATTGCAACAATCTGCAAAGGTTAGTTCGATTACTGTATGAGAAAAAAAAGTGATCGCTCATTATGTTTGTTGTTATATGTTCCTACCTGAGCTCTGCGGAACAACAACAACCGAGGGTTAAAGTTTGTATTAAAAAAGTAACCTTTGTTACTCCTTATATCATCAGCTATCTGCCAGTGAAAGTCCTGTCAAAATAGGTCCAGCTGTTCCAGAGATTACCCGGAACAGACAGACTAAAATTCTAAAAGGAATATTTTGGTTTATGTGCCGTGTATAAATACATAGGCATTTAGTAAAAAGCTGTTATTAATTACAAACAGACACTCCAATTTTATTTATTTATATAGATAAAAACATCGGTGTATATCAAACATGATATCGGAGGAGGACAGTAGGTATGTAAGTATCTTTAGTGGGTCAGTACACACTATCGATCGGTTTGGCGGCCTTGGATACTTTCGTTCCCTTTATTTAAAACAAGGACTATATGAACTTACCTGTATATAAATCTTGCCCACGCCAGCGGTGCGACCCCAATTTTATGGGGGGACCAACTTCTAATACTGCGTTATTAATGTATTATTATGGGGAAAAGCAGAACTGTAGTCGGGTGTAATGGAAGTTGTTTTGTTGTACGATTGTTTTACTACTACTAAAGCAATGAAATAATATTGATATATCAGAGTAAGCATTTTTTTGTGGAATATGGCGCAAACGAGCAGACTTATCGCGTGATGGTAGGCGATTGCTGCTGCCATTGAACACCTACAACACCAGAGGCGTCACTAGTGCGTTTCCTTTGGGGGACGTTAAGGGAGATAGAGAAAGAAGAAGAAGGGTATGGGCGTCTGGTATCCTCACTCACTCGGTGAAACGCAGCACAAGCGATGTACTTATTTATATAATATATACATTTTTGCGTCATATAATTTCCAGTGGACCATAGAAATCGACGCAGCTTAACTTTTTTATTCACTTTGTCGTAGTATATGATTATATTAAAGTATTTATTACTATTGCATGCAAAGGACGGTAAAATAATATTCGATATTTTAAATGAAAAGAATTCCTTTTAGGAAGTGTACAAGGCTTTTAAGTATCGTTTTAATTTTAATAAAGTTTAATAAACTGAAAATTGAAATATCGGATCGAATCAAAACGTTCACCGTGTAACTCCCGGCTTCATCATCATGCTAACAGTTTATTAATAATCACAGAACTGTTAAACTATACAGTACTTGGCTCCATAGTTATGAGAATGAGGATAAGTATTAAATCCACTATAGCTGCACTCAAAGTTATACGATTTCCTATTAGAACCTATTCCCATTTTGTGGTTCTTTAGCGGAGAGAGACACACGTATCTATCGTCACTATATACAGAGAACTCGCTTCATTTGGCCACGATGTTAGTTAGGTGTATTGCCAACGTGGTTTTGGCACCAAACACATATGGTCTCCTCCATTGCCGTTTACAAGTTTACCGCAGTTAACCTAGTTTAGTAAGGAGATACAAGATGCTGTAGACATTAAGATTAATATCCAAACTAGCTTTTAAATAAATGTCTTTCAGGTAAGTGATTTTGAATTGATTTCATAATAAAGAAAATGTTCTTATTTTGTTATCTCGTAATCTCATTATTTACAAACAGATTTTGAATATTCTTCTCGATTTTCCTATTCTTATCTGAAGAAAAAATACCTCGCTATGAAGGAAAGTTAAGGCATAATATAGACGCTCATAGCCCAATTGCACTCGCTGATTAGAAATAATCACCAAGGGTAAGCAACGACGGCGCGGTCGGAACCTGGATGACCGTTGGTGGCATGATAACATGAGCGTCTCCGTGATTCGGAGGTCACGTTAAGCAGTCGGTCCAGGTGTATTCATAGGATAACAGTCGTGAAGCTTAGTTGGGGGCCTAGGGCGGCTTAATACTTAAAATCCAACGGATTTTACGGAAGATTACGTAAACATGGCTTAGAAATATTGTACTTTTTCAGTTTTTTATTAGTTCTTCTCTAAATGCAAATAATTGAGCGGAGCTTGAGTAGATGTTCGGTTATGACAGTGTCTATTGACGTCTCACTAACTTTACTTTGTTGTCCTTCTTTCCTGGCTGCGTAGAAAGGACTATGTTTTTTCACGTGTATCTTGTATGTGTTTAATTATATATACACAAAATCTTTGTAAACTGGGTAGTAAACTTCAGAATTGCAAGTTAAGCGTAATAAATTCAATTACTATTGAATAAAAAAAAATGAATAAAACTGTTTTGCGCAGCTAGCATTGATAATCACCAATTTTCTAATGTTTTTATAGTTTTCTTCTATATTTATAAAAAAGTAAGGTGGCTGACTAAAATTTCAGGATTCTAGGTGCAGCGGCTTAGACTGTGCGTTGATCTGTGGGTATCTGGGGCCGAAATTTTGCATGTAGGTTCTATAAATAACGTAAGTGAGCACTAAGAAAGGAATTTTGAAAATGCCACCCCTAAGAGGATAAAATAGAGGATGAAAATATCTACTTCAGCTCGAGCGAAGCCGTTTGTGAAAACTAATCTTCTATGTACTTTTACTACTAGAATGCATAATATAATGGTAATATCTTAACGTAACATAAGTTCCAAAGTAAAGGCTTTTCCCGGGTTAGTTATTATATCTATTAACGCAAAAACTTGTCAGTTTGTCCAAACTTACGTTTTACAAACACGTTAACGAGCCGATCGCGTGACGTATATACGTAACTGCGTGCGAACACGCGTGCCTCAGTTGCTCTGATGTATCCGCAATACTCAGGCGAAACCATTTATTTTGATATCGTCACATTAGCTATGTTATCAAGTGATAGTTTATATTCATTAATAAAATGTTGAGAATAATTTGCCTTTTGGTCGCCATAAAAAGTTTTAGATGATAATTTTTATCTAAAGATAACGGGAAATTCTTTATTCGCAATTTACTTTTAAACTTCATCAGAAAGCACTTTTTTCAATGTCTTTTTGATTTAGAATTTTATATTTTTAAAGACGAAAATCCTACGTAAAAAACTATTATCCTCAACATTTAAAAAACAGATATTAATCGCAAAATATATAGTTAATACTAAGCCAAATATAAAAGGTAGTTTTCCAATAAGTCCTCCAATGTTGAATATATTCAAAACACTAAGAAAAGCATCCTCTTAACCTTTGACCCAGAGGGTGAGAGGGCGTTATGAGTGCCATTATATTCGGTTCGATCAAAAATATCCCCATATTGACCTATCAAATATTTAGTAAGACATGTTTGAAATGTTTTTTACATGTTGTGTACAAAGTTTATTGGAATGTACCCAGATAGGTTTTTTTTTATTATGAATCATTCTTCCCAAATTACTCTACTCTGCCTAATGGAAAGTATAACCAGAATACAAGAATGGTGGGCTCCACTCATTGCAAATTCAAACAATGCAAAATAGTTTTTTTATTAGTTCCAGCTAATTCCTGGAACGGCTGGAACGGGAGTTTCTTTGACAGCTTACATTATAAATCGTAACTCAGGCTAGGAACTTTTATTTAAAAAAAAATGCTTAGAACAGAATTATAATCTATGCAATAGCCGATTCAAAAGAAACAAAATCCGCGAGCGGATAATACCGCGGAGCACAGCTCATAATATTAGTGACCCAAGTACCGAGACAAATCTGATCAGAAATGTTAAAAATACACGCTGAAAGAATAATGCTTACATGTTTTTCTCTGTAGAAGAAGAGGCAGGTACAACGTGGCTGTATGTTTAAATATGAATGACAACACATTTCTATAAGTTCTATTTTCTACCACTTTTACTATATTTATTTGTGGTAGAAAATTTATTATACTATATATACTTGTTATTGTTAAACAGTATAATTACATTCCATCGATCACACGGTTGGCAGGTTGCTAAGTGTTTCTACGGTAATCATATGAAATGGATTTTTATCATAATGTACTCACTCAACGTTGTTTGTTTGAATTCAGGTTATCTCTTGTGCTTAGAACTATATATATCTAAGTACTAAATAGATATTTTTTTCGTTAATTTATTTAGAAATTTTTCCATTTGTATTCATTGGTGGACTTGGGTCCTAGGCATTCCCTACCAGCCAACCTTTGGAGAGTATAGAAATCTAGTAGATTATTTATTGAGATCCACGCTTCGGCTTACATCGACCAGAGCGATACCACAGCCTAACATAAAACCGGTGTGAAACTGCGCCTGCGCTACGCCTCCGGTGAGTGAGTGTCCTCACTTACTGGAGGCCTACCCCATCCCCTCATCAGGCCGGCAACGCACTTGTGACGCCTCTGGTTTTACAGGTGACCACGGGCGGCGGTAATTATTTACCATCAGGTGATACACCTGCTCGTTTGCCCACTATGCTCACTCACTCGGTGAAACACAGCGCAAGCGCTGTTTAACACTGGTTTTCTGTGAGGCCATGGTATCACTACGGTTGAGCCGGCCCATTTATGCCAAAGCGTGGCTTTCCCGCGGTAATCAGGGCTAATAATCGCAGATGTAAAGTTTGAGAGGTTGTAGTTGTAGTTGTAATATCTTTGTGTTTTTATGTGTATATTTGTGTGTATAAAATACATGAGTGTGTTTATGTGTGTGTGTATTTATATTATGTCAAGTTCACAAGTTTATTGAGGGGGGTGTAGAAGAACTCCCGCCTCTGCGTAAGATGTGTTTTGAAGATAGGATGTTATTATCTTTTTAAATTCATATTTAGCCTTGTTGTAGAATTCGAGTATCTTGTTTAGTTTATGATATAAATAGCGTCTAAGAAAGAAATATAATTTTTGACCAAAGGATGTTTTACAAGTAGTGGATTGAGGAATCCTGAATCTACGTATGGTGCGTGTGGATGAGTTTGTGGTTGTTTCTGTATTGAAATATGTATGTTGTCTTAGTAGTACTTGGAGTATAAAGATTTGATGCACCGTTAGGACCTCGCAATACTCGTAGATGTTCCTGGTAGAAAATTGGTAGGCTTTAAATGTGCAGAGCTTTAGAACAGATCTCTGGGCTCGCTCAAGAGGAAGCAAATGATTCTTTGCCTTTACTTATAAGTGTCATAGCCTATATTATTATTATTATTATTATTATAGACTTTTTATTTCCTTAATACACCACAATTCAATTCCTTTAATTACAATAAATAGTTCAATACAATAAATTTAATTATACATTGAAAAAATAAAATTAATTTAAAACTACAAATGTTAATATTAGATAATTATTCAAAATAAGTTATCTATTAAATGTGTTACATTCATTCTATTTTATACAATATTTATTCATTAAGAGTATCTCAACGAGTAAAGGTCTCCTCCAGTTCCAGTTATAAATAGGCTATATATTAACCCCAAAAATTATTACCGCGATATCCGACATATACGCGTGTGGTTGCGGTCAAAAACTGGTATAAATTAAAACAGAAATTGCAAACAAAAGCCGTAGAACATAAAAGGAAAGAATATTATATTAGGTCTTGAAGTGAGCCACCTTGGCGAGGGTTCAGTCAATTTAATGATACGTCAGCTCAAACACTTCAGAGGTACTCGAATGCTATTTTGGGCAAACGAACCTTTACGTGAGCCCAGTTGCGGTTGGAAAGCTTTTCCTCAATGTAAAAATTTTTTTGTAGGCTACTATTTGTTGAATCTCAACCTATTTTAACCTTTTGTATTTCGGACTGAACATAGTCCTGAAGAAATAATGGTCATATTGAGGTTTACGATATAGGAATTTCTACATGGTGGCATTAAGAATATAAATGTAAATATTTCGGACATATAACACACTATGGTATCTACTTAATTCGGAACTAAGCAGCGCCAGTATTATGGGTACTAGACAACTGACATAAATACATATACACTTTTATTGTAAATACATACATACATATTCTACATAGAAAACACCCAAATTATGCTCAGCTAGTTGCAACTATACACCGAAGGTTTGATAAAAATAGTAGAGAAGCAGTCGGGTGACGAAAAAGATGAATGTTCTTTATGGGTGACACTCTATATTCAACTAGGTGGTTCTCTTAAGAACTCACTGGTTGATGTAAGCGACTGCCAATCAAGAGGTCTCGGGTTCGAATCCCGGGTCGGGCCAAAAGTGTCATTGTATCTTTCTGATTATAGAAATAGTTAAAAACAGCTCCGGAGTTTGGAAGTTGGGGTCTGAACCAGATAACATCATATTCGACTACCTCGGTGACGCAGTGGTAACGTTGGGTACTGCCGTGCTTGAGGTCTCGGGTCCGATTCCTGGGTCTGATCGAATTTTTGTAAGATCTGCAAATATTTATTTCGGAGTTTAGGGGTTTCTTTTATGTTATAGGGAGCATACGAGCAGACGTATCGTCTGATAGTAAACGATTACCGCCGTCCATGGACACCCGCAACACCAAGGCGTCACAAGTGCGTTGCCTTGGGGAATGGGAAGGGGATTAGGGGAAGGATTGGATTATGGGCCTCCTGTATCCTCACTCACTTAGCGAAACACAACGCAGGCGCTGTTTCACACCGGTTTTCTGTGAGGCCGTGGTATGTGGTACGTATGTATTTACAAAAAAAAATTGTATGTAAAATATTTATAGTTGTGTAGCACCGATAGCACTAGTTATGCTTAGTTTGGGACTAGATGGCGTTGTGTGTTGGATATACAACGTATGATTATGCTTATGATATCCTTCTTTGAAACTGTAAGAGAGTCAAGCCTTGATGCAAATAACTTTCAAATGTCAAATAGAAAAAAATAAAATAAAAAACCCTTATTAAGTGTAGAGCTCACGAGAGTAAAAAATATGATTTAAAATAATACATCGGAATTACAGCACTGATATTTTCTTTGAGTTTGTTAATTCTGCTTTGGGCTCTATAAAAAGCTTAGCAGCATGTAATTATAATTAATCACGAATATTTTTGGTTACAAATAGCTCTACAAGTAACATTTTTCTTCTTTATACAGATATATTAATATAATCCAAATTAACGTTTTCCCTTTTTAAGAGCGTGTACATTTACTTCAAAGACAAAGAAGTACACCCACTCAGTACCATTTAAAATAATAAATTAGTAAACAAAAAAATTGCACGTGGCATTTTACGGCACTGACTCGTGACGTCACACGCCCGACAAGCTGTCTTAAAATCGAGACTCTATCCGAACGCGTCGCGCAGCCGATTGGCTCTAGTGAGCGCTTCGCGTTTCAAGAGGCGCGAGTTCGAATCTCGGGTCTAGCATGTCGCATAGATAGTCGGCTCGTCAATGGTCAGCTCATCTGCAACAACATGCAATAGTGAATGGAGGTTTAAATTTGTCTAACTCTCTACTTGGAGGTTAGGTATGTGTACACTTCCTACATACATTTATTTAAATATTACTCAGCAAGACATCGAGAAAAGTTTGTAATGATTTTCCTTAAATTTGTTTATATTCCGTAAAATATTACATTTAGGATATTTTTATTAGGACTATTTCTTTTTATTAGGTAGTAGAATATCGATAAATATTAACATGAATTTTCAAATTACGTACAACGTTTGTTTATGAAATTATTTAGAATAGATTTTTTTTCCAAAATGAAATAAACATAAATTTAAAAGTGATGTAGAGTCACCAAAACAATTCAAGATTTGGTTTGAATAGTTTTTTTAAATCACTGAACTACTTGCGTTTTTTGTTTATTTTATTGAATGTAAAATACTTAAACTTTATTTTTTTAATACTGGCTGACTCGGCGAACTTCGCTTCGTACCGCCAATTTTTTTTGTATATATTATCTAAATTTCTGTAAAACTTGTAATAATTGAACTCGTCTCGGTTTCCCATAAGCAGTGTGAAGCTGCGGACAAAAAGAATACTTTTCTGGTTATCTTTTTTTTACTCAAACCTTGACCCGACAATGTTAAACACATTCAAAGAAAAATATTCAATGTCTTGCAGTCGATCGGAAGTTATGCGCGTACATACATTTAGGCGATTAATTTTTCTTATATGGCTTTTTAAATTTTTCTTTTTTAGGCTATCAATGTTATTTTAGCTGTGACTAAATATCATACATAGAGTAGTGACCTGGAGTTAGTTATTTTCAAATTTTCTACATGAATTACAACACGGTCATAATTCAATATTCCTGCTTTTGTGGGGTCTTTGTGTGGCTGATTGCACTTAGCTTAGAAGTGCGGTGAAATTATTTTTGTACTTCCACTGAGGGAATTTTAAATTAGCAATATGCAAGTATCAAATATGGCTTCCAGCCAGCTTTTATACTTTATATGCACATTCCGAACGTGCTGTACTATAAAAATACTTTATTTATTTATGAAATCAGAGTAGTAAAAACAATATACAATACGACTGCCTCGGTGGCGCAGTGGTAGAGTATACGACTGCTTTGCTCGAGGTCTCGGGTTCGATTCTCGGGTCGGGCTAAATGTTTGTATGATCATTGCAGATCATTTTTTTCAAAGTTTGGGTGTTTTCAATGTATAATATGTATGTATTTACAAAAAAAATATATATGTATGTATTAATATCAGTTGTCTGGTACCCATAGTACAAGCTCTGCTTAGTTTGGGACTAGATGGCGTTGTGTGTTAAAATGTTCGGAAATATTTATTTATTTATTAAACAGTTGTCTAGTACCCACAATACAAGTTTTGCTTAGTTTAGGGCAAGATGGCGTTGTGTGTTAGATATCTTAAATATTTATTTATTTAATATAATATGGGTAATATTTGGCTCAAAATCTTATACTACTACTGTCATGAACTTGTAATAATCTGTATTATTTCTTAGTATATGCCCCTCTTTTCCCCACACACATTAGCTCTTTGATGATGAATGATTTTAATATGATGAATAAAATTTTAATCTAACATTGAGATGCGTCTATGTGTTTCAACAGGACCTTCAACCAGGCCCCAACAGGACTCTTAAGAATCCCAAGTTACGCAGTTTAAATATTTATACAATCTTTCATTAAAAGATAATCTTTACTTAACTCGAGTTTTTACTTTTATTGCGTCTTGATAATACTTACTGGGAACTGTTACAAGATTTTTGAGATATTGTAAGTTTTGAGATGAAGTTTGTCGAACACAGACGATATTAATTGTAAAACAATTAGAATTTAATTTATTAAAGGGTTTTTAAAAGGATTCATTGTGCCTTTTAGATATTAATTTGAGAAGAAAGTTTTTTGTTGTCTGTATTATATTGTTGTTGGAAATATTGAAACTGTTTTATAAACGTTATTTTTGATTTAATGGATATTTTTTGGACTATTTGTTATTGACGCCGTAATCACAAGAGATTAGTATTCATAAAACCATTGTCTTTAGCTACAAGTTTGGTCACAGATGGCGCCACTGCAGTTACAAGCATGTTTTTTTCTTAAATTTTATGACAAGGCTTCAATGTCAAGTGAGACATGATCCTGAGGATTTAATTTGAAGTTTTTAATTAACTTTTTTGGACAATGATTAATACAGTTTACATTTAGGAGCTTAAAGGTAGCCATACACGTTTGGATGAATTTGACAGGCTTGCCTGTACAGTTGAATTGTACACATAACAGGTTTTCACACCTGTTCAGGCAACCGAAAAAGCGTATGTGGCGGCCGACTCCGCAGATGTCAGTTACGCGGCGATTGCGAGAGAGGGATAACTTGTAGCGTAACAGTTTCAAATAAGTCTTTTCCTCCATCCATAGATAATTGCGGTAGTCTTTCGGCTTTCAGTAACCATGCTTTACACAACTTTTCACAGTATCTTCGTTTAAAATTCCTTTTCTTCAATAAAACAAACAATAAACCTATTATCGCTAAAGCATCGAGATCTGTTGTCGCCGCTGCCGGGGCCACGGCTTCAACGGAGAGTTTGTATAGATTATCTGCTACGTGCATGTCTCTACTCAACTCTAGCTTAGCTGACGGGTGTAACTGTGCCGGCAAACCAGTTACATATACCCTACCGTGTATGGTAAATACAATTACCAGGTGTAAGTAGTAACCTTATCGCTAAAAAGCAATTTCTTACAGACAACCTTTGGATAAATAAATCGACTGTAGAAACACAAATTCGTGGATACAAGTAGAACGTCTTAAACGGGATTCGAAATTTTAACTTAACTCAATACGATTAATCTGTTTTTAGTATAGAACAGTTCGACTACGAATTGAGCGAATTAATTATTTTTTCTGCACCCTTATGCGACTCCTTGTATCTCGGTATATTATAAAAAACTAGCTGACCCACGCAACTTTGTCTGTGTCTCTTTTCAATCATGCTCAGCTCCTATTGATCTAAGCGTGATGTTAACTTTCCTATTTTTGGCAAGCCAAAAGAACATGAATTTAAAAAAATCACAAAAGAAGTCATGAGAACTGCAGACAGAAGTGAAAACTCAAATCTATAAGCAAACCGTATAAGCTCACCTGAAATTAACTTTTTTTGCTTTTTAAATAAAATGTGCCTTTAAAATAAGTTAAAAAATGTAGGTCATGGAAAGCGTTCGGTGAGGATGACGCGAGTAACATGATTTTATATCATCCAAAAAGTGCTCAACGCGCTTAAAGACATTTATATAGTTTCGGAGTTTGTGTGAGCAACAATGTGACACGAGAATTATACGTAATAGATATGTACCTAAATCGAAACTATAGGCCTTTCATAAAAGAATGACACGTGTTGCTCCCTCTCAGGCACAGCACTGACATTTCATTGAATATTTAATCTGTGTAAAGCACTTGTCATGTTACTTCCGACAGATGGCGTACCGATTAATTGAAATCTAAAATTCAGATTGACGTTCAGAGAAATTCACATTAATGTATAATACAAAATATGTATTATATATTATGTGATACTTTTTATGCATTGTATATTTTGTTTTTACGTCGTAAATAGATTAGAGTCAAGTTTAAATGGTGAATCTGTTACCTTTTAAGCGACTTCGAAGGGAGAAAGAAGCTCCTAAATGTGGTTATAAAAAGATCTCCATTACTTGAGAAATTCATTTTTCTATTTTAAAAGGTTCTTGTTTACCTATCCAATTCAAATTTTAAGAGGAAATCCACTCCTAACATCTAAAATTAGGGAACGAAAATATATATTTTTTTTGTAAATTGGTCCTGATGTAGTCTCTTTACAGAGGCTGATATTTTTTTAAGCCTATTGAATGTATAATGGATCTTTCGAAACCCTATGCATTTGATCATGTCATGATCCTCAGTAAAGGTGCATGAGCCCTGAATGGTTTCTGAGTTGGTACGACCAGCTAAATATGACACCACGCAAAATATGACAATACAAAGTTTGCCGGGCCTCCAATTTACATATATTAATCGTGGTTGAACAAAATCATTCTGAGTTAGCAAAACTATCTCATAAAATATATACATAGAAAACTTTTTCACATATAAACGATCATTGGAAAAAAACTTAATAAAACATATCACATTTCATAAGAACCCTGTACGTTATGGTTTTGTACAAGACGCTTCCCCAGTTGTATACTTCACACGTCTTGTTTCCTGCCGCGAGCAACACAATTACAAACGTTTCTGAGAACATGTTTGCAGATGTTATTCTTGTATTTGAAATATTTATTAAACGAGTGGTACTTATGTATCTCGGGCCTCTTGGTAAATTGGTTAGTGATCCTGACTTCTAAGCCACACAGAGTCATGGGTTCTCATAAAAGACAGATCATAGTGTCATGTACACGATCATTTGTTCTGTGTGTGGGTGTAAATTTATGTAAAATGCGAATGTTCATTATGTATTAGGGTTCGAAGGATTTGAGAAATAAATCCCCTGACGTGTATAAGAGACTTTATTAAAATCAATTTTTAAATCACAATATCACTGGTAATCATCAACAACCCATAATGTACCACTGCTGGGCCCGGACCTCCTCTCAGGAGAGGGCTAAGACCATACGTCCCCACGCTGGCCAAGTGCGGGTTGGGGACTGGCAAGACTACGTTGTGGCTACGTAACCTTGCCGTTGGATGTTCTTAAGCCGCCCAAAGGCCTCCAACTAAGCTTTACGACTGTTATCCTAAGATAACAACCGGGACCGACTGCTTAACGTGACCTCCGAATCACGGAGACGCTCATGGTAACATGCCACCAGCGGTCACCCATCCAGGTCCCGATCGCGCCGTCGTTGCTTACCCTCGGTGTTTGTTTCTAATCACCGAGTGCAACTGGGCTATTAGCGCCCTGGTAATAGTCCTTAATTGTGGCTGAGGTCGCTACGTTAATCACTGATATCACTCCAATATTTATGACTGCCTCTGCCTGTTCTTGAGGTCTCGGGTTCGATTCCCGATACAAATGTTTGTTTCGGAGTATAGGTATTTTCTATGTATGATATGTATATATTTACAAAAAAATAGTATATATGTATTTATATCAGTTGTTTAGTACCCATAATACAAGCTCTGCTTAGTTTGGGACTAGATGGCGTTGTGTGTTAGATGTCTGAAATATTTTTTATTTATTTACTTATTTATCGCACTGTAGCTCAAACTGAACTAAGCTGCTGTCGACGAAACGCCTTTTTATATTCGACGCGGTAGCAACTGGAACGTTCTAGTCAATTTTGCAACGACATAACACCGATAAAACATCTCGAACATAACATTTGCATGAAATATAAACAAGTCAAATGCACGACAGTCAATCCATATTCGATTTTATGTATATTGTACGTAAGGTTCTTTATTCTGTGCCTCAAGAAATCAACGCGAACTTTCTTAAAGCATTTAAGTAGTTAGACTCTAATTCTATGAAATAACTTTTTCATTCTACATTCTGTGGTACAAAAACATTACAAAATCAGATATTTTCAATTTATCTTGAGTATCTTCTGCCAGTAGCTCCGCCCGTGTCGTCCATTGCGGTATTAATAACCTATATCCCTTCTCAGGAATCAAAGTACCCAGTACCTCTTTTGTTAAAATATCGATGTAACCAAACAAAAACTGTATTTTATTTCTTTATTATAGTCCTAAATAAAGGGTTACAAATAAAGGCCTCGTCCACGTGTCTGGTGGGAATTAATACGCACATGCTGTAAATAAGGCATCGAGTGAGGCTGGCCCTGCTCCGATAGTCGGTGCCGGTTTCATTAGCTAATTGCGGAATTAGGGTTGTTACTATCACTATGCATCTTTATTTGTTTATATTTAAAGACGAAGAAGTATTTGTACTCTTCTTTCTTCTAATCTAAAGATAATAGATAGACATATATACAGACATCTAAAACGTGTATGTGTTTTATACAACGACAGTTAAAGTTATAAAGGCTGAACATATTGTAAAATAAACCGTTTGAGTTGCACTACATTAGTTAACAATAACCACTTGTTTGGTATTAATGGTTTAACTCATCTCATGATGGTATTTAAAAAGGAACCTTGCAACATAACAACCAATATACCTCAATTTATTTTGGAACAATGGCAGTTATAATCCTGTTGCCAATACATGCAGAACTGTTTGTATACAATGAAAAAAAACTGTGCGTGTTCTTATGTACACGCGTTAGAAGTGTGTATCTTTGGCATAACAAGATAAAAATTTGAAAAACTAAATTGTTGACTATGGCTAACTTCAGGGTGTCGATTTTTCGTGACGGTGTGCGCGCGCATCGTAAAAACTTACTCTGATTATTTTTCCCTAATGCGCCTAAAGAAGTACAACTTCAAAAAATTCGAGGTTTTCAATGTTGTGTCGCTCACCTCATTCTTCTGCAAATAGAAATGCAGTGATCTTTCTTAGTAATTGAATCATTGCTCTGAAGTTGTAGCGTTCTTTGATCTCTATTAGTCTTGAAGAAACACTACCCAAGTTTCCTGTCTTATGCAAGATGTGTAACGAATTATATATTAAACTAGTTTTATCATAATAATTATATAGCAACCCTAGAATTGAGAGAGCTTATTGAAATCTCCTCATTTGCGGGATCGGGGCGCGCCGCGGCCGTACATGCAATAAATTCACTCCGTGGTTGTCTGCTCTGCGCTTAATCCAATTAGATGTTCGTATACAGTACGTTAAGGTTTAACATAGTGTATTATGCAATCAACATAATCAGATTGGTATTTTTGTTTTTCCTACTGATGTGAGAGAGGATAGCAAAGTTGCAGTGACGGCAGCGGTCGCAGAATTGTTGCAAATTGTAAAAAAGTTGAAACAAAATTCGCTTGTTACTTTTACCCAATTGCCGAGGAAGAGCCACGCTTCCGCACGAATGGGCCGTTTCATTCGGAGTGATACCACGGCCTCATCTCAGCAGAAATCCGGTGTGAAACAGCGGTTGCGTTGTGTTTCACCGAGAGAGTGAGGATTCCGGAAGCCCATATCCCATAAGTCCCGGAAGTCCATGGGCGACAGTAATCGCTTACCATCGGACAATACGTCTGGTCGTTACGTACGTTGCCCTTATAAAATATTTAAAAAACCTGCTAAAGTTCTAAAAAAATAACTTAATCACTATAACAGACATTTAGCAACATGACAGATGTCTTATCACGAATAAAGTGCAATACGAGAATATAATATTTTACACCTACAATATCTACTTTATAAGTTTTAAAATAATAAACTGACCACTGACACCTGTCACAGACATCTATTTCTATTTTGATTATC
Source organism: Hyphantria cunea (assembly GCA_003709505.1). Lineage (NCBI taxonomy): Eukaryota > Metazoa > Arthropoda > Insecta > Lepidoptera > Erebidae > Hyphantria > Hyphantria cunea. Next base: position 59,136 of record PKRV01002688.1, read on the forward strand.
AGTTTGATGCGAGATCGTAGCTCACATTTACAGCTATGCCAATTTTCAGTTAAAAATACAATACGAACCCGTTATATGCTCGTACAAACGCAGTATCTTTATGGTCCATGTTTAAACATGTCTGCGTCGGTTTTGATCGCGGACTTTTGTTGAATTATGAATTATTAATATTTTTATTCAAATCCAGAGTATTATAAAAACTTAAGGTGTGCTTTTGAATGACAAGAAATAAATTTGAGCATCATTCTTTTTGAGTTTAAAAGCGTATGTAAAATGGTTTTAAAGAAATTGTACGACATAGCCAAACTATTGCAGACTCTTCAATATATTGTTACAACGATACCTGTCTAACAAAAAGTATATTAGAAGCAAAAGTGCTTCTAATATATAACCAATTTTCCTACATTTGTTTCTCAAAGTGTCAGCTTACGGTCAGTACCACAATATAATTTGATTGAGAAGCTACCTTCTTCCGTATGAGCAAGATCCTTTTTATATCGTCGAAAACGAAACGAAGGTAGTTCAGTAGTCAGTGAGTGCAAAAATAAATGCTAATTAACAACAGATATATTGTAAAAATATACCAGCGGACCTGACAAATTGCCTTGTCTTTACTTCTTAGTGCCTTAACTAATATTGACAAAAAACAAATAGTTGAAAATTAATTAATAAGATGTGCTTAAAAGTTAATTCGGCTATAAATTCATTTCTAAGTGAGAATCCTAGAATCTAGTTGCAAACGTCACCTACCATTTCTATGTATATGAATCATTTGATATCTGGCGCTTTAAAAAAAAAATTAGGAAATGCGCTGAAGTATTATAATTTAATCAAATGTGTATGATAAATGTCTATCAATGTACCTTACAAGGGTGTCGATGCGCAAATGTGAGTGAAACAGCATCTGTGCCGTGGGCCGAGGGTTGCAATCGACCGGTAACTAATATTTGCACAGCTCCTACATCCGGGTGTTACGGCTGTTTGTGTTTGTAAACTGAACTACGCAAGTTTGTAACTTAACGTTCAAGTATAATTTATGGTGGTTTGTTCTAAGTTCTGTTGGGGAACCTTTCAGATATTTCGAGTTTAATACTTTATGTTACTGCCAAGTGCTTGTTTTGTGACCTGGTTTTAAGGCAGTTTCACTTAAGTCAATTAAATTGTTTTTGGGACGGTTATAATCTTATAAACGACAGTTAATTTCATGTCAATACTATTCGACTACCACTTCACTAACACATTCCACTTCTGGTACAATGTATGTCTTCGTGTCCTTTCTTATTACAGGATGGACCTACGGATATGTGACTGTGTTTCGAGCTTCTGCATTTGTAGGTTCAGAACTGATTGGATTGGCAATATTGTTTACTATACCTCCCGCACTCTTTTTGTATTACTTTTCACAATTTTCTTTCTTCTTTTGTCATGTTCTCAATCTATTACATTACCAGGAAGGCTTACATCAAATAGGACACCAGGCCTTAAAGCTCCAGTTATAACGCCTTAAAAGATATATTTTTTTCTATAGAAGCCCATCTACTATCTTTATATAGATCGTGCAGGTGGAGGTACTTTACCTATATGACTTGATGTTTTCATAAGCCTGGCTAAGTCTTTTTATATGAGTTTATCACGAGAATTGGCGAAATGAATTTAAAATCGGCCTATACATTCAGCTTCACTCTTTACACTTTGTATCCCGATGTGTATCGATCAGTACCATTCACATTGATACAGAGTTAATCGTCATATACACAAACAAATAGGAATATTTCATGTTGAACCTCATTTGATATTGTCATAGTTATTAACTTGGTAACTTAAATCATAACATGTATGGTTTGAATTATGACACGAAGTTGTAAGTTTTATTTAAATTAAGATGAAAAAAGTGACCCAGACCCATGTGGCGGCAAATTGGGCAGGCTCAATTAGAATAATTACACGGCCTCACTAAAACTGGTATAAAGACTTGTTTGCATTACTTTTTAAGGAATGAATGAGAATATTTAAGCTCTCTGCTTCTATGGGGAGTGACTTTTAGGACAACTGGCCCTGGCATCTCTTGCTGACAAAGTCCCTGACAGACGTATGTCAACGAATCTGTTGAATAACTACTGATTTCGATTTCCCAAATATTAGGTAGCGCCATTTATTTATTTAAAAACTTTTATAACATAACAGGATAAATTCCCAAGGCAACCTTCAAATCGTCAAGAAAAGAGCGTATTCCTTATTGAAAGGTCGGCAACACACTTGTGACGCCTCTGGTGTTGCGAGTGTCCATCGGCGGCGGTAATCGTTTACTATCAGGCGACACGTCAGCTCGTTTGCCCCCCTATTACATAAAAAAGTATTCATTATATTTATCGGAATCGTTTATTTGTTAAATAGTGTTATATGGCAGATAACTATCTAAAACTCTATCAATAACTGGTGGTACTGGCCGTTAGAGTTACAATTGCTTTAAATTCTCTTACTCATCGATTTGTGACTTCATGTTTATTTTATATCTGATTCATGTTTTTTTTTTGTATTTTGCAGGTAAACATTGCGAGATGTAAAGAAAATCTGTGTAAGTTTATCAAGAGACAGTCGATAGGTCGATGGAGCGAAGTTATGTTGTGGCGACTACGTATTGGTAGACGAAGCGTGGTTGGTGATGGCGGTCGTGAACCCGACGACCTGGTGAAAGTTGCGGGAAACGATTGAATGTGGGCAGTACAGGAGCGGCTGTTGTAAGAGCCTTGGGGGATGCCTAGGTCCAGCAGTGGACGTCTCGAGGTTGAGATGATGATGTTAGATATTTATAGGTGTGTTTTGAAACTAGTACACAGGTGATGTTGAATAAAAATGTATTGTTTATAAACACTAATCCAAAATGCCTTCATTATATCAGAAAATGATTAATTACGAAATCCAGTTCCCGTAGCATCATGCTGAAATTAAATATTTTATCTCGTTATAATATTGGTATTCTTAGGGAAAATGCCGTGGTGTATCTGTTTATGCAAGTAAATAAATAACTAGCTACGAATGCGGTCTTTCCCGCGGTTATTGTTCTAAAGGTACAACTACCGCAGGTATCACCGCGGGCTAAGCTAGTCTAAAATAAAAGTAGCCTAAGTTACTCCTTATATCATCAGTCGTTTGAAAGTCCGTTCAAAATCGGTCCAGTCATTCCAGAGATTAACCGGAATAAACTGACAGGAAGACAGAAATTATATAACACATTTTTTTATAAATATTTTGATATGCATTTAGTGAAAAGCTAATTTTAAGTTACAATCAGATACTTTAATTTTATTTATTTATATAGATTTGCCGTTGAACATAACCAAAATAAAACCCGTAGATTAAATAAAGGCCAGAACTGAATACTTCTAGGATCAATATATACTGTTCCATAAGGGAATCTATCTGAGCCTGATTGGATCGAATAGAATTAAGCTAGGCTTGTAAATGTTATGATTAGATGTACACACATCCTTACTTGAACATTCGTTGTACCGTAATTGCAAAAAGTTTCTCGATCGGTTTCGATTATCAAAGCATATTCCCTCTGATCCCCAATAAGAAAATATCGAATTTCCAATACATCGAGTCTCTATGATACCGTAACAGCGCCAACTTCATTGGTTGCCCACCACGCCAATTCACTCAAACGGGGAACACTTACGCTTTAAACGATACCAAACTGAAACAAAAACCCACCACCCGGGCACAAATAAGGCGATACGATGGTTCAATACCTATCACCATTTCCTATTCGGAGATGAAATAAAATATCAATGACGTCACCATGCCTTAGACAAGCAAAATTGCCGTTCTTTTGTCGAAAGTTTCTGTGTATGGTAAAATTTCGGATGTTACTTTCGGAGGTGATGTTTTTATTTTTCTAGAATCTTGGACAGTTTTATTTGGGTAACTGTTTGCTTAGGTATGTGTGACTACAGTCCAATGTTTAAATTATATACAGAGTTGAGAAAATGATATTTGTTTATCAGTTGAGTTGCAGTTTAAATGACTGGTACTCTGTTTAAGTAATAAAATCTCACGAAGATTACGGCACTATACGACTTATGATGCCGTCATCTACATTTGAAGCTGGACTGCTAAGCTTCAAAGCATAAACTTTGTATGTACCGAAATACATTTTTTTATAATATCAAACAGATTAGGCGCTTCGCATAGTTTTTTTCGAAATCGTGACTGTCTGAAGACTTGTGGAACCGAAATCTGTAGTTATTTTAAAGATACATTGACATTAGTTTTTCGTTCGTTCTATTAATCCCACTGACACTGTAACTCTTGGTCAACAGCAGTGTCCCACGAACACACCGAGTTATTCTCGAGTTACACTCGAGAATTCCAAGGAATATTTGAACTGTCTTAGAACGCGCCGGAATCAATCAGAACAAAACTGGAGGAGTTGGAAATATAATAAGTCCACTTCCCTCCTTAGAAAAGCGGGCGACAAAATGTCATTATTCAGTCAACTTTGACATTATTCTATTATAAAATAGCGAAACTGGCTCTTAGACATCAAATATTTTACAGATTTTTATCAATCTTTATCTTAAACTACGCTATTACCTTAACTTCGATATCCAATAGATAAGATATGATAAGAAGTGCCTAAGTTCTAGTTTATATTCCAATTCTGAGAAAGCTTCACAAAGGAGACATATCAATTATATTAATTCGTGTGATATTGACTAATTGATCTACCGTATTACCACAGATAATCCAGTTTTTCCCGCATAAAAATCACCATGTCACGTCTCACCTACATGGCTTCAAAATACCTGAAACATTATTCATTTATAAAACTGATGGATTTTACTTGTAACATGTTACGCTTCCATTAGCCCTAATACAATTTCGTTTTTAGATCGTTTTAATATTTTAGCCGCGTTGTAAATGTGCAGTATTTGTCTCGTGTGGCGCTATCGAACACCATTCAACTAATATTTCAACCAATGAACTACGAGCGTTACGTGTGTTAAAATCGAACTACACAAGTCGCTAATATTAACACTTTTAGTAGCTTCAAACGTATCTTATGTGTCTTAGTATGTAACGGAAACGTTGAACATGATTTTAACCCACTTCAAAACCCCGGATGAACTCGAAATTTGGCATACTTATCAAGGAACGATGATAATTCAATATTTTTAACAGTTAGATCCTTTATCCTTATCAGAGATTTTATCCTTATAAGATATTTATCCTTACTTGGAAAATCAGAATTAAGCACTTTTTGTTTCATAAAACTGGTAGAGTCTGCGTAAAGACCAAGAAGGGAAACTACCAGGCGCGCCGATCACCTATTTCTCGGATAAGTTATCGACTTGGATAAGATGAAATTTTCGGAGAGGGACCCGAGAGGCCTATCTCCAGCAGTGGACTGTGATAGGCTGATGATGATGACTCGAGAACCGGTTATCACATCCAGCGGAGGCAAGCGTATTTTTTTAACTTTTTTTATTTATTATATCTTGTAAAAATATTGTTTATGTAGTATATGACGATGTTGACATACAACGCAACAACAGAAACACTACAGCGCCATCTACCCAAGACACGTCGAACTATGGAGTAATGAAGGAAACTAAGAAACTACCAATCCTAAATCGCGCAATAGAAATTCTCATGGCAATTAGCATATATGCAACATCCCAACGTGATCCGTTGGCCGTGGCCCGTCAGGCATGATCAACTTTTCTGTTCGAAGGATCCTCCCTTTGTGTTGGAGGGACATATATTAGTTTGCAGTTGAAGATCACCAAAATAGACATTACATTGAGTCTTTTTTTATTCTGATTAAGTCGAATAGACATCTCCCGTGCGGCTATGGACTAAGTAAGAATATAGAGTATCACTACCCCTATTAATTACATTGCTGCCGTAATAGGCGACTAAGGGAGCCAACTATGCAGTACAGCATCAATGTAAAGAGAAGGATATTTGACCAACATCTTACAGTAGACCAAATCCTCCTTTTTGAGAAGAGCTTCCAGCACCGGACATTTGAAGGCTAACGATTATGATGATAAATATGAATACAAGTTAAACAAGATTTAACTAGCTATTATCTAATAAACGGAAAGTAAAGCTATCTCTAAAACCGATATTATGTCATGGATTGGTACTTGCAGCATTAAAGCTATCGTATTCATTAAAAGCACGCTCTACTTGATCAGACAACATTGAATATATTATCCCAAAGTTTGTAATAATGGAATGTTCTTGATACTCCCAACAGAGTTCAAGTTGATCGATATTCCGAGAGTACCCAAGCCGTTACTTGAGATAGACGAGTTTTCGTTGAGAGGCTTTTATGTCCTTAACATTTAAGTGATATGGTTTCATGATCGCTTGTATGTATGAAAGAGGATCTCGGCGCAACTGGTGGAAAGTGGTTATCTTGACCATACTTTGTTTAATAGTTGTAGTCTTTTCAAAGAATTCTTTGTTATTGTATTAAAAAGCACACGTACTTAATTTATTCTAGATTTTAGCGGTTTCCAACAAGGAAGTAGGGTGTGAATCAGACAGGAATACAGGGAAAAATATGGAGATTAACACATAATCCTTTTTCATACTTTTGTCTGTCTTAGTGTACAGAAACCAATAATAAAACTACAATTCCACCTTCAATATAGCGACTTCTAACAAATGTCTTTTTTATGGAATGAGGGCAAACGAGCAGACGTATTGCCTGATGGTAAGCAATTACCGTCGCCCACGGACACCCGCAACACCAGAGGCATCACAAGTGCGTGCCGGTCTTTGAGGGATGGGGATGTAAGAAAAGTTGGGGTGTAAGCCTCCAGTATCCTCACTCAATCGGTGAAACACAATGCAAGCGCTGTTTCACACCGGTTTTATGAAAGGCCGCGGTATCTATATACACCTACACTAAAACCTTTTTGCAAATAGACTACGTACCTCTAATGTACTGTAGTTGTACTTCGTGTATTTTATGAACGTTTTTGTACACAACAATGGTATCGGAAGGATAGCTCTGATAGAGTGATTTGTTCGTGGTATAAATAAAGGAATGAATTGCCGTGATGTTGATTCAATAGAGGTGAACTAGAATAGACCACCGCTAGAGTTATATATGGCTATGATGCCATACTATGCTTTGTATTTTCGATTGATGATCGATATTTCGTTGGAGATCTGTACTTCGACATAAATCGACCGGTATCATGTTTTGCGCATAATTGTTATCGGTGCCCAATCAAGATCCTTTCCGTTAATTCTTAAGAGAAGGAACTGAAAGGATTGTCCACATTAAAATATTGTATTATAGAACTAGATTGAAAATGTCCTGTGTCTATGTTTTTTTTACAAAAAAAAAGATAGACGTAATTATATCAGTTGTCGAGTACCCATAATACAGGCTCTACATAGTTTGCGACTAGATGGCGTTGTGTGTTCGATATTTATTTATTTTCTTCCTCAAGGATCATAGTATCTCAATGCCAAATTTAATTAAAATCGGTGCAGCTATTTATACTTTTGAATTTATAATATAGAATGGATCAGTACTAAATTTGTATTTAAGGTTTAGAGACTCCCTCAATCGAGAAAGGTCTCCTTTCTCTGTCAGAATTGTAATACCTCAAGTATTCTGCTCCCCAGAGTACCTGACGTGTGACACATATAAATCAGGTTAACCACAACACATCAACGTAATATGGCGCCTGTGAAATGCCTGCCAAGCACCACAAATTTGTTTAAACAACAACCCATAATGTCCCACTGCTGGGCTCGGGTCTCCTCTCAGGAGAGGGTTAAGGCCATACGTCCCCACGCTGGCCAAGTGCGGGTTGGGGACTGGCAAGAATACGTTGTGGCTACGTAAATCTTGCCGTTGGATGTTTTTAAGCCGCCCGAAGGCCTCCAACTAAGCTTCACGACTGTTATCGTATGATAACAACCGGGACCGACTGCTTAACGTGACCTCCGAATCACGGAGACGCTCATGGTAACATGCCACCAGCGGTCACCCATCCAGGTACTGACCGCGCCATCGTTGCTTACCCTTGATGATTGTTTCTAATCACCGAGTGCAACTGGGCTATGAGCGCCTACACTGGGCTATGAGCGCCTACCTACACCTACAAATTTGTTTAGTCCTATTAAATGGACATAGAAATTAAGCTTTACACATTTAAAATTATCTAATGACATTCCATTTGGGGTTGTGGTTAGAACTGATAGATCTTATATATACAGAGAGGAGACTGAACCATGAAAACATATTTGAAAAGTTTTGACTGTATTTACTCTAAAAAAAAGCCCGTAATAAATGGAAATGGCGTACAATGGGAGAGGCCTATGTACGGGAGTGGACTGCGATAGGCTGATGACAATGATGAGTGACTTATTTAATGTTCTTAAATTACATTGACCTGTCTTCTTGAAATATAAAGTTCGTTACTTATATCTCAGATCAAGAAAGAAAATATTACTTTTTTTTTTGGTCTGAGACTTGATAATTGATATCAACCTGTTATTGTTGTAGCTTTACAACAACACCATAAATTAGTAGCTGAAGTTACTCCTTATATCACCAGCTATCTGCCAATGAAAGCCCCGTCAAAATTCCTTCTACCCTTTAGAGATTATCCGGAATAAAAAAACAAATAAACTGTATACATTTCATATGAATTTAGTGTAAAGCAGTTAATTAGAAATTACAAAGAGAGACTTTTTTGATTTGTATAGATATGTATATATGATTACGAAATAAATGATTGATGAATGATTAAACTCCGTTATAACTACGTGCACGAACGGACAATACACTTGGTGTTATAGTATTGTCATCTTTGTTGTAGAACGTGTCGCGGGTTCTGACAGACAGGCGTTACGATTAATATTAAAGTTTAATACTCTAATGTATTGTTGCGTATTGTTTGATGTTATTATTATATTAGGTTATATTTGAGTTACGTTACATAATATATGAGCTCGCGAAGCACGGCAGTCGTTGAGCGTAAAATAGACGAAGTTCAGACGTTTCGCAGAAGACTTGAAGCTGACCCAGCCTAGTTGGTAAAATTCTTGGAAGAAGTCTTATGTACTTCCTTCTTATATTCTTGTTTTTTTTTAATTTTATGTATAATTAATTAAATAAATAAGGAGCTTTTAAAAAGATGTATTGGCTTTTTTCACACCTACCCTCTCTGTTTCTGTTTTATATCTACCTATACTTCTTTTATCCTCGTTAGACTATATTTGACAAAACCCATTTTGTTCAATAGTAGGTATTTGTATTTGACTTTAATTCATTAATTTTTTAGCGCTTTACACTTTTCCTCTTCCTCAGAGGCGCTCATAGCTCAGTTGCACTCGGTGTTTAGAAACAATCAGTCATTTTTAGTCAGTACCCGGATGGGTGACCGCTAGTGGCATGTTATCATGAGCGTCTCCGTGATTCGGAGGTCACGTTAAGCAGTCGGTCCCGGTTGTTATCATAGGATAACAGTCGTGAAGCTTAGTTGGAGGCCTTTGGGCGGCTTGAAAACATCCGACGGTAAGATTACGTAGCCACAACGTGGTCTTGCCAGTCCCCAACCCGCACTTGGCCAGCGTGGGGACGTATGGCCTTAACCCTCTCCTGAGAGGAGACCCGAGCCCAGCAGTGGGACNGCTATCTGCCAATGAAAGCCCCGTCAAAATTCCTTCTACCCTTTAGAGATTATCCGGAATAAAAAAACAAATAAACTGTATACATTTCATATGAATTTAGTGTAAAGCAGTTAATTAGAAATTACAAAGAGAGACTTTTTTGATTTGTATAGATATGTATATATGATTACGAAATAAATGATTGATGAATGATTAAACTCCGTTATAACTACGTGCACGAACGGACAATACACTTGGTGTTATAGTATTGTCATCTTTGTTGTAGAACGTGTCGCGGGTTCTGACAGACAGGCGTTACGATTAATATTAAAGTTTAATACTCTAATGTATTGTTGCGTATTGTTTGATGTTATTATTATATTAGGTTATATTTGAGTTACGTTACATAATATATGAGCTCGCGAAGCACGGCAGTCGTTGAGCGTAAAATAGACGAAGTTCAGACGTTTCGCAGAAGACTTGAAGCTGACCCAGCCTAGTTGGTAAAATTCTTGGAAGAAGTCTTATGTACTTCCTTCTTATATTCTTGTTTTTTTTTAATTTTATGTATAATTAATTAAATAAATAAGGAGCTTTTAAAAAGATGTATTGGCTTTTTTCACACCTACCCTCTCTGTTTCTGTTTTATATCTACCTATACTTCTTTTATCCTCGTTAGACTATATTTGACAAAACCCATTTTGTTCAATAGTAGGTATTTGTATTTGACTTTAATTCATTAATTTTTTAGCGCTTTACACTTTTCCTCTTCCTCAGAGGCGCTCATAGCTCAGTTGCACTCGGTGTTTAGAAACAATCAGTCATTTTTAGTCAGTACCCGGATGGGTGACCGCTAGTGGCATGTTATCATGAGCGTCTCCGTGATTCGGAGGTCACGTTAAGCAGTCGGTCCCGGTTGTTATCATAGGATAACAGTCGTGAAGCTTAGTTGGAGGCCTTTGGGCGGCTTGAAAACATCCGACGGTAAGATTACGTAGCCACAACGTGGTCTTGCCAGTCCCCAACCCGCACTTGGCCAGCGTGGGGACGTATGGCCTTAACCCTCTCCTGAGAGGAGACCCGAGCCCAGCAGTGGGACGTTATGGGTTGTTGATATATGAATACACTTTTCCTAAAAAATGTCAACTGTGCCGAATTTCACAACTATCAGCCCAAACCTAGGGCAGGTTTCCCAACCTCCGATTCTGGAGAGTATTGTTCAAAGAGTGGTAACACACTCATGACTTGAGTTTCAAATGCTTCTGGATGCTGCCAATACATTTCTAAGGAATTAACAAGAAGACATTAGTTAATAATGCAACGATTTACTTTTCGCCCGTACCACTGTGGCCTAAAAATACACCAAACCTAATTTCCTAATGGTTATAAATGCCATTAGGTAATTTATTAGGTTGAGATAAGTCTGGGTCGTATCTGTTCAGATATTGTACAAGTTTCTTGCCTCCTAGTGATTACGAGTTTCTTGCCTCCTAGTGATTCTGTTTTGGTTATATTACGAAACAGAAACAATGGAGTAATTACAAAATACTCGTTGAAGTTGCAGATATGGAGAGTGAATTGTTTAAAGATGGCAATCTCTGACACTAGCAGTTGGCTTCCAAACTGTTTTTTTAAATACAGTAAGTGTATAATTAAGTTAATATACGATAATATTTGTGTAAGCTCTCGTTACGATCTTTAGAAGCAATGCAGTGTAAGGGACGCACATAAAATACCATCAAATAAAAAAATCGAATGGATATCATGATATAATTTATTGGTGATTTTAATCCTACTGCGTAAGAAGGAGAATTATGTTTTTCGAGTGTATGAATGTATGTATATTATCGTATTTTTATGTGAGTGGTGTCAATGGATTCGTCTTAGTCGTAAGAGTGACATTGGCATCAAAATAAAAAAAAAACATAATGAAAGAAACTATCCGCAGCCGGTTTTCTTGTTAATAATTCACTTGTTTGCAAGCTATTTTTGAAAAAGCTTAATGTACTCGAAGTAATTCTTCTAGTTAGCTCAATAATGTTATGCATTTAAATAACTAAACACACTCCTTTATTTATCAATTATTATATTGTGCGATAAAACATATTCTACTAGTAATACCATCATTAACACAATATGATATCGTAATTAGACGCAGTGACAGTAGCGAATTGCATTGCTCGTAACTGTATTGCCACTAATATAATTCCACAAAGCTAAGACATCAGCTTTCATAATATTAAGTTTAGCTGTGGTAAACGAGAATGTTTAGCCAGTCTGTATGTCTGTCTGTAATAGGTAGGTTTTTACCGATTAATCTAGTGTTCACCAGTGTCCAATTTCATACTCCTCCGTTTGCATGATTTTCGTTAAAAGCACAGTTTTTGCTTCACATATTATATATTTCTTTTATATAGTGCTTCTGAAATGCTGGAAAGGGGTCCCCGCAATGTTAAAATATGGTGGAGTAAGGAGTGATATTGTGTGTGTGTAATTATTGTTTATGGTGTTCCTACTTTGTTATTGTATGTTTTACAGTTATGTTAAATTACTTTATGAATGGTGTCACATGAGCCGGGCAGGGCCCAATTGAAAACCAGCGTCAGACATTTTGTCTGACACAATGCTGAATTGGGTCCATTTTTTAACATTATAATGTTACCTTTTTATTAGTATTAGTTTCTATAGTTGCCAAAATAAATATTTTTTCTTTCTTTCTTTCTTTCTATTGATTTGTTACTTCTACTTAAATCCAATACTCTTTTGTTGTCTTCGAATAAAGGATAGAGGTAGGGAAAGTCAAGAACATTTATTTTATACTTTTATCTACGTTTTATCTCACAAAAAGGATTAATGTCTCCAGAATAATCTGTCTAATACATTCGTTGTTCTGGCTACGGATGTAAACAACAAAATCTTAGAATATTAAAGCTAACTTTATCTTAAAACTTTCTGCCTTGTTGCATTTAAAGAAATCATTTGTATAATGTTTAAAATCGTCATATTTTTTCACAAAATCAAAGATCAACCCTCACAATGCTTCCTCAACAATAGGTTACTTCCTCAACAATAAGCTTGTATATAACAATAGCCAATTCTCCCCCGCCTTATTGCGAATCTTTTAAGAAATATTTTTTCGATATCTTTTATTGTTATAGGTATATCATTATTCCCACCATTAACGAAATCGTCATCATCTCGATCATCAGTACTTTTACTGCAAGATAAATAGGTCTTCCACAAAAGTATTGTGATTTTAAAATTTCTGAAAAAATCATTATTATTAGAGATGTTAGTTTTGAAAATTAATGATTTGACATGAGAAGTCCCAACTTTTAAGATATATCCGAAGCCGGCGTTTTCTATATCTAGGCTTGAAAAGAAAATAAAAAACGAACTCAGCTTCTAAAAAAGCTTATTTCTAAGTCCAGACACGGCGTCTGGTGTCGCGGGTGTCTACGGTTGGTGGTAATTGCTTACCATCAGGCGATACATGTGTTCGTTTGGCCCGTATTACATAAAAATAAAAAAAATCATATATAATATACAGTATGTAGCACTAAAGCTTAAGCACCTAGTTATCAAACAAAAATTTCATCGAAGCCAAGAACGGTAAAGAACTGCAATAAATTCCAACTTCTAAAAGTGTAACTTTCCAAACGATTTATGTTTATGTATTAATCCTCGGATTCACTAAATAAGGTATTTGCAAATATTGGATTTATAGGGGTTGACAGTACGGCAGGTTGTTAGGCAAACGGTGTAAGTACTGGTAATAAATCACAGTGACCTATATTTTGAAAGTTAATTGTGACAGATGATAACACACGTAAGTTCCTTCAGTTTTCTTCTGATTAATTTCGTTGCGGGTTCCGAGACAGTTAATGTTTTTCCTGTTACTTCCCGAGTGTTATGACTCGGTGTGTACTGGTGTTGATCCTGGTGTACAGGAGATACAGTGGAGGGCGTGTGGGCGGGATTAGTCCCAATAAATATAAAGAAAAAGGACAATACTTGGTAAATGGTATTTAAATTCATTTAGATCTGGAAATTTTGAATGCCTAATAACATAATTCTATAACATTTTTTTGTAAGAAATTTACGATTTATACTTGCTTTTTAAATCACCTTATAGAGTGCACAATTTGCTGTTCAGTTTTTGTAAATCGTAGCGTGATATAGTTCATACTTCCACACAGAAAGAGTAAATTAAGTCTCAAATGATAGTTGAAGAGATAATTTCATGTAGACATACGAATAACCTCTAAAACTCATTAAATTAAGTAAATGCGTATGAATTTAAGGCGTCTGAATACAATTAAATCCAAAAAAAATTATCGGATTTTCACACGGTTCTCACAGAGGTGAAAAGTGAGAAAAGTAAATATATAAAATTTTACATTATTTTGATGAAATATTCATGAAGACTATTGAATATTTCCAAAAAACATGCCTACTCTGCACATCTTGACTGCCGTGAACCTAAAAATAATGTATTACGGTTTAATTTCTTTTTTTTTTCAAATTAACATGTCGCCCAGCTTAAATACCGAGATCGGGTTTCTTGTACACAGTTGTATGTGAAAAACTCCCCCACAAGAGTGTTTATTGCATGAAGTAATAAGTGAAAAGGAAATCCCCGATAACTACAACAGACTTTGTAAATAATACGTAGGTAAATAGATAGGTCTCCGAATATAGCAGATTAATAATGCTGTGAAATAGCAAAGGAAACGCCCTTCCTTGTGCCTCGGCAGTGCTCTTAAAAAAATAAGTACACATAGGTATATACATACATTATAAAGGTATCAAAAATCTTTCAACTTCCTTAGAAAAAGTTGTTCTGTTTTGTAACTTATCTGTCACATAAACATGTGGGTGACTCTCCATTATTTTAACTAATTTGCCTTTGACGGTAACATATGAAAGCTGGCAGCCATTTTCTTTCTTTCGCTCCAATTTTCTGAGACGTGTTACTCGTGTTGTGTTAAGATCAAAGGTGTCTTTTCAGATCAACTTCAAGGTTCTTGTGTTTTAGGGCTGTTTTCATATTTGTTGGGCTAAATTTGTTTCTTCGGGTAACTGACTGATGGAATATCGATAAATCTATAAAAATAAATTGAATTGAAGTCTGTTTGTAACTTAAAATAAAAGGTTTTCACTAAATTCATATAAAAATACATACGGTACTTATATAAAGAATCATTTTTTTTCTTTGATCGTTCCGACTAATCTCTAGACTGACTGGACTTTTGACGCGACTTTCACTGGGAAATAGCTAATAATATAAGAACTAACTTTTATTTTAGACTTGTAAATACTGTATAACGGTGAAACAACTGTCTTGGAGCTCTAAAAAAACTCAGTGAAGACCAAGAGGTAAAGCTCCTTGTACCATCGATTGCTTTTGCTCTCAACGGTATGAGTAACTCTTTGTGACCAACCATTATATGGAGTTACAAGAAATAATATATAAATAAGTTAAGTTTATATTTTAGGACAATAGTACATCTCCTACATCCATATTGGTGGTATTACTTAATTCTTGAACATCACACACAACGTCTTAGAAAGAAAATTTAATTTACAACTTACTTAATGTTTATATAGGGGTTGATCATAAAACGTGCAGTTTCAATTACTTCAGGTTGCACCTGTAAAGTTTGAATGAGTTTCAAGCCGCGAACCAATTACTACGGTACGGAGAATTAATTTGGTGACGAACCTTGACAGACAACGCCGCCTCTACGAAACCTCCTTGCGGATAAAGGAACAAGACAACGTGTGTTGGAAATGGAACTTCGTCAAAAGAACAATAAACTTAGTTCACGATATGTGCTTAAGTGGGTAGGCAGTACCTGTCAAAAGGACTACTTTGCCTGATATAAAATATGAGCAGAAGCCAAGGGTGGTGACCCTCATTGCGAACGTTAACTAGTGTGGCTTAGTGAGGTGTTTTTTCACTCCGCGCTTATGGGATCCGGGGTCATAGTGGAAGGAAAACACGTGCACTGGTAGTGAGTTTAAGATTTGACTGCTCGGCACCATAAGGAATTTCAAGACTATTCATATTAAGAAAATGCATTCCGAAGCGTGGCTCTCCCACGGTGGCCAATACCGTTAAGGAACGTCTATGTAACTTATTCTCTTTATTTGAAAGAACCTACACCTACACGGTCCAAGATCCTTTTACTTCAGTAGCAACAAGCAACATTTAAATGCTTTGATATATTTTTTATAAATATGTACTTTTTGTAAAAATACTTTTTACCAATTCGCTTCTCAAGTTTTTATTTCGAAACTCTCGTGATTTTCTTATTGTTACATATGAAATTACTTGCTTTCTCTAATGTACTCAATCATACACGTCATATTGCCGTCACGTCGTTCCCGTGAGTTTTCGTTAGAATCTGAGCTTTACAGAAACATAATTTTAATGTACGTGTGCTCTCCAAGACATTCGTCACCCCCAACCCCTAAACGGGTCGAGTTTCGAAGTCTGGTGAGTTATAAAAACGTGGCGATGCTGATGTACGTTAATTCTACACACACTTGTGACTAGCTCTTGTTTCCGTCTTTGCTCACATTATTTTGTATTTTTTTTCTTTGAAAACTTTTGTAAACTTGGGATCCCCCAAGTTCACGAAAGCTTTCATTACGAATAGCGTCAATTGCCAAAATTGGAAGATTTTAGCCCCAACAGCTTAGATTCTCCGTTGATGAATGAGACCGTCAGTTAGGGCGGGGCAAATATTTTTATGTTTAAAATAAGGCTTTTAATTGCCTGAACTCCTAATTAACAGCTCAGGTATTTCAATATCTACAGATTATTCTAGCTTTAAGCCCAAAAATGGCCAATGCAAGCCAGTCTAAACGTTAGGCATTACAGCGTTAGGAAATATCTGCTATTATTTAAATACCGTATAAGAACAAAGTTATACATTTGTAGGTTTACTACGCTACGCCAGACTTAATATATGATGAATTGATCATGATATTGGTAAATATATAAAGCGTATACGTGCTTTATATATTTACCAAGACGGAGTATATACTCAGCGGAAAAACATTCGACTCTCACGAAATCCAATCAGTTTTCTGTGCCCTCTTCTCTGAATATATCAAATATTATTTTAATATTATTTCTTAATTTCGTGTACGGTATATAATATACAGTTTAATTTATGGTTTAATGACTAATACTTTATTTACTTTCGCCTTATATCTAATTTGAACCTTATATTTACCTAACATTACTCTTTCTATTTGATTCTACGATCCATATAACCTTATATTTATCATAACTTCAACCAAACGATAGTATAACTATCAGGAAGTAACTTAGATACAGCTATTTCGATAGATAAACACAGCATTGCTTCAGGCTTGACATTGATTAATATCAGTTAAGGAACTAATTAGTCCAGCTATGGGCCACTGGGCAACCAGTCAACGATTTGTTGCGATTCTAGAGGGCTATCGATAACGAGGCAGATGAAAACGGGGTCCATTTAGTAATGTCCGCCTTCGGCTTAACACATTTTTCGAATTTATTTAACTTAATCAATAGGGTTCTTTAGGGACCTATTGTCTAAATGTAAATCTGATATAGAATAGGTAGCCTATGACCTTCCTCAAGCATCACCTTATCTCCATGCCAAAGTTCATTTAAATCGGTACAGCGAAAATATAATAAATAAATAGCGTAAATTTTGATGTAAAAAATAACAGACAGATAGTTAGTTTCAAATGTATAATATTAGTGTGGATTGGTATATACGTATTAAAGTTCTCGTTTGGTTCACTCTCATCTCCTAGGCCTTTAAAAAAGAGATTTTTATTAGTAGAACTTATTTGTTCTGAGTAATTCTACGCAATAGTTTTTAAAAAATTAGAAAATTGTGCGGAGATAAATAAATAAGAAAAGTAACTTTCATATGATATATTTTTTTTTCTTTTACCTGTGGAAACCTTCACCCCACCGGGGATTGCGGCGGGGCGGTGTGTCGGAATCGAACCGACTAAAACCACACGGTGTGTCACTCTGCGCCTGAGACGAGAGAGATCCGGGAACCGCTTTCTTACGCCATCCGGAAACTTTTATATGATACTAGCTGAACCTCCTATAAGTCTCCCGGTTCTAAGCTACCTCCCCATCATATTTCAACCGAATCGGTTCAGCTGTTTTTAAATTATAAATAGTGTAACTAACACGACTTTCTTTTATGTAAACAGATAATAACATAGATATGTACATACATACCTTGTAATATAAGATATAATATACATATAATATTTTACATACATATGTAAAATATTATATAACCTTTTAGGACATTAAACAATCAAACTCTCCAGAGTAATAATATTAATTTTCTGTATATTGTTTAATTTTTTGCAATATTTTTTCATTCTCTGAATTAATTTCGATTTGGAATGATCCCGTTTGTATCCAAATCAAACAACTATGTTGCCATTTAACATTAACTTCTTTTCTTAAATGTACCCTGTGAAGCGAAAGTTTTGTAACCCGATTGCTCTACAAGATATCTGTAACCCAATTAGGTTTGTTTTCTGGTTTCTTTACAAGTCATCTATCTCTTACAAAACTCATCCTTCGTTGCCCCACAGTTTATAAGTTGGCAGTATTCATTACGAGTTGAGAACTGAGAGATGGGACTGGCCCGCCACGGGCTGCGGTGCGCGCCTCGGTAGATAGCGGAGAATGCGGTGCCCCATCTGTGGTTCAACTTGAGTTTGAACGTAATAGTGACTTAGTTAATGCTTACTTTGTGGGCTCTGAATTTCAAAGACACAGAATAAAATTAATATTGTATATGCTTGCGAGATCCTTTATTGGTTTCTTACATTTTGTCTTCTTTTGACTATGGCATTAAACATCTAAAATTTTCTTAGTAGTTGTCAGTAGTGCAAAAACTTTAAGACTTTTTTTGTTTTGTTTGAGACTACCACCAGGTGCCATGAACCCATTTGTCTACGAGAAATTAAAAATATGTGTATCTCTAATTTGATGGTTTTTATGAACGCCGCTAATCGTGTGGTATTGGATTTACGTTCTAAAATCTAATATCAATACGGATACAAATTTAATCAAAATTTTAATGAAGCCTATAGAAGTAATGAAATAAATCCAGGAGAAGTAAATAGTAATTTATTCAGCATCCAACGGGAACATTTAAAAACAGAATCTACGTTCGGGTATTACGTTTTATTAATTTTGCACGCGCCACGGCGCAAATTGACGGATCGCGTGCGCCCCGATGGAGCGGCGCGGCGGCCGCTCCGAGCCCTAGGGCTGCCCGCCCTTGTGTTGCGCTTAAGCCTCTCTGTTAATGCCAATGTTGGATTTGTGGCGTGATTTCCCCAATATTGAAAATATTTAAGCTTTCGAATGATTGATGAGTTATAGATTTAGGTTTGTTTGGCAATGGAAACGAAATAATTAAAAATAAGGGAGAAGATATTTGAGCTTTTCTATTTACGTTTTTTGGTACGTTTTGTTAGTACATTATTTGAATTAAAAAATTAATTCTGAAACCGAACAATAGGTACTCTAAGCGTCGTTAAGGAAGATGGCATTGCAGCAGAGGATTGCGTATATAATTTGTCAAAAACGGCTGGAGTACTGTCATGAATATTTGCGAATTAGGGTTTTTTAAAAATCGAAACTTGACTTAAAATTAACTTGAAGGACCCTTTTTAATAGTAAAGACTCAATAACTTACCCGTGGGAGAGCCACGCTTCGGTATGCATGGGGCGGCTCGACCGAGGTGATACCACGGCATCACAAAAAAAACGGTATGAAACAGCGCCTGCGCTATGTTTCACCGAGTGAGTGAGGATACCGGAGGCCGTAATCCAATTCTTCCCCTCATCCCCCAACGCCGGCAACGCACTTGTGATGCTCTGGTGTTACGGGTGTCCATAGGCGGCGGTATTCGCTTACCATCAGGGGATACGTCTGCTCGTTTGCCACCTAGTCCATAAAAAACTAAAAAAATGGGCGAGGGTCACGCGCTATTGGTGGCATCGAACGGAAATAATATATATCTCATCGTTTATCTAATTTAAACGTGCGAGAAATATAGATTTATAATCTTAATCTCCAATTTTTGGGCCGTGACGATTTTCATGAATTTTAGTATGCAGGTGGTTTCAGGGGCGATAAATCAATCAAGCTAGTATTCATTTTTAGAAAATTTACAAGAAATGTAATACAGTCCAGACACTAAGCCTTTAACTACTAGGAATTACCGAAAGGATTGCTAAGAGATAGGTACATATATGTTTTGTTTAAATATAACAGTGCGTATTGACTTCCTAGTCCTTTTGTGTCAACCCTGACGAGTGATATGCTGCTATATGGGAGCCAATACAACGCTTTCAGAGATAACATGGTCCGTCGGTATCGCGCTACTAATCCCAGTCAATCATACAATTGTGCCACGGTTAATTAATTATCCAATTTTACATGATTTGAACCGTATGCTAGCCTATATCTATACATATAATACAATTGTAACAGGTCGATATCCGTACATTAATAATATTGAAAAAAAAAAAAAAAGTTGTTAGCTTTATGTGCGTCTGTGGGTTTAATTTAGAAGTTGCTTAACCGATTTACATGCAGTTTTCTCTTTAATAATCACTTAGCATTTAATATTGAACCCACAAATATGTGGGTTCAGGCTCACACAAAAACTGGTATTAATAATACAATATAATATATTTTTTTTTTGATGAATACAGTATTGTTTGAAATTTGTCATGTTCATATTTCTATCAAGGCCCTTGTGACTCTGGGGTTGTAGATGTGCCACTTGCTATCAGGGTCCCGCTTTCTACTATACTTACGATCGTATCTATCATAAACTCTCTGAAACCAATACCGTCTAGCGTACATCAGTAAACAATAGTGTCTAGACTGCATTATATCCTATGAACCTTACCAAGAATGGTATCATATGAATCTTGACACTGTTAATGTTAAGAATGTAGAAGAGAGTGTCGTAACACTAAACATTCCTCCGTAAGTGCCGAGGTTCAGACCAGTCTTTACTTGTGTGTATTTAATCTTTAGTGGGGTGATATATGAAAGTTCACCAATAATTGTCGGTCAAAGTACCTGGAATTGATATTTGTATGCTTTAAAAATGTTGAATTGTATCAAAAAAATTATTACTTCTATGCGCACCCCAAAAAACTGAAAACTGTTGAGTATATAATAAAAAACCGCTTCAGGAACTGGACATAATTGAAATGCGATTACACGGGAAGCACCAGTTTAATAACAAAAAACTCTGCAAACTCTAAAAAAAATATTTGCAGATCATACAAATACTTGGTCCGACGCGAGAATTGAACCCGATACCTCAAGCACAGCAGTCTCATACACTACTACTGCGCACCCAAGGTAGTCAAGGAAGAAAGGAAAGGAAAGAAAACAGGGAAAAACTCAAGCTGAAGGGATTAGTTCTGAATCAAATCTATACTTAATTCATGATTGCACGAATAGCCTAGTGGTTTCAGCGTTCATCTCGTCGCTAAGTGTTGTAGGTTCGACCAATCGACAAATTTTTGTTCTGAGTCTGGGTGTGCTTTATATCCATAACATGAAATTTTGTGAAATCCATAAATAAATTGTTTCCAAAAATGTTTACCACGATATTGAAAATATTGCTGGCTTTAACATTAATTTGATGTCCACCAGCATCTTATTTCATAGTTTGGTAAAAGGCTTTTTAGTTTATATTTTAAAAAAATCCTCTGTAACAGTATCTATATTTAAATCAATTAGTGCCTTCTATTAGTAAGACTAAAACATTGCTAAGTACCAAGAAAGTCTACCTGTAAAGCACAAAGTCTTAAAGCACTTTACTTGACGCCCGTGTTTAGAGGTCCTATCCTTAACTTAAATAAACCTCTTTGGGTCCAACCTTCATTGATTATATTACCATATAAATTGCGCTCGGCTCGGCCCGTTTCTCGTAACTACGTGGAGTTATTAGTTAGCACTTACCTGCGAAGGAAACTCTCTCGATAAATAATAAATGAAGGAGGATTATTGCCCAATTTTGTAGATGATTACAGCTTTTTTACTGACCATGAAAGGACCTTGCTTCGGGTCAGCTCGCCTGAAGTAATATTAAGAGTTCATAGAAACAGGTCTCGTGCAATAAGAGAATGAGGTTACTGAAAGGAGGACATGCATTCAAAGGGTGACAATGTTCTTGAATCTGTTGAAATGAAGAAGGTCACTTACTATTAAACGCCCCATCTGTTTATTTGCAAGCCTCTATCAACTTATCGCCGTCAACTGTTGAAAGAAGGTCTTCCCCAAATAGCGCTAATCAGTCCGTACCCATCCGCTTTTAGACAATTTTCTTCAAATCGTCGGTCCATCGTACCCCCCGTAACAAAAACCAAACAGACTTACGTCAGTAACGTAGACTGCTGAAAGTAATCTCGAGAATAGGGTAGTTGATTGTATCGTAAATAAATACCGATGTCTCCATCATTAAAATTAATATTACAAAACATCTCGGGAAATATGATCATTACAGCTTTTCATTTACAATACAAATGATAATCAAATAAACATTGAAATATATCACTCAGTTGAGTAGTCTACAACAGTGACGTCACAAGTTTGTATTTAGTACATTTTTCATACAAAGTTATCGTTGTGACAGATGATAAAAAGTAACTAATTTGATTGATTTGACTAAGGTAAGGTTCATGCTGTAGTTGTTACAATATTGAACTTGTAATTAAATTATTAATAAATTGCAAATTTATTTACAAATGTGCCCGGTAATTTTGATGACTTAACGAAACTTGAATTACAGAATTCGATTAAAAGATAAGTAGCAAATGTTAATTACTAATCACTGCATTTTTTCCTCCCGTTTGTAGTTTATATTATTTTTAGATAGATATTACACAATCATCATCATCAGCCTACCGCAGTCCACTGCTGAACACAGAATTCTCTAATTTCATGCCACTTAGTTCGATCCTCATCTTCTCGCACCAACAGACACCAACACAATAGTTTTTTTGAAAGAATAGAAAAGAAAAAATAATAGTTAAATAGTAACATGTAGCTGGTATGCTAAAACAATTACTAATAACCAAGGGAACGAAAGGGAAACATTACATTTTAGACTTCTAAATCTCAAATTTCAACATTTACATTACCATTTAACCTTTGAACTTAGTTTGTATTTTGACTATACCTTTTTTATTATTGATATATTGAGTAGAATAAAGTGAAAAGATAAAAATACTAGGAGCATACATAGTAATGATACTTCGTGGTATGAAGCTGTTATTGTCAATTTAACATAAAAAACAACGCCGACGCAAGGAGAATGTGCCGTAAAAGCGAAATTACTTAGTGCACATTACACTTTAAGCGATTCGAGCGATTTACGCTCGCCGTGGACGCCGGCTTAATAGCGCGCGATGATTGTTTCACACACAAATGAAGCTTTTTAAGGACCGCTTTAAGGCTATACAGTTGACAATTTTGTTAGCAGTTTGTACAATATGGTCTTTAAGATCATCTACAAATTTTAATATTTTTCTATTTATATGTCGGTACAAAAGTAATTTAAACACATCTGATTGAAAAGTTTGATAGTTTCTTTTCGAACAGCATTTTGAATAGCAAGATTTATTTCTTGTGATATGAAAATCAAAGAGAGGTAGAGTAAGTTACGAGACCGGCTATTGAGCAAACCATCCTTTCACTGTCCTGATAGTCTAATGGTTATCCTGTTTGCTATGTCAGAAGATAACTACGATCTTTTGTTCTGTGTCTCCTTGTAATTTATCTATGATTTGTATGGTTTTAGAAATATAAATAAAAAATAAAAAGTTATTGCCAAATGTAACATACAGTAATTGTTGTACCCAGTGGTCCTACACTAGACAAGACTATAATTTGGGTGCCTATAACGATTACCATAAAGGTTACATAAATGCTCGGTCGACATCAAAAAACTTATAGCGAACATCGCTGAGAGATTTATGCCTATCTACTTCCTAATATAAATATATTTTTTTGGTTTTGTTACCTTGCAAGTTGTCTTTAACAAAAGATAAAGTTGTAAACCAGCAAAAAAATACAGTCCACTCAAAAGTCGTTTTATTTTACACCATTGAACTAACCATTTAACTTCTTTTGTTACAGGTAAATACTCAAAAAGTCTGAAATGAAATAAAGCAGATGTCGGGCGATGTCGGGTGATTCCACCAGAGCCAAGGTGACCTGTTCAATAAAGGAAACGCTTTACCGAAGTCCCGGTAACGAGGCGTTACATCGACGTGACTTCCGCCCTTGTAATGGGGGCTTTCGTGTCGAAGCAACTGCCATCTTTAAATGGCCCTGACCTCCTTATTGGAAATCTCATGTTTGTTTACTTCTGAAAATTATTTGTACATCCTTATATAATATCTTTTTTTTGTCCCTCATTTTATGATACACCTGCCTGGAGGACATTTTTTTTTCTTAATTATCTTTAGGTTTCTAGTTAAAATACCTGCAAACGTTTTGGAGATTAACTATACGAATCCGACTCGACAGACACAACTTGGCAGTTATAATATTTTGTGTAAATAACATCCATAGATACGTTTATAATATACTGGACACATAAACAGGCAAAATATATTTTACACAATAGCCGGCTATCAACTGCTGAATGAATATCAGTACCAACATCTGAAGGTTCATCCACACGCGGTTTTTATATTAATTTGACAACAAACGGTCCATTACATCATATTTTAGGAAATCACGGTTTCCTAATACTTCTTTAATATAGATTTCTGTTAAAATAGTCAAATTTTTATTTACAACTTCATAACGACTGCCTCGGCGGCGCAGCGGTAACGTATGCGACTGCTGTTCTTGAGGTCTCGGGTTCGATTCCTGAGTCGGGTCAAATGTTTGTATGATCTACAAATGTTTTTTTCGGAGTTAGGGTGTTTTCTATGTATGATATGTATGTATTTACAAAAAAAGTATATATGTATGTATATCAGTTGTTTAGTACCCATATTACAAGCTCTGCTCAGTTTGTGACTAGATGGCGTTGTGTGTTAGATGTCTGAAATATTTATTTATTTATTTAAGGAAAATAGCTATTTATTTATTTAATGAAAATGTCGGTTAATTTCATCTTAATCGTTTTATTGTTGTTTCATAGAAATTCTCTTTAATGCATGGATGTTTGTTACTACAAACAATTTTTGCTACTATAACATTAGTAGGAAGTAGAATGAATACCTTTTATAACTCGTAAAGATAAGATTAATAACTGAGCAATCAGGAATATAATAATAAAGAGTTATAATGCCTACTTCTAAGTCATCTAACAGTAATATCGTAAACATGTGTTGTCTACATATCCGTGTATACTCCATGCAGCTCTTCAACGCCGCCTGTCACGCCAGTAACGTCATTATGTTGTGATTATCCGACACTAAGCTATTAAACATTACGAGTTGCCTTGCCATTGCCCCTATAAATAACGTGCACAGTTTTAATCTACTGGGATTAAATAATATAAATATAGCCATCGTTGTTTTTCTAAAGCGTTTCTTGAATCATCTTGTCTTTTTTTTACGTTTGGAAACCCCCTCGGGCCTTCACCCCACCGGGGTTTACGGCGGGGCGGTGTGTCGGAATCGAACCGACTAAAACCACACGGTGTACCATTCTGCGCCTGAGACGGGAGGGATCCGGGAACCGCTTTCTTACGCCATCCGGACCCCTCCCAGCGCCTGCCCGCACTGAAGCGGGCTCCGACGTCTGATGGAAAACTCTCAATTTAGGCGACGTACGGCACACGCGTAACGTCGCCCCCACGCGGTGAATCATCGTGCCTACTCCAAGGATATTGCAAATAAACAACCAAGCTACTTGAAACGCCTTAAGTATTTCAAAATCGACTCTCTGGAAAAACGCAGAAACTCACCTGATTTGCTATTTTTATTCAAAATACAAAAAAAAAAATATTGATTGCCTAGATCTGCTTTCAAAATTTGAATTTAGTATCCCTCATAAGTATCCTAGAAAACCTATTATGCTCCTACATCCACCTTTTCGGAGGACAGTTTTAGGTTCCAACTCTCCTATTTCACGGCTTAGCAAGAAATATAAATACTACAGTAGTCAGATAGATATATTTGGTAGAACACTTCAACGATTTAAGAACTAGATCCACACTCTTACTGTCGATTAACATGTACTAATTAATTGATGATTTTTTTTCTTAATTCTGTTAGAATTTATGCATGAAGTGGTTACCTACATGAGTTGTACACTTAGATTAAGACTTACTGGGTTAATTTGTACTTACGAATGTTTTAGTGTAATTACTGCTGGTAAACCATTAAATAAATAAATAAACATCTATGACAATCGTTATTAGAATGTCAATGTCCTTAAATATACTGACAATAAGTTAAATCTTTCAAATCAATTTGCCCTTAGGATTGTGGAGATCAGGTGGCTCCGTGGAAAAGTTGATATGCAGGTAAAATCAGTTGAAATAGTTACCGACGTCAAATAATTGGGAATACCAGAGGCTAGGAAGAAGGTTGTCTTTCTATAGTATGTTCACAATATTTTATGGGCGTTTAGAGGAGTTAGTAGTCGGTTCCTTTGGGACCTCAAATCACAGGGCACGGGTTCTCCCTAGAGTGGAGCACACGAGGCTTGGGAGAAAAAGTAAAATGATAACATCACGTCGTCACTAGTGGTTTGTTTTTTTTTATTTTAACTCATTTTTTTTACTAACGTAAAAGACGAGTGTTTCACATTTGGAGCATCATTTTAAAATATGAATTGCCACCAAAACGACTTTATATGACAGACATTGGCAGCCGCTGTACAGACAGGCCCACATCAGAAATACATTTAGATAAATGCACGCTTCGGAACGACAATTTAATAACCATGGCACAGTTTTTGTATATTTTTGTCTCGTATCGTGTTATATGGTGAAATGTTATGAAATTGAAAAGCCAAATAGCATTCAATT
This sequence comes from Hyphantria cunea, assembly GCA_003709505.1. Classification (NCBI taxonomy): domain Eukaryota; kingdom Metazoa; phylum Arthropoda; class Insecta; order Lepidoptera; family Erebidae; genus Hyphantria; species Hyphantria cunea. The sequence goes on from PKRV01002688.1 coordinate 85,863, forward strand.
TGTTCTATAACGGCTGTAAATCGTGAATTCTATAAATACTTACTTCTAATAAACATTTATTACTTTAGATAGATAGATAGATAATACTTTATTTGTACACCAAGGTTTACACACAATATACAATTCTAAAAATTATAAAAAAAAGAAAAAAATGAAAATGTGATGTACAAAGGGCGGCCTTATTACTCATTGCAATTTCTTCCTGGCAACCTTTGGATGGACAGGTTTCATTCAAAGCTGGTGCAGGGTATTTAAGAACGAGAAGAAAAAAAAAGTTTTTACGTATATAACAAAAAACAAATTATATTACAAATTTAATAAATAATGATATGAAGTAATAATAGCACTATAGAATAAATAAAAGAAAAAATAAAATAAAACACTATACATACATACTATTATGATATTTGTTAGTTTCATTTGAAAATAATGAACTTTACACAACTGTTTCTTATTGTATTCCGTTATGGGTGAAATTTACAAAAATCTCTACTCCCTCCTTCATAAGTATTTGCATAGTATGAAATGAAATAGCTTTAGCTGTGTGTTCGCTTAGATCTCTTAAACTACTTAACGGATTGGATTGTAATGCAGTTGACACCAATAGATAGACTGATTCAAAAGGAAGATTTATATGTGTAATACATGCGTAGGATAGTAGAGGAAATCCGAGATTTTCAAAGACTTCCGTGCAAAACAGGGTGGCTAGCCTTATTGAATTTTCTTTATTTTGGAGGCGCTCTTTCCGAAACCTTCTTTCTCTGTGTAAGGTCCTATTGAAGATTAACACTGATACTACCTAAGCAAGGTAATTGAATGAATCAATTGAATGTTAATTTGAAACCTCTAGCACATAACTACAACAAGCCGACTGATGGTGAATTTGTGAATATCCAATTACAATTTAAACGCTCAATAAAGTAATTAAGGGCATCTAGACGGACATGGAGCACTAATTACACTGTAACTAATGACCGAGGGATGGTTGACATGCTTTAGTGCGTTTATTTGATGTAATGGGGGAATGCCCATAGTGTTAATTTGATCGTAAACCGTGTAACAGTTAAACAAACAATACATTATTGCTGCATCGACGAAAATTTACGCGAAATTTATATTATTATATTTATATTACGCGGGAGTTTACGCAGTATTGCTTGGGAATTAATGAGTAACAGACTGTAATCTTTGAAATGACCGATGTTTGTGATGAAAGATTAGCCGCCACCATTTGTTAGTAATGATTGGGAAGCCAGAAGGTTGTTGAGGATACAGGCTTTGGCATAATTTGCATCAATGAAAATAAAATGTAATCCAAAAAAAAGTATATCATATGTTTTATTACGTGAAGTAAAAACCTCTATTTGAAACGTTATGTTTGAAAAAAATATTTCGTATTATAGTTAAAATATCCAAATAAATAATAAACCATTTTGCATAATATGTATCGTTCGTACGTTATCAAATTCCCAGAATGCATCGTTTATGCACTGTAAACTACTGTTACGTTGCCTTCGGATCTTAACAGTGTGGACATATACTGAATACACAAGTAGGCTAGACGTTCAGGGACCAATAATTACCAGAGCTTAGAGCGGGCTAACCAATTAAATCAATCTAAACTGTATAGTTGTACATGTATGACTGTTACTGTAATATCTGCAACAGACGTATCTACTTATGAACTTCAGACGTGACATTTTAATACTTAAATACTAAAGGAATTCCATCACACATTACAATGGAGTTTATCATAATGCAAATAAAGATCAGTTTATTTATCCAGGGGGTTAAAATAAGTGAAGAACAGTTATATGTGAATTTGTCATTTTCAAACTTAAAAATACATACGTGACTCGTTTTTAAATAATTGTCATCAGCCTATCGTAGTTCACTGCTGAACATAGGCCTCTCCAATTTCACACCATTTGGTTCGATTCTCGGCTTATCGCATCCAGTTCTTCCCAGCTGTCATGCGCAGATCATTACTCCAACGGGCCTGGGAAATACAAATTGTAAAATATAAATAATAACCCCAAATACTCAAGAATTTTAAGGTATTACTTTTGAGCTTTCTATATCATTGATAATAAGGTTTCTCAAGTTATTGATCTAAACAGTGAGAGTATAATTCAACTAAGTTTAAGTTAATTAAACTCGGGCTCCTCGAAACTTCTCAATGATGCCCACCATGGGTCCTCCAAAACCTAATATTCCTCGTTATTTGTTTATACTAATAAACGGTTATCTTGATAAATGGATCAAGATTTTGTTATCTTGATCGGTTATTGTATCAATACAGCTTTACCGTATATCTTATAAATATTTAGAGCTCGATTTGAACTTACAAGGTTTATCTTCTTGAACTTTAGCTTTTAAACTTTTTATTTCATCAAAGATAAGTATGAAGGATTTTGGAATTAAAATTCTATCTTTATTATAATTAAATAATAAATAAATGGTTACGACATATGACGGAACATAATTTTGCTTTAAACTAAGCAAAGCTGTATTCAATCTAATGATAGGGTGACATATTAATTTTTTTTGAAACACCCAGACTACGAAACAAATATTTATTTGGTCTGACACGGGAATCGTACCCGAAATATCAAGGCAGTCATTAAGAATATGATATACTAATAGAATGACAAGTTGTACTGATGAATTCCTTCGTGGAGACTGAGACTCTGGAAGCTCAAAGAGTCTCCCCGTCTCCTCGAGCTTCAACTCAGCAATACCCACCCCAGTGATGTCAAGTGAAATTTGGAAGAAATAAAAAAGGATGACGGTTAGAAGTAAATGAGACGCTAAGGTAAACAAAGGGAAAACCAAATATACGCTCATTACGTCATACATAATTTATAAACATCGATGTCAAACAGAGAAATTTAGCGGCAATTACGAATGTCATATATATTATGTATGAATCGAAGTTGGACTTCCAATCTCACGTTTGAAACCGTCAGGGAGTTTATTGGAGTACATACTGTCGAGGCACGCTTAGAAAAGTTGTAATCACAGTCGAAATTTATCTTCATTTTATTGACTTACCAATTATAGTCTAATTTTATTATCTCGAATAAAGAAATTATAGACAAAGGCTAAGTAAGTACAATTTGACGCTATGAACAAGACGCTTTTGAGCTAAATTATGTTATTTCCTCTTCAAATATTCGTCTACCTTCAATAATTAGATTTAAATAATTAAGTCTTTTGACAAAAAGCTGGCATTGTCTTTATTTACGGAGCCGTGGAGAGGCTCAGTCTGGAGAATGAAATATACCCAAATGCTCTTTTCTACATATTTCGCCTTCATGAGAGCCTAATTTAACTCAGACACAGTGACAAAATCTTTGGAAAATATTATTTGAAACAACTAAAACAATTTTTGTCGTGGTAGTTAGAGAATGAGTTTTCACTTCAAATTGTTTTAATTTGCATAGGTAATGGTATACAGATTTTAGTTATGATAGCAGGAATTGCAACGTCACCCTTATATGTCCAAATTTTAAGGATTACATTCAAAGTAGAGACCAAATACGTATTAGCATATCAGGAATACTGTCTCTTCTAAGTGTTTCGTTGGACGAACATATTTATTATACAATATCGACTTTGTCCTATCCCTTAATTTAGTTTTCTACCTGACTACTATTTAAAATTTTATTTTTGGAAATAAGTCTATCTCAAAAAAAGCAGCATTTACCTCCTACATTAATACCTTAAAATACGGATTATTTCGTCAAGTCTGACTTTGCGAAAGCTCATTAACAACCATCTCGCAAGACCTCGTCACCACGTTCCACTGTAATTATTTCGTTAAACAGACGACTGTACGTATTGAGCCACCAATGGATATCGAACATACAAATATGTAAATTCACTTGCACGAATTCGTAGAACTCAATTTATTAAATTTAAATAAATATATGTACTCTTTAATAAATTATTGAGTACATACATATATTTATTTATATTGTTTTTATTAAGAACTGAATTCTCTTGAACAGCAAACGTCATTCCTTATTTGATTTCATAATTCGTAAACATATGATACCAATGAAAAGCGGAGCTTAATTTTTAATTAGAGATTAGTAATACCTTCTAATAAATAGAAATTAATACCTTCTTTTTCTTAGCGTATCGATGGCAACTCTTATACGCTTTTGACCCAGTGCTCTGCGACGCAAAAGACGTTTGGCCTCGCTTGTTACAAGGTCGTTAAATGTGCACGATTCTGTGCGGGATGTCCGCAAATACTCATTGTCTGTGGAGAAACGCCGTACTTATTTGTGTTGGGGTAAATAATATCTTAATACGTAAAGTACTTCTTTTTAGATCACATACATCAAATAATTCTACGGTTCCAATCCATCCACCTTTATATTTTATCACTACCAATATTCGCATGATTACTTCATGTGGTTCTTTCTTAATATTCAATTTTAAGCTATATTCCAAATCTAAAGTCAAGTTTACTCTTGCATGCTGGCCGGCATACCATCTGCGGTTTTCCAACGACGCGGTATTCGAAAAGCTCATTCACATACCATTTCGAAATCTTCGTCGGGAATGTTCAGAAATTTTCGTCTGAATTCCAAACTTGAAATGGAGAAAGTCATTTAATGCTTAACCTTCTCCGCTTTTATTGCTGAAGTTTTAATCTTTATAGGTCAATATAAGTAATGGTATCTACAATCCAATACATGAATTACAAACATCATGGTACTATTAGATATATATTTAATAGTACCATGACGTTTGTAAATGTCAGGTCTGTTCTGCTTCAAAAATTCTCAGATGCTCTAGCATTAAGAATATTAAACTGAGAGTCGAGGTGATTACGATAATACGCATATAACAGCAGCCGGATGAGATCCATCCTTGATTTGTATATATGTATCGGTCCGGTCATAATGGGAAATTGATGCTTTAAAATCATGCGTGTCAGTTGTTGAACAATGCAAACGATCTACTTTTAAAATATATAGAAAAAAACCACAATAAATGTCAGCGTAATGAAAATATTTTCTGCATAAACGCGTTCCTAATTACAAATATTCATACGTATAGTTTATATAAAATAGTGAGTTATTCCAACTTGTTGACTTATTAAATAAGTTGTTTTTTTTGAACCTCTAATGATACGAAAATCAATGAGAAGTGTTTTAACATTATCTAGATAAGTTTGTTACGAAAAAATGCAATTTATTTTCCATTTTAGATTTTTTAAAATAAGGTATAACAAAATATTTCAAAGTATCTACTTCAATGAATCACTAGTCCATCAAACCATTAGTTCTAAAATTCGCAGCCGCTACATCCCTTAATATTGCAAAATTTGTTTTCCTGCACAATAGTAACCCGTTAACCAAATTTTATTTGTCCATAACAATAACATACGACATTCTAGCTCGGCCAGCCGACTGCAACTGAAACACTACCCCCACTCTAGCCGTGACCATGAATGATGACGTAGGCACATACAATGGCGGACATAGACGGATCGTCCAGGCCCCCTTCTCACTTAATGTTTACCAACATTAATACACTCTGACGTCACGTGAGATTGGACTGTTTGTGTCCTGTCCTGTTAGATGTCGGGGTGATATTTCTCGTCTGATAAATAGTTGGGCTTTAGTTCTATACGTGTTTGTGTCAATACATGGGTTTATGTGTGTGTGGTGTACAGAAATATGTTTTTACGTTTCGTTTTATCAAGGACACACTTCGGTTTGTTTCGGCTTTTCTTCCCAGAACGTGTCTTAGGAAATGCCGATGTTGATGTCCGACGTGTAAAAATATCTGTAAAAGTAAATCTTTTACTCAGAAAGTAAATATAATTTATCATTCGCATCTCTTTCTTTGAATGGGTAGTCATAGGTATATTAAAAGTAATTTAGTATGGAGCGCTTATAGTCCAGTTGCACTCTGCAACGAAAGCGCGGTCATTACCTATATAGGTGACCGAGGAGGCATGATACCATGAGCGCCTCCGTGATTTGGAGGTCACGTTAAGCAGTCGGTCCAGGTTATTATATACAGATTATGATAACAGTCGCGAAGCTTTATTGGAGGCCTTTGGGCGGCTTGAAATATCCACGGCAATATTACGTAGCTAAAACGTTGTCTCCCTAGTCTGGTTTTAACTCTCTCCTGTGAGGAGAGCCGGGCCCAACAGTGGGACATTATGGTTTGTTGATGAGTATTATAGTAAGATAATTAAAAGTGATGTTAAGTTCAGTTCTGCATTAATTGTGACGTTGGTCAACAGTCTCTAACATTCTTCTGCTGGGCATACGTTTCGGGTAAATCCTAGCTAATAAAACCCATGCAACATTACGGTTCAACGCTTTATCTGCCAGGGACCTGAAAATATAAAAATATTACCTATAGTAAAAACTTAATTACAGTAATGTAGTATTAATTAAAAGCTACTTTTATCGTTGCACTTTTGTTAGCAACAAGAAAATTTCCGACAGGAATTTAGCAAGGTATTAAATAGTTGCGGATCTTTCCACCGGAAGAAGCAGCGGCCATGACAGACCGCCATTAGCGGCGGAAGACGCTCACCCGCCGACTTCCGTCTGTAAGAGTCCTTCACCACTAACGGGTGCTTTCTCACATTTTGCTATATATTTAATTATATTTGTGGAAAAAAGTTATTCTGTATTGATTAATTTATTATTGTGGACTGTAATAACCACTGATGTAAAGACGGATGCAAATTCAAAGTCATCGATGCTTTAAAAGATTCCATTTTTTAATGATGAAATCAATCCTGTCTATTTAAGCTTGTACGTGAGCTTTATTTAATAAAGAAAAGAATATTTTCTACACATCATATAATATCAGTTGTCTAGTACCCATATTAAAAGCTCTGCTTAGTTTGGGCCTGGATGGCGTTGTGTGTTAAAATGTCCGAAAATATTCTTTTCTTTATTAAATAAAGCTCACGTACAAGCTTAAATAGACAGGATTGATTTCATCATTGGAAATGGAATGTATACATATATATCGAAGGAATCGAACCCGCGACCTCTAGCATAGCAGTTGCATGCTAGAGGTAGTTAATGTTTGAGCCAAGCCAAATACACAATAGTCAGGAGCCGATTTAAGCGATTGTTTATACTAGGTTATGTATATATATATAAACTAAGGTTGTATACGAAATAATAAAAAAGGTCAAATCACAAAAAAGTACTTTAAAAATCACAAGCCTCATACAGTTAAAAAAAATCGTTTTGATTACCCCCCGAAGGCAAATGGCCGAAGACCCGTAAGATCTGTAACCTTTACGTTCCAGTAATGACGCTGTAAAACATCTTAGCTAGCAGTTTTATGGCTAACTTACGACCTTTTAAATATTCTTGTTGTTTTATTTAAAAAAATTCCCTTTTGCGATTTCGATTCGTGTTGAAATATCCGTTTTGGGAATCATCGTAAAAGTTAAATCTGTTTTAGCAGTTGTGCACCATACAATTTTTTATCAAGATTTTATATTTTCGTCGTCGGAATAGGTAGTGTTAGAACCAGACGTAAACAAGAAAATTATTTCCAAAATTCGAATGCGTTAATATCTGCATCATATGGGTATCTTTATTAATTTTAGGTTTTTTAATATTTTTTTATTTGGTTTTTTTTTTCTGATGTACCTAATGTCACTCTGACGACTAAGACGAATCTATTGACCCTAGTAACTTAAATATACGACGAGTCTTTCAGGCTCTAGGGCGTGCCAAAGAAATATACATATACATACACTCGAAAAACATAACCCTTCTGTTTCGCATTCGGGTAAAAAACACTTTGTTTTAAAATAAATCAACTGTAATACAAGCGTCTCAAAGAGAAAGAAAAAATATCCAAATGTGTGGTCAAGTGGCCCAACTGCCTACTTTGTTTTGTTTTCACAGTCAATACAGTCCTCGTTCGTATACGAGTAGAATCATTCAATCTGGATATTCTCTTGGATGTCAGAGTATCACTTCTGACCTGGTAATCAACTTCCATCACGTAAATGAAAAGACTATCAAGAAAGTGTTACAAATTCGGAATATATATAGTATACTTTTTAGACCTGTACAAACCAATAGGCAATTTAAAAAACAGTCAATGCCTCTTACATGATCGGGATGATTCTCGTGCGAAAAGCTAAATATATTCGTAACATATCCGTTTATATAGCATGTTTTACTACCAATATCGTCGGCCCATACAGGTACTAGCCACTCTCTTATGCGTACGACGTGTCACAGCTGAACCTCTCGGTGACGACCCCAGGGACACTACATTAAAATTCCACATTCATCCGTGAAGATCAAAAGTTTAACTTGCATTTATCGTAAATAAATAAGGGGAGAAGAGACTCTCTCGTAAAACTGTGAGCATTTGAAGAAGTTGACTTCTTTAAATTTTAAGATTTTCACATGTTCGCTGTATGTAATCGCGCTTAGGCCTGACTGATTTTTTTGAAGGTGTTTCTCTACGTCTTTAGGAAGGACCCTAAAGTGAATGGGTGAGTAGTTTTTATTGATATCGTTTAATAGATCAAAAGCTTACAATCACGAATTTCTAAAAAAATATTTAGGTCGTTAGATATGGACATTTGAGTACACTTAGGTAAATTGGATAATTTAAAATGTAAGTACCCACGCTTTACTTTTCTATTGAACAAGTTTCTTTGAAAAGTATTTTAGTTGGAATTTAGTCTTGAATTAAATATTCAATTTTCGATACAAAAAAAATATACATGATTCTAAATAATGACAAGGCATTTGGTGGCTTAGTCTGATCGAAACTTGAGATAAAGAATTTAATAAAAAAGTAATATAATCTCTTAAAATGATTGAACATTTAGGCAAATTCGTGGCCCTAATAAAATGTCTATATATTTTTTATTATTTATTTATAACTTTATGCACTTTAGTACATAGGCGGACTTAATGCCCAGGGCGTCTACCAGTCGACCTTAGGGTGGTGTAGAAATCTTGTGAGGTAGGCGCGCATAGGTTTCGTACTTAACTATTTCAAAATATACATTACATATATAGATACATATGCCAATACATGAACATTATGAATATATATTTTGTAATAATATTACATATACATACAAACATATTTACATTACATTCGTACACTAGTGGATAAGAAAGTGTTGGATTGCTATCACATATATATTGCTATACACATATTCCAACCCCTCCCCTCATTCCCCAAAAGACGGCAACGCACTTGTGACGCGATTGTTGCATATTCTTGATCCGTCATCACGCCGTTATCTGCGTTATTATTTGTTATCACTTTGCCGTTATGTGTAATAACTTATTAGTGCGCCGTACCGCAAAAGAATAAAACGGAACCCTTATAGGATCACTTTGTTGCCCGTCTGTCTGTCAGTCAAAACCATTTTGTCTCAGGAACGCGTGGAAGTTCAAGCTGAAGTTCATATCAAATACTCAGGTCTACTGTCACCTTGAGCTGTGGAAAATCAAACTTCTAAGCCAACGCAATCAAAAGATACTACTGTTTATACTGCAAATTTTCAACACACACAAGGGAATCAAAACCTACGGGGTACTTAATGAGAACTCAGAATCTTGACATTTGGTACGAAGCACTGTCTCATAGCATAGAGGAAAAATTGCGAAAATCATATTTTTTTTAATAAATATTATATATAGCATAAATTTTTGATTATATCGTGTAGTATACCTATAGGTTTGTACGGAACCCTCGGTACGCGAGTCCGAGTAGTACTTGACCGGTTTATATTTGTAATTTTTTCTCACTTGATTGAGGAAGCACAAACATAACATTTTTATTTTTTGTAATAAAACTAGCGTGTTAAGCGTATCCTTGACGGAGGTCCAAAATAAATGAATAAAAACTTTATATCTACTTACAAAGCTAAGTACACTGCTGTACTCCTTAGTCCCATTACATTTTCTAAACATAAATTTCTACCTAAATTTTTTCTTCGTATCAATCACTCAATAAATAAATCGCGAGAATGACGTACGTCAAAAGTGACATTTGACACTAATTCCGTTCGTAGCGTGTAGTTTTTCTTTTGACTTCCACATTTTTGTCGTATTTCTATAGTAAGTAGAAAAATTGGAAGAAATACAAATTATTTATTTGGTTTTTGTTTTCTTTTTATTGTAAGTAGGCGCACGTATATATTTAGATCCTTTACCTTTATCGTATTTAGTACGTTTAAACATATATGTGCTTCTTTTATTTGTACTTCTTTTCGACGTATTTCGCACACCTTGAGTGAAGCGTTAGTGTCGGATATTACTTTCTGGAAAACAAACCTCTCNGAACATTATGAATATATATTTTGTAATAATATTACATATACATACAAACATATTTACATTACATTCGTACACTAGTGGATAAGAAAGTGTTGGATTGCTATCACATATATATTGCTATACACATATTCCAACCCCTCCCCTCATTCCCCAAAAGACGGCAACGCACTTGTGACGCGATTGTTGCATATTCTTGATCCGTCATCACGCCGTTATCTGCGTTATTATTTGTTATCACTTTGCCGTTATGTGTAATAACTTATTAGTGCGCCGTACCGCAAAAGAATAAAACGGAACCCTTATAGGATCACTTTGTTGCCCGTCTGTCTGTCAGTCAAAACCATTTTGTCTCAGGAACGCGTGGAAGTTCAAGCTGAAGTTCATATCAAATACTCAGGTCTACTGTCACCTTGAGCTGTGGAAAATCAAACTTCTAAGCCAACGCAATCAAAAGATACTACTGTTTATACTGCAAATTTTCAACACACACAAGGGAATCAAAACCTACGGGGTACTTAATGAGAACTCAGAATCTTGACATTTGGTACGAAGCACTGTCTCATAGCATAGAGGAAAAATTGCGAAAATCATATTTTTTTTAATAAATATTATATATAGCATAAATTTTTGATTATATCGTGTAGTATACCTATAGGTTTGTACGGAACCCTCGGTACGCGAGTCCGAGTAGTACTTGACCGGTTTATATTTGTAATTTTTTCTCACTTGATTGAGGAAGCACAAACATAACATTTTTATTTTTTGTAATAAAACTAGCGTGTTAAGCGTATCCTTGACGGAGGTCCAAAATAAATGAATAAAAACTTTATATCTACTTACAAAGCTAAGTACACTGCTGTACTCCTTAGTCCCATTACATTTTCTAAACATAAATTTCTACCTAAATTTTTTCTTCGTATCAATCACTCAATAAATAAATCGCGAGAATGACGTACGTCAAAAGTGACATTTGACACTAATTCCGTTCGTAGCGTGTAGTTTTTCTTTTGACTTCCACATTTTTGTCGTATTTCTATAGTAAGTAGAAAAATTGGAAGAAATACAAATTATTTATTTGGTTTTTGTTTTCTTTTTATTGTAAGTAGGCGCACGTATATATTTAGATCCTTTACCTTTATCGTATTTAGTACGTTTAAACATATATGTGCTTCTTTTATTTGTACTTCTTTTCGACGTATTTCGCACACCTTGAGTGAAGCGTTAGTGTCGGATATTACTTTCTGGAAAACAAAACTCTCATATTTTGTCCAAGTCTTTTAATAAGGAATACTTTTTTGAATTGACTGCACGGTTGACTGTGGTTTAAGCGGTCGCCATGCCGCTTTCTACGGCGCTAAATGTAGTGGGTTCAAATTCCACGTGGGAAAACATTTTGTGTGATCCGCAAATGGTTTTTCCGAGTCTAGGTTTTCTTTACGTCCCTTTCATGTATGTTTGTTAAGTCCTCCGGGACCCAGAACGTATATTCCTAATGCAGGAGTTGTCTTTTAACGCAAAAAGACGGATGTTATAAGGTCGACGTCGATGTCTGTTTATCTGTGTATATGTCTGTCTGTAGCATCGTAACTCTTAAATGGATGGACCGATTTCGATGCAGTTTTTTTTCATTTGAAAGCCAGTTTCTTTGCGGTGGTTCTTAGCTATGTTTGATTAATATGGGTATGCGTCGTGATTTTTTTTATTTTAGCTGGAAAAAGTAGAGTCTAGTTTGATTAAGATTGTCTTAAGCAATATTTTCTAAATTACCAGTTCTCATTATTTTAGAATAATTTGGAGAGGCCTATGTCCAGCTGTGGACTGCGATAGGCTTATGACGACGATGATGACTTATTTTATTAAAGTGAGATTTACATTTTCAAATAGATGACATTTTCAAAAAAGTGTGATTCCTACAATTTATTGATTATTTTTAGTGTATATATGTACCGATAGGTTAGTAATGGTGGCAATTTAGACTTATTACTGGTAATTCACATGAAGATCAAATTAAACGAGTATATGGTTCAATGGCTCGGCAAGCGTCGGGTTCCTTTGACAAATGTGACAACGCATTTCCGAGTCGTTGGGTCCCCGTCGGTGGTGCTGATTTTGACCTAATTAATGTATTTATTTATTCGCTCAATTGTCGATCATCCGTGAAATGATAAAATTACGAATAAGTCGTTGGTTGAATATATGTTAATATGTACTATTATATAATATGTAACCTGCCAAATTGCTTCAACTTTGCCTAATGGAAAGCATGAATATAATTCGAGAGAAACTACCATACTCATTGCGAGCGCAGGCAATGCGCTATGGCGGCCTAGTGTTTCTGATTTTGTTGTCAACTTAGGCCGGCTCGACCGGAGTGATATCACGGCCTCACAGAAAACCGGTGTGAAACAGCGCTTGCGCTATGTTTCACAGAGTGAGTGAGGCTACCAGAGGTCCATACACCAACCCTTCCTCCATCCCATCCCCATCCTTCATAGGTTTGTATTGTGACGCCTCTGGTGTTGCGGAGTGTCCATGGGCGGCGATTATCGCCTACCATCAGGTGATACGTCAGCTCGTTTGCCCCCTATTCCATATAAAAGAAAAAAAGACGCGTATGGCATTCGTCACGCCACGCGACGCACGAACATAGCCTCGGCCTTATGTATTTGTTTTTCCTCCTTACTTTTTCTTTTATGTTAACACTGTTTTTCAAGCATTACTAAAATATATTAGGAATTTGAGTAGATTTAAGTCAAATTTCAGTAAAGGTATTTTACAATACCTGGTGTATGTTAGTGCAATTGCGAATTTCCCCCTAAGCAAACAAGTCTATTGAACACTATCTGACGGTTGAATAGTTTCCAGAGACGACAATGGCTTGTATCAATGATTCCGTTGTGTTCTGTATCCGTTCCTGAGCATCCTTTTGTTTGATCTCAGCCAGGTATTAAAAACAGGAAGAAATAAGATACATATAAGAGCGAAACAGATTTAATTCAATGATAATAAATTTAAGAAGAATATTTCAAATTGTTAGATCCATTATCACCATAGTAATAATAATTTATAATAATTATTATTCACACACTTTGTGTTCATTTTATTAGATCACCACAACAAGAACTTTAATTAGAATTAATAAAACATTACAAGTATAATAAAAGTAGTAATTTCTTTATTCTTCCAAACCATTTTTCTATAACTAGGCTGGGATCGACTTGAAGTTGACTACGATGCCACTGAATTAAGATTTTTATATGGAGTGTCTGCACTCAGAGCTAAAAAAACAAATAGGCGATATCAAGGTTCTGTAAAAAACTGTTGTAAAAGTTTTTAGGGCTCCAACTACCCGTAAAGTTTACCGAAAATGCTTGTATGGGGGAACCGGGACCGACGAATTAACCCCGAGTCACGTAAAGTTGCAATTACTAACAATACAATTTTTTTTCTAATGTGTTTATTTTTTAATTGTGTTAAATAGACGAAAAGAAGGGGAATAATAGTCTTTTGTTACAATTATTTTTTATGTATATTAGCCAATTTGTCTTGAAACACAAGATAAATAATGATAAACAAATAAATATTTTGGATATCGTACACACAACGCCATCTAGTCCCAAGCTAAGCAGGACTTGTGTTATGGGTAGACAAATGTTATTAATACATACTATACACTTCTACTTTTGTAAATATATACATATTATACATAGAAAACACTCAAACTCCGAAATAAATATTTGCAGATCATACAAACATTTGGTCCAACTCGGGAATGGTATCCAATCTTCGATATTATTTATATTCGTATAAAAAATACAGATTCACTGTGTTCTTTGAATCGTTTTTCTGACTGAGCCCCGTTTGACTGACGTATCAATTCGCTCAGTAGGATCCGACTCGACTCTATCGTCAGCTGTATGACGGGATAGGTTTTGCTTTTGTAAATAAAACGGTAATTGCATGGATTGGGTTAAATCCCTTATTAAATATATTTTGGGCTTGATCGGTTATTTTATGTAATAATCGCAGAATTTTCCCCAAAACTAAGATCAGTAAAGATTACCTACTTGTGTTGCTTTGACCTTTATTCGCTTCCATATAAATAACTAGCTGCGTCCGCGTTTCTACCCGCAGTTGGTGTTGCGTGAAATGCAAAATAGAATACAAAAAAAACTTATTTACTGCTTTTCAAAATATCGCCCGCCAACCCCAATGCACTTATGCATTCGGGGGAACCAGCTTTCAAAACATTTAAATTACCTGTCTTGGGAAGACCTCATCTACAATGATAAAACTTCGCCGACAATGAATTTTTTTAGCGTGGGAAATAAAAATAAACCGCATGCAGCTAAATCCGGGCTATACGGAGGATGGGGTAACATTTGTGCCTCCGAAGTTATCAAATTGTCCATAGTTCTAGCAGCTGTGTTAGCGGGCGCGTTATCTTGGTGGAAGAATACCTCGGATGCCACTCGTTGGGCGCTGTCTATCCAAATCCCTTGAAAGCTTGAGCCAGACAACTTCGCTATACCATTCACTAGTAACTCTTCTACGATCTTCTACCAAAATTACTGCTTCTGGTCCAATGCGTCCAAAAAATCCGCTTTCATTTTTTTAGTAACGCGCCGCCCGCGAACTGCTTTTGTGAGCAAATCGTGAAACATCCATTGCGTGAATTGCTGCTTCGTGACAGGATCTCTAGGTAGCTATCCATGATTCATCAGTTGTCAGAAATTCCTCATTCGAAATTTTCTGACATTAATTTGCATCAATCAACACGACGGAACTTTTGCTCAGTGAGAGAATGAGGTATCCATCGCGAAGCAAGCTGCCAAACTTTAAGGTGTTCATGCATTATAGTGGAAACTCAATATAAACTCCCGGAATAGCCACTCCACCCTTATGAGGTTTTCATGTGTTACTGCATCTGCAATTCTACGGAGAAGGGCTCTCAAAAGGTGCCAACTAACTGTCTATCTAAAGTGTGGGTAACTCAAAGAAACTACTTACATTCATCCCAGAATGATGAAATTTAAGCAACAGCACGTGTTGCTTAAAATTCATACATCTGTATTACAAATTGGCTCTTGCTGGGACTGTTAATAAAATTGACATATCACATTTCTGCTCAAGTCGGTACTTGTAAACATAAATAAAAATATCCCTGAACACATATTGAAAACCTCCTCCTTTTTTAACTCTGTTAAAATATTACTAATAAAAAATATTTGTATTTAAGAATGTTACTACATTAAAATATAATAGACACAGTCAGTGCTTACAATATTAATAAACAATAATAAATAAATATTTCGAACATCTGAAAAACAGCGCCATCTAACTTTTAACTAAGCAAATTTCGTATTATGAAACCTAGATTGACAGACAAATCATATAAATATTTGGTCCAACTCGACGCAAAGCAGTCGAGTGAGCCAACGAAGCAGTCGAGTCAGTCATATTATATACTAAAGTTCTGTTAGTGCCTTAGCAATGTAATCGTCTTTAATAACTAATTCTGTGAAATGTCCGATCTGTACCGTAGAACTTTCCAGTAAAAGTTTCATTTGGAAATCTAAAATTTACGTTGACACAAAATTTCCGCTTGCTATGAATAATGTAAGTTATTTAACATTCAGGCATTCAACATAATCCAGTGACAAAAGCCTCACACAACAAACTCCTAAATTAATCTCTCACCTTTAAATGAGAACTGTACGCTCAAGTACCAGAACGCGTCATCGTATAAGTCCTTCAACAAAAACTGAAATCCGTCTGCTGCAGTGTTGCCAGAGTTAAACAGTTTGCCATAAATTGTGGAAAATTCCCTCTTGCAATAATATGACTATTCTTGTGTTATTTGCTGTTAAATGTTTTTTGATGAGCTTTATTCATTGTTTATTAATTTGCCACCAGCTGTAAAATATTTTCTTTAAATGGTGCTAATGTAATCACTAGTAATCAATAGTAGTAGTAAGTAAATCAATGAAAAAATAATGATCAAGGTCGAAGCCAATGGCTTATATATAGCCCTACAGGATTGTAATAAACGAAAACAGCATAATCGTTTTTAGACATTGATTAAAAAGATATCTATAAAAACATAAAATATATCTTTTTAAACATTCACACAATGCATTTCTTTAATTATTAAAATATAGTGTCCCTTTTTCTTTAATATCAACAATATTCATTGAATATTTATCTGAAGAAAAGAGAAAATTTGTGAGGAAAAATTAAACTACTAAAAGTGGCAACTCTAGCTCGGTCAAAAGAGGAGCGGTTCATCTGAATCCAGTGGATTATCTATATAAGCGTGCGGATTACGAGCGACAGTCACGGCCGGAAGATGGATTTCACAACTCTTATCTAGCTATTTCAATTAATACCTTTTTCAATCCCCACTGACCCTCTGGCATGGATGCAACCGGATTAAACCCTCTTCCGAAATGTCCAACTCGCTTGAAATCCTCTCTAAGTTGTACAATTTTCATTCAAATATGAGGGTATTTAGAATTCTTCGTATATTCTGAGTGAGGGAAATAATTAAAGCGATCTGTGTGCATAACTTCAAGTTTGATTCACTTCTTGAAGTGGGTTGTGGGGAAATATGTTTGGGTATGATTCTTGTCTTTAATTAAAGCTGCGTGGCGAAATAATGGCGACGTTAATAACAATTTACCCGCGAAATTCGCAAGTTTGCCTGCACATACTTAGTTGAATTTATTAGACATAAAAATTTCAATTAATGTGATGAAGTTCCTTTTATGTTCATTGAGTACTGAGGTAAATTTAATCTTAGTCGTAAGTATACAACCCCACAGCTGGTTAGACAGGGAGAAAAAAAAGGAAGTGTCCTAGTTAATATACCTACGAGAATTACGTAATCCGAATATTTGCCCTCGAATATTCATGAATAAATTACCTGTACGTTTATATAGTAAATGTAAATAACTTGAACGTGACGTGTTTATTTTACCAGTAGTGATATACGTATCATATTGTAAAATAACAGTTGCTGTATCAACTAGTTTAAACTGTTATTTTCCGTTCGACCGTTATAATTGAAACGAGTCCCACGTTGGGCGCCAACTAAACAAAAACTGTTTATTGTAGGTTTATACTTTTGTATTTTTAACACGTGTGCTTATAAAAATATTTATATATATGTACTGTGTGTTTTATACTTTTACCGATGAAATTTTACGACCGCAATAATTCTACCTGATACGCGGCGCTATTCTTGAGAACCGCTATTCTCTTCAAATTTAAGTTGAGTTAATAACGTTCAGTAATGGTTTTTATTATGTTTATAGAACATTATTCTATCCCAAGTTGTAGTGTATGCGTTTATCCATTCATATCACTAGGTTACTCATTCATGCATTCACTCACTCACTTATATATACACGTACAGTCTCGTATGCAACACAGTTTTATTGCGAAAGTCGCCGGTGAGGGTAGACGTGTGTGCAAGTCTACGTAATGTACATCCCCAAAGGGAGGACATAATTTATTTACAAAAAAATAGGAAATTGAATCATGTAATATAGCTCTGGTTTAAGCTAAGTATATGGGTTGAACTATGGTGTGATTGGCCTTGGGTCCGGATGGCGTAAGAAAGCGGTTTCCGGATCCCTCCCGCCTCAGGCGCAGAGTGGCACACCGTGGTGGTTTAGTGGGTAGTCTGGCTGGTGTCAGTCAGGAGTCCCACACAAAGCGAACCCCCTGTACCCGCAGGGGGGGGGGAGCGAAGTGCGTAAAGGCATTCCACCACGTCAAAAAAAAAAAAATGGTGTGATTGGCCAAAAAACTCATTGGTCCAGCAGTGGGCTGTTAAAACCTGTTGATGATAACGATGACATCCTGCTTCTCAATTTTCGAATGTTTACACAATTGAAAAAATACCCTCAGCGTTGAAGATTTTAGTTCGTGGTGCTTATTTTAGTAAATGGTTCTTATAAGTAACTATTGCTCATTGTCGACAAACCTTCGCTCTGAATTTACATCAAAGATTCTTAGATATCTTTCTATTTACCAGGTACACATATTTGTAATTAGTAAATAAATATATTGTGCCTTAAAACTTCGTTAAAACGTTGTAACCATTCGTGTTTCTGTGTATTGTATTTTGTAAATAATATCAATCATAAAATATGAAAACCATAACACAAAGCTATACATATATTGCCCTCTCATGAATATTATATTTTATACAATGGAGGCATAATATTTTATTCAAATTCAACAGCAAACGTAAGAGGGTAGTATCTAAGATTTTACGATACAAAACGTTTTTCGTATGAAGTAGCTTTGGAGAAAGAAAGTCACTCAATGTAACAGAAACTGAAAAAGTTTTTGCTGCAGTATAAGAAGGATATTTAATGATCGAATTCGTTGTAAACTTTGACAACATAAAAATAGAACAAATGTGTATAATGCCAAAATTATTCGGTATAGAGCTATGACCTCTATAACTTTTGGTTTTTTGAACTACCCGCATGAAAAGAACCAAATCCGTTATAGTCAAACAGATTTGTTATTTGTTGTCAGTCATCAATTGTTAACAGTGTTTCACTACCCACTACTGGCCATTGACCTTTCCTTAGTCTTAGTATAGACTTTGATTCAAGTTTCCTATCTCTTTGTTTTGATATTATCCTGGGTAATATTTATACCTCAGTCGCCTTTAAAATACACATGGGGTGGTGACAATCTTTGTTCTTAATCTGCCACGCAGAAAGGAGTTGGAGTGAGTCGAGATTCAAAACCTCAATATTATTAACTCGATCGAATCATCGTTATAATATTCTCACAAACATTCGCATTTCTTTCAGTTTTAGTACTCCTTATGTATTAAATATTATCGTATCATCACGATTTCAGCTCTGAAACATCAGGCATCCAGAGCACGTTCTCAAGATATCCAGACTTTCCTTGAATTTAATCACGTCATAACCGTATGCCCTTCGCTTCTTTGAAATTGGTTTTACTGAAAATATTGTAGGTATTAAAGTTCAGATTGGATACTAAAACAAAACATCTTTAACGTTTTGCCAATAGTTATTTCCTTGCTTACATGATATGGTATTAAACAAATAATATTGGTTTATAATAATTAGTTATCAAAATATTAATTAATACTTTATAATGAACATAATAATCTGATCACAATTTATCATGTCGTGCGTTAACAATGAAATTGAAACTGAACTAACAGAGAGAGGTTTCCTGATCTGTCTGAAAGACACTTCGTGATCATTTATTAAGTATGTGTAATTATGATTAAACGACTCACAGCATAAATTTGTTAGTTAACAAAGAAGTACATATACATAAGTAAAATACAAAACCAATATCGCATTTGAAATATTAATAAAAAATGCTCAATAATCTACTAAGTTACTAGTACGTAGTAGTAGCTAAGCACACTTTTCAGTATAGTATTAATGGAAAACAGATTAAATGTAAATATACACATACTAGCAGCCGGTAGTCAGATAGATACTTTACAGGTTAGCTTTTACCTAGCAAACATTGAGTTTCCTTCGGTTCATCGTTTGCAAAGCACTAACATTTGCCGCCATCTTTGGTATCAATCGACACTCGAGCGCTATGGTGTCTGTGTGTATTCGGGAACGTTTTACTAGTGACCTGAACTGACGATCTGCTTGTTCTACACAATCATTTATATAGTACCTCGCCATCATATCAGTCACTTTAGATTTCTCTGTAAAACATCCTGTTTCTTAACGTTTCCTCCGTTTGAATAACAACAGGAGTGGTTTAAAAGGAGATACAAGTGAATGCGCGTTTCCTTTGATATGATTGAGCAAAGAGGAAATCTGTAGAGAAGTGAAAGTGGATAGGATAAAATCTATTCGAAGCGGGCAGGAATCGTGAGTGAACACGTCGTTTTTTCCTTTTACAATTTCGACGAGGTAAAACTTAATTTACGCGTTATATTGCTGGCGTCTGATCAGAGTCGAATGTCGAATCTCTCTCTCTCCGGGTCTTGAATGTTTGATATAAAATTTGATTGATGGCGTTGAGTCGATTATCAGAATCACGGTATTGTTTAGTTATGGCTAATGTAAGTATTAGTGACTAATAAAAAATATTTATAAATGAGTGTGCTTTATTTTCACTACCCAATTTGATCATGATACGATTTCACCCCATGTAAGAGAACCGTGAAGGAAAGCTATAAGTTTCGATTATGGATTTGTCTTTAAATATGTCTTCAGCAGAAGAAACCTTATCCTTTTAAACATACGGACAAAAATTAGTAGTGATTTCCTGTTCCATTTAGCATCGTTCCTTATTGTCATATTCTATTGAATAAAGACACTTGAGTATCCTCATCCCTGTCATCTTCTTTTCAAGGACACAAACCAACTGCCAATTGTTTGTTTAACCCGGTGTCAAATGCAGACATTTCATGTTTAACTTTCACCGTTTCTTTATTACTCTCCTTCGTTACGTGAGCGGTTGAAATATTGGCTGCGATAAGATTGTGCTCACGCCCATAAATGTCAAACGGAATGGTTGCGCTGAATATTGGAGGTTAAGTAACACCAACTACTGCTGTTTGGAAAGGGCTGCGGAGATTTTAACGCGCTGACATTTATTATTTTATGTTTTCTTGACTATTATATTGATTTACGGGTATAAGTAATTTTGTTTTCCTAAAATTTTGTGAACGTTTTGTTTGTCAAAGTTTATGATTGAAAGCTTTGGGTCAAGGTCATTCAACTAAAGAGACGCAAGTCTGTTATTACTTTGCCGGCTTTTGAGTGTAGTCTGTGTGTTTTCTTCAAAGATTATTGGTCAATAGTGTCAAGCATAACAGTTTTAGGTAGTGTAACTTAAGCTTACTCCAGTATTCCTTCTGTGATTTTAATTTTTATTGACGACTAGCTTCGTCCCGCGGTCGTATCAAACAAACGGCCCCTAATACAAAAATAAATATATTGCAAATGGTTACAGATATTTAAAAAATATTTAAATAAGTGTCTACACAACCGATACATCCTTTAAATATTCGAAAAAAAAAGTTTATGGACGATGGTGGTGTCTTTCCATCAAATGTATATCTTCTTTCAAAAAATTAAGGTATCGAAAGAGTTATATCAGCATGGAATCTTAAAACTAGAAATACAATTTTGAAATGTAACAAACCCATTGAGCTCTGTATATCATAGTAATTACGTGATTCCTCATCGTAAACTACTAAATACATGACCTTCTATGCTATATAACAATACAGTACATGAGTGTCTATATAACAATACAGTACATGAGTGTAATCCAATCAATAGGTGTTACGGTATACGTAATTCAGGACCCACAATATTCGGCGAACGCACGTGTATTATGAAAGGTGTTATAAACTCTGATTGGCACTTAGACCTTCAATATTGAGAGACTGTCTGCGAGTGTTTAATGTGTACTGTTTATTTCCCTTGAAGGTTTCAATTTCTTCCAATTTATCAGTTTATTAGCAACTTTACTTTTAAATGTACTTCATCTTCACTAGCTTTTATTATTTCAAAGATAATTTGCGGTGTAATGATATTTTCTTGGAGTTAACAACTACGATTTTGGTTTGTTTCAATGAACAAATAATTTTGTATCAATCTGACATTTTTCCATCGATAAACAATGTTTTGGTTATCCATTTTACTTTATTGATTCACCGTTAATTGTAAACACATCAAACATTATGGCAATTAATAATTGTTAATTGGTATTGCTTGTCATGTAGTTTTAATGACATGTATTGGTTATAAGGCTGCAGAGCAGATTTGTTATTATAACTGTATTTGAATTTCGATCCCTTTTTCCTTATGAGCTTGCCAAAGTGACTCTGCTCTGCCTGATCGAAAGCATAAACAGAAAGCAAGAGTAATAGTCGCCATACTCATTGCGAAAGCAGACAGTGCAACACTGAGGCGGCCTGTAGAGATACTTCTGAATCATTGGGCCTCCGGTCTTGCACTCACCAACGAAACACGACAACTCGAATTCGAAATTTTAGGTTGGTGTTTTGCGTTCGAGCATCAATCAAATCAGTGTTATTAATTAAATAAATTATTAAATAAATTATTATTAATTAATATAAAAGTATTTCTTTTGATCGACACTAACACAAATAAAACAGCAGATTTTAATTTCTTTTTCCTTTGTTACAGGTACCTTTGGTGGATAGTTTTACGGTATCAACATAACATACAGAATATTCTACGGATTCTTCTTACAGAAAGCTGTGGCCAAAATATGCGTTGCGCGCTAAGCCGAATAGATAATATAGTTTGTATTTCTACACACTTGGGATTCTTTAGGTGTTGTAGCTTAAAAACAAAGTTATGTTTCTGTTTTGTAACAGACTCGACTTTTTCCTTAAAACAGTTTTAATTATAGGTAATTAATTATTTCCCCCATCAAAGTTCGCCAGTACGATCCTCAAATATAGCCAATCAGTCGTCAAATTCTCTGTAACAGAAACTGATCATGGGACGCAGATTCAAACGATATGTTGGGTCGGTATCGAAGCGCGCTGATGATAAAGGACCCTTGTTCTGAAACTAATTTGACAATACCAAACTGTCGGTTGAGAGGACAACCGTTACTGGAAACCCTCCCGTCAGTTACCGTAATTATGGTCGGCTTTTGATTACAATTGTCTTTGTAATAGCACAAGAGCTTTTACTGAACATACATTTACTGAGTGATTCTGAATTGGAGGACTTTAATCCTACCGATTGTGTAGAGTGTAGAGCTTGAATATCATTGCTTGGTTTTACTTTTAGTAAATTTCTGTTTTACATGTACGTTATATTAAATGCAATGAGCAAGAAAATAATAATTTAATACACAACTCACTTGATAAAATCCTGTTATATAGATTCCGAAGGAATATCAGATTACATTAAATTACATTAGAAAAAGTTATAGACGATTTAGTAAAGAAATAAGTGAGCGAATTCATAAAAAATTTTAGGAAGGCCTTTACTCCTTAAAAATCACCTCTCTACAAATAACAACAATTCTATGCTAACTACCATAAATCCAACTTACAACAAGACTGAGTCTTAAAACTTAAAAAAAATTGTAATCCATTTTTGTAGGTATATCTATAAATCTCCAATGGCTTCCAATACCTCTCTCGCTGGAATACTCATATCCTATTTCTATATAAATCTTTTTGAACCCTTAAGTTCAAGTTATTTAATACGTACATAATATGTAAGGTCATCCAATGATTTGAAACTAGAGTAGCAACTGAACACCACTTAATATATTGATATACCTACCATTGAACAGTCAAGTAGCTCTTGGAATGCATTGATTTAGTAATAAGACTAACCTTTGTACGATATGTTTAATATAATAACTGTAAAATGTCGAACATTATAGAGTGCGAGCTTATTCCCGCGGTTCCGCTCGTGTGTATTTCGGTAATCGGTATAAAAAACAGCCTATGTCCTTCCTCAGGAATCAAAGTATAAATTTCATCGGAACCGCTGCAGCGGTTTAGCGTGAAAGCGTAACAGACTGATAGGCAGACAGACGGACAGACAGACTTACTTTTAAATTTATATATTAGTATGAATGGTATGGATTATCTACCGATCCATACTCGACTACGTTCATTACTAGTCAGCCAAGACAACCACACTTTTGAGCTCTTTAAAATGAATATTTATATATATTATATATTAATATATATTAAAATAAAAGTATGTATAATAATAAATTCAAATAGGATATTGTTCATAAAAAGTTACGCCCACACACAACATCACATGTACAGAAAACACTATACCATTTATAAGCTAAAAGTCGTTTACGCGTTACCCCTTCATATCAAGCTACCCCTGTCCCAAATATCCATGTACATATAGCTACACCGAGGCTGTAGGTTTATGAGTGCCGTCCCAGGCCACGTACTCATTACCAACTTTAATGGTAGACAACTTAGGGCATGTAACTAAGTTGTGAATTTAGCCTACAATGTAGTGCAGGTACCGCCGTCAGTAATTATGGACTAGAAGTGTTTGGAGTTTGATAATGTAGATTTTAGTGGGAATATTTTACACTAGAGGCTACCTGCTACGCTGGTGTTTAATTTGTAGGTATTTTACGGTCTAAAAACATTGCATAGAGAACTGTTGTGGAAAGAAAGTGATGAAGATCTTGGTCGTTTCTTGGAATATAACTACGACCGCCTTTGGATAGCTGCAACTCATAAGTCACATTTGCATTGTTGATCTTTAAGATGGCGTACACTCCTTTCTCGATGGTTTGGTCATGATTATCATCATTCGCCTGTTCACTGCTGAATGAAGGCGGGGGGCCTTCGGGAACGATCGGTCTGATCTGCTGCTTTTTAGGTCCAGAGACGATATCGGTCGAGAAATGCTCTGGGCTAAAATTTCTTTCATGTGTTTGTTATGGGGAAAAAGATTGTTCCTCGTTCAGCTCCATACCTTACTGCCGCTTTTGTTCACTTAAAATTGAACCGATTCAAAACTGTACAAAAAATAGTACCGTAATAGTAGCTTTAAATAATTAGGTTCTACGTCGTCACTATTTTCTTAACGCGAATTGGCAATAGTATTGATAAATACTATTAAAAACTGGAAATAAATTCTATATAGGCATAAATACTTTAAAAAAATATATAATATAGAACGAAAGGTGCTGTATAACCAGTAACAGCTATACAAACTGACAAAAATACATTTATATATTTAAATATACAGAACAAGATAAGTTTATAATTTAGCACAACAAAATTACTATGTGCTAAGCAAAACTATTGCAGTATATAACTTGTTCTGACGTCACTAAACGCGTGTGACGTCACCCTTACCACCTCATTACTATCAACGCCGCGCGTATTAATTACATGAAAGTTTAGCTAGTACAAGCTATTACGTACATACTACGTTACTGCTTCTGCCTTGACAAAGAGAAAATGCTTTTAGTTTTATTACAGAAAAAAATAACTCACAAAACTGAAAAATTATTTAAAAAATGGACAGGTTTTTATATAATATCGAACGCGACAGGCTTCTACAAAAAAACTGCGTTTATGTCGATTATTGCGACAAAAAGTACTCTTATGTACTTCTCCAGGGCCCAATCTTTCTAAAGCGAAATTTATTAAAATCGGTTCAACGGTTTATTCGTAAAAGTAATATATTAATTCGAAATAATAATATTAGTAGAGATTGAGTATCGTGAAAGACAGAATAACACCATTGATCTTGCAAGCATCCCCATATGCTATGTGAAGCTTACCTTTGTCTGCTTTTTTATGTAATAGGGGCCAAATAACGCCTGTGGACACCCATAACATCAGAGACGTCACAAGTGTGTCGCCGACCGTTTAAATACCTGTTTTTTTTACAAAGTTTTGTATTAGAGAAAAGATTTATCCATTGATTTCAATATAAAGTTCATCTCTACACGTGTATGTAATTCGTCTTTATTGAATAAAAGGTCCATCAAGAATTTCCCAAAACATTTTCCGCCATTCTTCCAATCGTGTTACAAAATTAAAATATTAAAATATCATTCGATACTTGTGAAGGTACAAATAAACCGTATTTACCCTTTCAAATAGTCTTTGAAAACGAAGGATTGCAAGAATTATATTCCAAGAATCTATTAACTCTTGTCCTTTGTAATAAAACAGGATTTTAAATGACACCCACGCGTGCCATAAATAGGAATATACTTTTGTCTCTATTGACAACACGTACCTCTGAATCAATTTATCCACACATCACCGTTTTTCTTAATACTCACGCTCCCCGCGTCCCCCACGACTCCGACATACCCCTACCCTTACTGGGATTACCATTATCATGTGAAACACTTATTTATCCTGAATTAACGTGCCCCGTTTACTCTCTTAGTATTCCGCACAAGATTTTCATGGAAATTGTTATGAACGAGGGCAAAGAAACGAATAAGATTACGTAAACCCAATCTGTTGTATGATATTAGTCCCGAAGGAATTATATCCACGATAGAATAAACATATTCAGACGGCTATAAATCCAGGCAACTAAATTAAATGTGCTCAGCTTGACAGAGAAATATTTTTGCCGTGTCTTTTAAAATTCAAATATATTTAAAGTGGTTTAAAATTACTCTTTGTGTACTTACTGCTTTAATAATCAAAATAAACCACGTTGAAAATGGCGCCCAACAGTGACTTATGAAAATAAATTATTCAAGTCAACGTTTAGTTCACAACGTCTTAAGTCAAGCATTACAATTGAAACGACGACGTAACCAACCGTGCCATTAAACCAAATCGAGTAAAATATAATTCGGCAGCAATATGGCGCTGGAGCACCACAATGGTTGCCTAATGGCACATGTAATAATGTTGACAATAATTTCTGATGTTGCCTATAACACAACTCGAGGAGAAAATATGTACACGTCGAGCGCTCGGGGAATTTTAATCTTTAGACGTTGAGTTAATTAGTTTAATCATCTAGTGCTGTGCGAACGTGGCAGGTAGTTACAGCGAAGAACAGACTGATGCGAACGTATGCGGGTATTTAATAAAATATCGCGCCGTATCTACCGCTAAGAGGTTAGTGAAAATGTGTTACTACTTCCACTGAATCAAATTATTGCTTTAAAAGCGCTCGCTGATCAAATTACTGTGAATCTAGTTTATTCTAGCGTCGTTTCTTGGTATTCTAGAGTGTTTACCCTGAAACCACAGTATTATTTTACAAACTTTCATAATTATATCTATTATATAAAATTCTTGTGTCACAGTTTTAGTATTTGTACTTCTCCGAAACGGTTAGACCGATTTTGATGAATTTGTATATGTATATTCAGTATATTTACACCCGTAAGTGGTAAAGGTTGTTAACCTCAAAAAACATTTTTTTTGGCTATTTTTTATGGTGTGGAATTAAAAAATACATTTAGTACAAATTTTTACCCTAAGAATTTTTGTTAATTTATAAAATATTCACGAAAATAAATATGGCGGTACGAAGTTTGCCGAGTCAGTTTGTCTAGTTTGTCTATGATGTACCTATGTATGTGTCTATGATATATGAAAGAGGAAAGTGAAATCGACGCACAGCCCAAACCACTGACTGAACCTAAAAATTTGCGTTTTGTATATATAGTACGAAAGCACTTGTATATATAGTACGAAAGCACTTGGAAAAGAATTTCGGAAATGCTATGACTAATGCGATAAAATAGGGGATGAAAGTTTGTATGAAACTTTTAATTCCTGTGTTGGATGTGCTTTAAATTTTGTTAAAATATAAAAGGGGTTAAAGTAATGAAATATGTATTTTAGTATTTATCATAACTCCACTCTTAAAGTAAGTAAGGAGCAACTTAGGGAGTGAAAGTTTGTATGAAACATTTTGTGCGAGCGAAGCCGCGGAAGGAGCGTAAAGCTCGTTACTTACGGCAAGTTATTATTATTTTAGTTTTAGTTAAGATACCCAAGTCTTACGAAAAAACCTCTATTGACTTTCCAGTTTTTCATTAAATACACTCTAATAGTTAAAACTATACTTTTCAAAACTAACAAAACTTGAAAATAAAACTATTCATAAATGGCGCTATCACAGTTTTCGTACCATGACATTAGTAAAAAGGACATTCGAGTAATAGAACTACTACCCTTTTTCTTTTGGGAAAAAAATAAATTGCTTTGCTTTCGTTTGGATCGTGGAGGACTTCAACAAATAAGTTTAAGCGTAAAAAGTATGTTTGAGAACATTCGGTGCGGTCCACTGTTCTTATGTCCACTCGACATATGAAATAATTCTTAGCTCGTTAGAACTACATGTTAGTATGGTGAATTTGTAGTTTATTGAATCTTGAAGCCTTGAACCTAGTGGTGCAAGGTAAGTTTAAGTGATTACTAAAGCATTTACAAGATAACAAATTATATTTTTTTCTACTTAATCTCTGTTGCTGATATGCACAAATAATATAAGTTCTGTCTTTAGCAATATAATAAAACTGAATACTAGATCTTTCAATTTCGCACATTTTCGTGGGCTGACTCGGGTTTGAATTCGTGTTTAAAGAGAAAAATATAATTCGCAAATGCGGATTAGTGGAAAATAATAATCTTAAGCCAACCAACAGCCAAAAAGCCAAAAAAAAAAGAACTGAAAATAAAAGTCGCTTAAATCTTTATTTTGGTTGTCATATTTAAGGGAAATTAGTTTTCTCTACAACATTATAATAAGATAAACATAAATTTTAATTAAAAAAAAATCCACTTCAAGAACTGGACTAAATTGAAATGGGACAACTCGGGAAGCTCCAGCTTTGGAATAAAACAAGTGATTTATTTGAAAACCATTTTCTAAACAAGCTTTTGTTAAAACTAAAAATAACTTTAAACCCTTTCATTTGATGCCCATATTGGGTGGGATGTGCAGAAATATGTAAGCCGCCATTTTGTTACGGCGACCATTTTGGATTAATAATAATACCGATTACATATAATTGGATTGTCATAACCACTAAAAGAATAATTTAAATTTCAGCTCAATCTGTAATCGGGAAGTGAATCATATTTAACTTGCAAGATTTGATTACAGACAAACATCGAGAAAGGTGAAATTAAATAGAAGCTTGTAAAAGTATCATCAAAATCGGTTCACCCAGTCGAAACTTCTGAGGTAACAAACATAATAATAAAACAGTCGAATTTACAACGTCCTTCATTTTTAAGTCGGTGAATTCAAGTTTTATGAGCATCACATACTAGCGGAAACTTCTTGATAAATTTGTATTACTTTTTCGTTTCCTTACGATATTTCGCATTATATGTCAAACTGAAATATAAAACATACGTGTACAAAATGTACGTTGAAAAAAATTCGCTCGTAAATCGCAGCTAGTGCGACGGGCGGTCTGTCAAATGCAAGAGCACCTAACTAGCATGCAAGTTGGCCAGAGTCGGCAAAGTTTTTCGTAGTGCAGGCACTCGCGTCATAACTTCGCAACGTCGTTGGCCAAGTTTCTGCCGCTTTGAATTTGTAACCAGTTAGGCAAAATTTTTAGGCATCTTTAAGAATTTAATGGAAAATATTACTCCACAAAGCCCTCAGGAAGATTAAATTACTTATTTCATTTATTTCTGAATTCGTTACTGTTTTGTTTTTGAGTTACTTCTTTAAATTTGATACATTGGTACTGAGTTGCTGAAAAGCTACCTTAATTTATTTTTTACGTTCTAGACTAATTACTAGAACAGCTTTCGTCCCCCTGTGGATACCGTATATTTGATGATTCCGGTGAAAAAGTAGCTTAAGCGCCATTCCAAACTTCTTTTTTTTATATGAGTTTTTAAGACAGCTCTCGCATTAGGAATAAATCCTGTAAGGCGGGGGACTTTACAAACATACATGAAGCGGACACAAAGAACACCAGACTAAGAACAACAATTTGTATATCACACAAAGTGTTGTCCCATGTGGGGATTGACACACACTCGGCGCAGTAGAAAGCGGTGTGGCGGCCGCTTAAACCACTAAGCCAACCGTACTGTCATCTATAGTCTAGCTCTGTGTCAAACTTTGTGCAAATCAAGGAACGGAGCTGTAATACTTGAGTATTTATTTCTATTATCATCATCATCGGTCACCATGAACAGGCTATAATAGTCTACTACTGGACATATCACATAGCCTAAGGTATAACGGTTTATCGAAATACTAAAAATAATTCAATCGGAATCTGATTATTTTAGTGCAATACTCTCTACGGGGAAGTACATGCCTATAATATTCGTACGTCCAATATAGTTCTCGCTTAATGGAATGCCCACTCATTTATTTCAATTAATAAGCTTTTATACCTTGCAGGTTCTTGGCTGAATAGCCAGCAATATATTCGTAATTTCCTGCGACTTTGCTCATTCGGTTTGGAACCAACGTCTACCTAAAGTGTGGACACAGTCGTTTCCGCATATCTAATAGGAAGCTAGCGACTGTAGGACACTTACGATAATACTAAATAAATAAGAAGATAGTACTTATCCTAGGAACATCAATTCTTTTTTTATGGAATACAGGGTAAACGAGCAGACGTATCGCCTGTAGGTAAACGATTACTGCCGCCCATGGACACCAGAGGCGTCACAAGTTACCGGTATTTAAGGATGAGGGCAGCAGTTGGGGTATGTGCCTCCGTTGTTTCACAGCGGTTTTCTGTGAAGCCGTGGTATCACTCTAGTCGAGCCAGCCAATTCGTGCCGAACCATGGCTCTCCCACGGTAAAAACCCGCAACAATATCCTTGTACTTGAACGGTTCTGGATTTTAATTGTCTGATCAAATAAATGATAACAGTTCATTCTAGGCGTTGGCGTTCTTGAACCTGAAAATCAACATTTCTTTCATGAATTCTTCACATGACCTGAAATTATATATAAGCCTAATCCATAAAAATACATGAACAAATATTCAAAGTCTTAGATTTGCACATTGTGATATTTTGTACAAATAGTAGCAAACAACTAAACTGCAAATTTGTTTGCAGCGATATTTGTATCGGGCGGGTATATCAATATTTGCTGTGTTTTCATTGGTTTGTTGGCGGCGAACCGACTTTCGGCTTCGGCTAGATACCAATCGTTGTATTACAGCTTTATTGCCAAGCGCGGATAGATTGCATTGTTTGTGGAAACTCTAGCGAACCTCGTATTAATCTCTGTCTCTATTAATACGAGAGAGAATTCTTTGTACTACTTTATTGAGCCAATTCCTCGCACACAGAATTGTAAATTTACTAAATGCTTGTTTTATTACTTTTTAGAGTATCTAACAGACTAATGTTCACTTATCCGTAAAGTAATTGGTGATTTCTATTTTATTATTCTGATATGGATGGACCTTAATTTGAAAATGATTTATGTGACTGGAAACTATCTAAAACTTTATCCAGAACTGGAGACTAAATACTAACATTATCAAATAATCTAAAGTATAATTTTTTCTTGAAAAAGTATAGAACAAAAATTGCTTTACTTTCAAAAGTAAGTAAGAACAGATGTTAAATATTAATCATGGACATTAATCAAGCATAAGAGCTATCCATCAAAAGTTATCTAAAGTAATTCTAATGCTACTTATTTGTAATTTTACGACAAACCATGACACACTGTTGTAAAACACAAATTCATTACTGCTTCGGTATTAGTTTTTGCTGTCGGTAAATCCTTCATTTTAGTTCAACTAGTCTGTAGCATGAGTTTCCTGGTTCCCAAAGTGCACCTCTCGATTACATGTGTCCAGTAAATATTGACCTATCATGGTGTTTGAAGTCTATAAGATGACGGCTTTGTTTTTAAAAGAAATATTAATTTAGAAATAAATTATCGCGTAACCAGAACTAGAATATCTCCGTTATATATCCGAATAGAAAGCTTCGTATGAACGAAAGCGGAACTATGCACTCTGCAGTTCGCAATACAAATAGACAAAGCACCTCTTAGCATTATAGTTTTACAATAATAAGTAACGACATAATGAGGTACTAAATACGGGCTATGAAACACAAAATAGACATTAAATATCTCTGTAACGTTATAATACACTTTTTATTTGGTTCAGTTGCAGAGAGTGCAGCAGCTTAGGGGTAATCTATGGAAAACCTCGGTGGGGTGACGGCCCGTGGGGGTTATCTATGGCGACCAGAAAGGTTCCAGTTTCAAGCTTTCGTAAAAACGATTAATTTCTCTGACCCTCGTTTTCAGGTGGCGGAGCTTGATTGATACGTCACTTCATTCTTAACGCGAACGGCTATAGAGCTTATTTATATCTTAGCGCATATCAGAATTAGTTTCCTGCAACATTGTTTCAATGTTTATCTCCTTATAATAACTAATAACCTTCTCGAGTGAGTCGTTACTAGAGTGTTGTGATTCAATTATGTAGTACACAATATATGAAATACGGCGCTATTAATCACTTCCTGCCTTCCTTCTCCTCCGTAATTGGTACGAAACACTAATGTAATATGGTGAATTCGTATCTTACGAGGGAAAGTGCTATATACTGCTTTGCTTCAGTACCAGTTATTAAGAAAGAGGGCCCCTATCTCAAACAGAGAATGTGTATATTATAGAGTTTTTTGTTTGTTTACCTCTAATAGGACCGATAGAACCCGAATATCATTAATAAAGTGTAAAGTACATATACTTCATTCGACAGATACAGATATTAGAAAATGTCTTCTTCACACAGTAATTTAATCCAAATAAATTTTGACTGTATCGTTGGCCTAGCACTGCACAAAGCACTGTAGATTCGAATCCCACGTAAAGGGACAACTTTTTATGTGATCCCCTAACTGTTGTTCTGTGTCCGGGTGTTCTTTGTATTCATATGAAATGAACTATGTATGTTTAAAAAGTTCACCGCGACACATTATGTATATATTCCTAATACTAACGCCTAAATAATTAATTTATTATAACACCTTATTGGTAAAAATGTGGCAAAATCCTGACAATTATCCTAAAGCTTTGCCTGATCTAAATCATCATCAAGTGTAGGTATTTCAGAGAAAACAAGTTTCGTGGACGGTAGTGGGTAGTTTGACATTTTAAGACAAGAGATAATAAAGCGTAGGTGTCGATTTATACAATAATTGACACAATTCAGCAATATTTTTGCTCTTGATACGCCGAGACATTTTCCTTTTAAAAATAGACTAATAACTGTCAGGTTACGTAATCTCATTACGATGGGAGAGCCACGCTTCGGCACGAATGGGCCGGCTCGAACGGAGTGATACCAATGCTTCACAGGTAACCGGTGTGTAACACCGCTTGCACTGTGTTTCGCCGAGTGAGTAAGGATACCGGAGGCCCGTACCCCAATCCCTCTTCGTAATGCCCCATTTACCCGGCAGCGCTTTAGTGTTGCGGGTGTCCATGGGTGGCGGTAATCGCTTACCATCAGGTGATACTTCTGCTCGTTTGCCCACTAGTCTACAAAAAAATTATTAATACTTTATTCAAACAGCAAATATCTAAATATCCCTGAAAGTTCTTGACTTACATTCTGTACACTGCTGGACAATAATCTTGACACAATTTGCGATTTGCTAATAAAATTTAATATTAATGAGAGGGAATGTGCTCTGTAAGGATAAAAAACGAGACATTAATGGAGAATATAAATTCAGTGTATGAGATTTGGACATCGTATAATTTAATATGTTTCAAGAGAGTCAGCCATTTTAAAGAGAATTATATCTCAAGTGGATTTTCTTTCATGTGTTAATGGACCCTTAAACATTTATTTTTCATGAATATTTTAGTTNCTTTAGTTCTCACCAATTGCTGTAATTTGTTATGATTATTATAATCTAAAAGACATTTACCGCTTTAGGAATGTACATCCTGAGCCGCGAGGTACTTCTATAACAGACTCAAAGAACACCCAGACTCAGTACTACAACTTGTGGATCACACATTGTGTTGTCCCATGTGTGAATTTGAACCTACAACACTTGGCGCAGTGAAAATCGTCGTTGCGACCGTGTTGATGCAGTCAAGTATAAACTTATTTAATTGTATGTAAACAATAAACACGAATCGTGAAATGACATTGACAAGTTAGGAAAGTTAGGAAGTCCTCTACTAAATAGGCATAGTCTTAGAAAGGAGGGGAAACAATATAATCCAATATTTTTGACATAAAATGATGCAGGAGTCTTACTCTAAAGACGCTATTAGTAACTGATGCACGGCAAAACTCGAAGGAGTTTATGTATGTATATTGTTTTAATAAATTTAAAAAAAACCGGCAAGGAACGAGCTCTTTGGTTCAGGTTAGTAAAATAAAATTGGTTTTCAAAGCACTACCTTGTTTGGTGTGTGTTTTATAAATATATATAGTTCTCCTAGCCGATTACGGCCACAGTGGCCAGTCTCAACAGAGACTAGCCAACTACACATGAGATATTATAGTGCACTAGTGTGTGCGCAAACACCGGTGCACTCTCTGTTCCCTCTCCCTCATAATCTGATGGGACTGTTAACCGACACTACCGGGGAGAGATCAGGCGCAGGACCGATAGCTTTACTTGCTCTCCGAGGCACGGGAGTTCAGACCCCAACTTCCAAACTCCGGATTATTATTAAACATTTATATAATCAGAAAAACACCATAACACTTTTGGCCCGACCCGGGATTCGAACACGAGACCTCTTGATTGGCAGTCACAAATATCAATCCCTAGACCAATGAGGACTGAATTTATACGGTACAGCTTTTTTGTATGTTAATTTTTGATGGTTTGCTATTATGTTTACTATGACTATTTTGTACTATACTAACACTCGTCTGTAAAAATATTAAAATAAGAATGTTCTACGCTCCAAGTTCTAAGCTCCAATACAAATTAAATGAATAATATATATGCGGCCGTCGATCAGGCATGTGTCATTCTGTAGACAGACTTGCAAGAAGATAAGTACGCTGTGTAACTTAATTAGTAATTTTCTTTTAAAAATTTACTTTTATGTTTCAACTTTAAGGCTGTAACTTTAAAGTTGATTAAATTAAATAACGTTAAAGAATAAGGAAGTTTATGTTTAAATACTAAAGAATTTTATACTATAGTTTGAAAAAACCATACAAATGTGTTATTCGATCATGACAATGGTACGATATCTACACTTTGTTGCCCATTGTGCCGTTTGTGAGCCTACCGTGCCGCTATTTGAGCGTATGTTAAGTGGGCTACGGTACATGGCCTCGAGTGTACTTCTTAGGGTTGTCGTCTAGTTTCCAAATATAAGTTAATATAAACGTACACACTTTGAATAGGGTATATAATATGACTTGTAAGTGTTGCTCAAAGGCTGATGACAAGATTTCAATTACTTTTTAAAGTAAAATTTACTGACATAACTTCAAAAATATTATAATATAATTGATTACTAGTTAAAAAGGATAGCATTTGTGCTATCGTGTTTCGTTAGTGAGTATGAGACTGGAGGCCTAATGATGCATGCATTTCAATAGGTGGCAACAGGATCACCATACTGTATTGTTACACTGTCTGCATTCGCAATGAGTGCGGAGCCCACCACTCTTGGATTCTACTCATGCCTAATATCACAGTTCGAATATCTCCCATAAATATAACCATGATAAATAGTGTAGATGATGTTTTACGTCCGATGTGGTAACCACCCTGTCTATTTTAACTTTGTTCTTGGCTGTAACTTCATCCCGACAACTTCACTGTGAACTGGTCTGGTAGACCAGAATAAAAATGGTATGAGACAAGTCTTGTGCAGCCCTATGCAATATCGGATGTCCCACAACCCGATGTCAGGCAGACATGTGCTGCTAATTGAACAACGACTCTCGTTATTGAAAATTTGAAGAGAATACACTTATTAATGCAGTTCTTGTGGTTAAGGTTTGACTATATTACTAAGCCTTTTATTCGGACATGCGACAGTCGTATGATTTATTCACTACTGCATATATAATATAGCTTAATGTAATTTATTTTTTCAATTTCTACATAAACAAGTTACAGGTTTGAAGTTATCGATGGTTTCCGCACTAAGCTTGGCTTGTGTCGCGGCGACCAAGACCAGATTTTTCATTATAATAATAAATTGTACATTTTCGATTTTACATTATATTTTACATTGTAATATTGCAACTCATTCTAGAATTAAACTCACTTGCACTCATTCAACTATTTTATTTGTTTATTTTTACAGCAAAGGTTGTATAAAATAAAATATTCACTTTTAAAACCCAACAACTGCGGTAACCCAATAAGTGCAAGTTAGTTTAATTCTAGAATGTATTGCAACAAGTTCCATCTCATTAATATTTATTTCATTTACGTAAATATGTTAACGTTTCTAACTCAGTTTCATCATGTACATATAAGTTTACACAGAAACACCATTTCTGCGGCAAAAACATTACGAACGTAAGAAAATTTAAGCGAAAATGGCATATGAGTTATTGCTGAAAGTAATGTAAGCCTGGGGCGTCGCGACACACTCGCACCATACACACACATATAGCAAGGAGGTGAGAAGAGAAACATCCATTTGTAGAATGAGACCTTGACCTTGACCTTTTGAGAATAGTCGTGTGATTGTGTCGTGGCATAGTATAAACGTTTATATAAATTAGTAAACGGTAAAACTAAAACTTATAAAAAACTTTCACAAATTCGATTGACGGTATTGACTACGTGTGTACTGTTTCTTGATTTTATTAACACACTCTAGTTATCTTTAAATGCAAAAATACAAAATGTCAACGAGCGATGGAAAGGAGCATACTAGGGCTAAAGTTAAATTAAGTTAAAAAAACAAAACGCAAAACTAAGCTAACAGACATCCTAACACATATTGACCAACTAAAATGGAGATGTACTGGGCACATGCTCCGTAGTAAACATGAAAAATGGAGCAAACAAGTAACAGTCTGGTATCCAAGAGACGGATATAGGAGCAGAGATCGCAAAGTGAGAAGATGGGAAGATGATCTAAAACTAACTCTAGGTCCCCTTTGGCTGAGAATTGCAACTGATAGGAAACAGTGGAAGACGTTGGAGGAGGCCTATGCCGTAAGGCACATCGAACTTAGGGATTTATTATAGTTTGAATACAAGATATTAATCAAAAGAAAGAAAATTTGAAAAATTTCGGAATAAAAGGCTTATTACTATTATTATTATTATTATTATATAGTTATCTTTATGCGTATGTTTGTTTGTAAACGACTTTAGTAAGCGTGTTTTTAAATTTTGTCAATACTATGTTTGTATTATTTTCTGTCACTTCAAAATATGGATCATTGATTCCACCTCCAGGCAAACGTTTCATATTTTCCGGACATATTAAAAACAAAAAGAAAAACTGAAGCTTGTTCAGACTAGGTACTTAGTTACGAATAAAAAAGCTGAAAGCAAAGCTACATTATAACTAGCTCAAGGAAGTTGACTGTTCCACTTGAGTGGGGGCACTAGTCACGTCTAGCGGCCAGAGCGAGGCACGTCCCTGTTTATACCGAGCATTATCGCCGGTATTATCGCGGCGATAAAATCACGCTGGCCCACTGAGTGTCACCTTTTTATAAGAACGTGACGGGCTTTTCTGAGCTGAAGTGTTGAGTTCAGTTATTTGATAGGGATGTGAGAAGGGATGGCGTTGTTGTAAGAACTGAATCTCATGTGCAGTAAGACATGTCTTAACATATCTTACTTCAAGAAGTAAGATATGTTTGAAGACAGTTAACTTCCTTTGCTTTCTTTGCTTTAGAGAGTTATATTCAAACAGCTTGGCCTATGTTACTATAATAGTGTTTATTACTATACTATAAGTAGTATTATAATACTGTAATTTTTGCTAGTTTGCTTTAACTTTAACTCTGGGACTATTAGATAAAGATATGATCTTACGTACTTAAGGTTTATACTTGACTTCAAATTACCTATGTTGTATTGTGTGCGAGACCTATGTTGTCGGAAAGTTACCTACTAAATGTATTAAGGCAGGTCCCACGCAAAGTATTAGAATTTTCTCTGAATAAAATCTATACGTAACGAAAATCTTGCACTTCTACCAATGTTTCATTTCAAGCTAAAAATTTTACAAACTTAAACAAACTAAATCAATCTTTTCTGTCTAGAGATAAAGTAGAAATTCATTCGTATTTCCAAGAAAGCCTTCCAACTTGTCGTTTCGAATGACGTCTGAACTCTGCACTGAAGGCTTTTTAAAAATTCACTTGACGGAGCTGGCTGTATGTGGAGGGTTTCTTTGCTAGTTGTTTGATACTGTTTATTGAGTTGATCTTCAAATAACTTATTATTTAAGCTGGTGTACGAGTTGTAGAATGAACACAGACATAGACAGACTAAGAGACGACCGTTGGAAACTGCATATAACAATTTTTAGGCACAAATCTATTACCAAATAGTATGTTAAAATATTCATTTTATGTAAGGGTTGACTACGTTTTTAACTTTTCCGACCAAGTTTGAATTATGAATGTATTCAACACTAGTGGTCGCCCAGCGCCGAACTTTGACCATAATTCATTTAATTATTTTTTATATTTTCATTTCTCCCCCACATACACTTTAATTGGGGCGAATTTCTTATTCCTCCGTTCGCATAATTTTGGTAAAAAGGTGTTCTAGCTTTTGCCAGCGAATCTGCCTGCGTGTATATTGGTATCGCGGTAAAGATCTTACAAACATTTGGTCCGACCCGGAATTCGAACCCGAGACGTCAAGCACAGCAGTCGCATATGCTACTACTGCGCCACCGAGACAGTTTTTAAATTGAAATAATATGTATAAGAAGTATGGATTATTAGCAAATTTAACCAACCAACCCCAGTCCAATACAACAGTAACTGCAGTCCCCAACCTGCACTCGGCCATCATCTCACTAAGCCGCCATAGTGTGGGACCCCATACTGCACTGTCTGCTTTCGCAGTGACTATGGTGGCCCCCACCGTTGGATTCTGCTTGAGCTTACCATCAGGTTGAGGCTGGCTGAAAAAAAAATGGTAATCGGTAGCCACAACCCTCTCCTGAAAGGAGACCCGAACCCAGCAGTAGGACATTACGGCTTGGTAATGATAAGCAAATTTTGTTTAAAATAAAGATTAGTTAGAAACAAATCATTACGTAGCTCTGTACCTTTGTCCCAGTGAGCCCAATTTTGTTGATATCCCCTAGAAACTCGCGAAGTTCTACTTAAATCGAATTGGTAATATCTAATTAAAACTTTGTTAATCGTGTTGTTTTTACCTGCCCTGTCGGAGTATCCTGAAACGCTTTTGATGTATTCTG
Organism: Hyphantria cunea; assembly: GCA_003709505.1. Lineage (NCBI taxonomy): Eukaryota > Metazoa > Arthropoda > Insecta > Lepidoptera > Erebidae > Hyphantria > Hyphantria cunea. The sequence goes on from PKRV01002688.1 coordinate 125,078, forward strand.
AATAAACCTTACAGCGGTAATGATGTTTAGAAAATGGGGAAGTACAACGATTTGAAAATAAAACTTTCAAACACATTAGCCTTTACCCTATTAGCTACCTAGTTAGTTGATGTTGATAAGAGAATTGCTACAACTCTAGACGGACCCGACAGCCAGTTTGCATTCTGAGTAATTTAGCTGAGAAAGCTGAGGTAGAAGAGGTTCCCGATGCCTGCACATGTCACTCCTCCTTCACGTGCTAGATATTATAAAGTGTTTTAAATTTAAAGTTTATTTTGACTTTATAGTGTAGGCTTTATACTAACTTTCAAATTATAACTTATAATCGACAGAGGCTCTAAACAATTTTTTTTTGTATTACTGCACTAGAGTCCTCAAATATGACCTAGTTATTATCTCTTTTTAGTGTATATTTCCAGCAAATTGCGAGCGACATGCATGTTCCCTTCGAATGAATTTCGTAATAGGTGACTACAAGCTTAAAAGAAAAAAATACAGAAGCACTTAATCGAGTAATCATACGCCAAAAATGCTTTTCGTCGTTATGGAAAAGAGCTGATACGCTTACAATTACACTACGCGATGATTACTCAATTAAGTGCTTGCACTCAATTAAGTGCTTGTACTCAACAAAGTGCTTGCGCTTAATTAAGTGCTTGCGTAGGGGGTTTTAGAATGTTTAATTTTAGCTTGTACTGTTTCTAGTTTGTTCGCTAAACGATAAATTTTGGAAATCCAAAAGTCTATTTTGACAATTTCGTTATTTTGTTTGTCAAACAAACATTACTATTATTGTTCTATTTTATAATAGTCTTGATTGATGCGTTCAAAATACATAAATAAGTAATAACTTGTATTTCATACTTAGGAATGTAATAAGGACACTTGGCAGCTGTCAGAGGCAGACTACAAACCCATCAGAAATCCAATTTGTCGACGCGGACGAGGATACATTCAACTATAAAAGCTCCCAGCATCATAACAATGGTCAAAATTCCACCGTGCATTTATATTATTCGAAATATCTAATATAAAACGTTATTTATAGAATTTATACATATTTCGATACTAAACCGCAATAATATTAGAAGATTCAAGTTGATAGCCGACAAAAAGATATCGCACTTTATAAATTTAAAAAGTGGGTGTGGAGTTTTATTTTCATAAGTAAATTAACGTGATATATTATTTCCTTTCTGCAGTAAAATCGTCTGTATTATGTATTTAATGTGCATATACAAGTTTTTGTGTTTGGGTACAATGTAACTCCTTATAAATAATGAAAATGAGAAGGGATTATTATAATGAACGATACACACCTACTGTTATACGATGTAATAAGTAGGTAAAATATTCCATATATCTATACCTATAATCAAAGCAAAATTAAAAAATATTTTTCATATAGCTTTGAGATTCGATGACGTCATAGCTTATACGAAAGTAGAACACTGTTTTATGCAATCACGCTTAAAAATTGTTATCTTTAATATATCTATAATTCCATTCCAATACGAAATGGCTATTACCCAGTAATGCCCAAATAACCTACCATTCTTTCAGCCCTCATGACACGGAACTGCACACTAGCTTCCAAGTACTTACTGTCTTCCTCACACGTGATGCAGTCAATACGAAAGAGTGAGACAGTTAGTGGGTTAGTCAGGTTCGTTTTAGTACTAGAATCAATACTTCGTGTAGGAACGAAGAACATTCTAGTTACATAGTCATGAATAATGCATGCAGTTGAATTAGGGTTATAGTGAACTAAAATTTCGCCTTAAACTGCAATAACGACATAATACTTTAATACTTGGGAATAGGGTTCACATTGACGTTCGCCAGTCAGAAAAGTTTTCGTTATGAAATGCAACTTTTGGGAGCTGATATTCTGTTTTGCGGAGTTTCAATTACTTACGAAATTGTGTATTTTATGTGGTTTCCATGTACTAATTTTAGCAGAGAATTGTCGCATACAATTTTTAATACATTTTTACTGCAACGTGCTTGTTTTAGATGAATTGAGAAAGAAAAAAAAACTTAGTTCAAAAGACTGCGTAGTCAATGTTACGTGTGGGTCGACGAATTTGAGAAATAAACCTTCTGACGTATAAAAGTAACTTTATTACAAACGCTTTTAAATTCACAGTGTAACTTAGAATAATAGTTCTTAATTATCGCCGAGGTCCCTGGGATAATCACTCATATCCCTCAGATATTTGTCGCACTGTAGCTTAAACTGAACTGAACTGCGATCCGCGAGACGCCTTTTTATATTAGAAGCCGTTATTCTAGATAAATCCGGAAAGTGCAACGGCCTAACAATGTTTTATGTAGGTTTAAAGAAAAAGCTAATTTATTTAGTTTAACATACAGCATTTTTTCTAGGTTCGCAGTATTGAGACTCGAACCTTGTGTTTATCAGTGTTTATCCTTCCATGCTATGTAGCAAACCACAAGTGCTATTCACGGTATGGAAATTAGTGGTGAAAACCGCACTCACGCACTACGAAATTTATGGCATAATTGTATGTAGTGGCATGAAATAGAAATGAAATTAGCCAAAGTACTAAAACTGTTAGAAATGTTTGTATTTATATACACAAATAAGTATATATTTCTGAGCTTATTTACTTCAGTAATGTAAATTTGAAATCCTCCTCTAAGTGCCTTTCAAACGACTTCAAAGAGGAAGATGGTCTCAATACGGATGTTTTTTATAATGTATTTTTAGTAATAACTCCGTTATTTATAGACGGATTTGTAAAATTATTTCTTTCTTCTAAAGGTGATACTAAAAGTGATCACATATATACCTACGAAATATGAAATTTCGTAGGTATATATGTGATGATTAGTTTTGGAAACAGCCAAAGTTTAAACCAATACATTTGTTATTTACTTACTAGATATGCAGTATGTGGATGGCAGAAGTGACTAACCTTGTACTAATGATACGGGACCATATTGGTTTGCAGTTGACGTTCTCTTTGTGCCCTTTGGGGTGTAAGGTTACGGTGCTGACGTTCTCAGTCGCTAAATTCTTAATGACAAGTAGCTCCATACCACTTAAATGAATCAGCTAACATTTACAATGCAAGCTTCCGTCTACTGCTGAACGAAGGTCTCCCCTGAGGAGCACCAAGAAATTGAAAATATCTCTCCTCTTATCTCTCCTTGCTTTGTACTGTTAATAAAACAGTAGAAACAGGCGAAGTTGCAAACTAGATTGCACTTTAGTTCCTTGAACTGAAAGTAGTTATTTGTTTAAACGTTTATGTAGAGTTAAAGTTTTGTACGTATGTTGTTCAAGCCCAGGCCGTGTTTGTAATGTGTGACTTTCTGATTTATAGAGCTCATAGCACACATTCGTATTTACCAAGACATGAAACTGAACACGATACTCTTAACTTTATTGGTTAATTAGTTCATTGAAAATTTTGAGTTGGATTTCCACATGAGACGACACTTGTGAGATTCACAAATTATTGTTCTGAGTCTTAAGTGTCTCCTGTATCCATTTTTTAATTTTAAATACATAACAAAATTTTAAAGCTATTTCATATATTTAATTATATAATTAAATTAAAATACTAGATAATAATAAAAAAAAAACAATAACAGTANTAAAATACTAGATAATAATAAAAAAAAAACAATAACAGTATTTACATTCAAGCGTCGAATATTCCCGCATCATCGCCTATTGGTAGAGTTCCAAAAAGGCTGGCAGCATTATCACATTGTATGGCAATGCTAATTCTCTCTGCTAGAAAAAGGCAGTCTTTCTGGTCATGAAAAGCGTCAATCAGTTGCTTAGCTAGTTGTTTAAGTAGCGCGATCACTCGAACCACATGAAGGAAGTGTCTCGACCTCAAACGGTTCAAAAATGTAATTACCTGTTAGATTTTGGTGTTTACGCCATTTGAGGCTTTTATTTATATTAAATGTATTAAACTTGTGACCCGACCACGGTTTGCACGGTGGAGTCTATTAAATTCTTGAATATCTTTCACTATGCATGAACATATAAACCTTCATGTCGAATCATTTTATCAATTGCTGAAATCTGCATTAAAATTTGTTGAGTATTATGAAAGATCTGAGTGAAAAGACAGCTGCTAAAGTAAGAATATTTATCTTAAAACCGACTAAAAACATAACCTTAGTAATTTTCAGTTTATAATCTTCCAAATCCCATGACTCGAAACTTTAAGGTTTAAGTGAAATTGATCGCTCTCCAGTACACCTGCAGTAAAGCACAACTTTGGCTGGTAGTTTTGCGAAATGACCGACCAAGGTGACGTCATAAAACAATGTTCGATTACCTTACGTTTTCGGGGTTTTATAGTACAAAGTTGTATTATACATTGAACTTGTGTTTTTAGGAGAATTGAGTGTTAGTTTTACCGCAATTCTTTTGTATCTAAAAGCTTCTTCCCATTGTAAAGCAACCTCTTTTCGAATTATCTCTTTAAACGACCTAAAAGGATTTGTAAGGTTCGCCTTCCCTTTGTTTGCTTGTAGAAATCTGAAGCGTGGATTTATTAATCCTTAAGAACAATAATATCCTCTCTACATGATAGGAAAGTTAATAATACAGTGGCAGCGTCAAAACTATACAAACAAATATAATTAAAGTGTGCGCTCGTTTTTTATTTTATGGACCTGTCAAAATTGCTCGACTCTGCCTGATGGAAAGCATAAGCAGAATCCAAGAGTGTTGTCATTATACTCATTGCGAATGCAGACAATGCAACAATGCAGCATGGTGACCCACACCGTGGCGGCCTAGTGATGCTTCTGTATCATTGAGCTGTTATTGTAGTGAAACTTCTTTAGGCGCATGAGGGTAAAATTTTTACAAATGTAACGTCACGCAAGTATGCAACAGAAGTGTCGAAAGAGAGAGAGAGAGCGATCGAGACCGATTGAGAGAGAGTAAGACAGGGCGAACGTAGCATGAAGCAACTAGCGATGGAGTGAGAGTAGGGAGAAAGCAAGTGAGAAAGATCGAGAGAAAAAGTGAGATAGAGCGATTGTCGTATCACGCACAGTGCCATGGAGCGAGAGGTAGGACAGAGCTAAGAAGTTTCACTTCTGACATGTGTACTTTGTACGCACGCACTTTTTTTTTATGTTGATCTTTTGTTTGAGGTCGGTGCCTCACCGGTCGAGCTGGTCCGTTTGTGCCGAAATCAGCGTGGCTCTACTAATTGTAATTTCAAATTAACAGTTTTTGACTAAATGCACATGGAAGTATGTATAAAAAAGATTGTTTTTAATTTTTGTATCTATGTTTGTTGAGGCTAATCTCTGGACCGTCTGTTTTTTTATGGGATTTTCATAGGCCGTTAATTATAAGGAGTAACTTGGCCTACTCTTATTTTAGACTAACTGCGCGCCGCGGTGTCAGCCTCGTTTGTTGCTGTAAAGATTTAATAATATTGTGAAGGACTCCCTAACTCGAATCAGGGGATTCCAATTTTTGATACTAACTTCAGAGACTAAAATCTTTCATTGTCAGAGAAAAATTATGGTCAAAGACTTCGAAGTTGAAGCGCGTATTGTTGTTCTAAAAGGTTGTCAAAACTTCATCTGGAGATTTCAAGAGGAAATGCGGGAAATAGGAAATAGTTCCTATCCTACGAATCCTTCATACCCAAAGGGTACAAACGGAAACTGGACACACGTACCTACACAGATAAACGCACTTATCGAAATCTCCAGAAGAAATCTTTACCACCCTTTTAGAACCCCAATACCCACTTCAAAGGATCTACTTTCAACCTTTTAAATAATTTAGCGTCGATTTTATCGTTCCATCTGCATTTATGGGCCATTTGCATGAGTGTGGCCCTTTGGGCGTCTCAAGGACCCTGCTGAACCCAAAAGGCTGTTATTCAAATCCAGACTTTCGTAATTGTCACATTATGTGGAACTTTGTGACTGACGTACCCTGAAGAGATTAATGTTGGCCTACCCTCGAATAGTTGCGCAAAAAAGGGGTGTTTTTATGCGGACTTCCAATGAATGAGTAATTGATATAAATGATCGGGAGAGGTTTGTTGGTGGAAAGTTGACGTTTTGATAAATCACTTGATTTTTGTGTGTAACTGCTAGTGTTATTTTACTTAACATTGTTAAGGATTTAGGTACAATGGTAGCTAGATTAGATGAGATGCAGAATTAAAGATAAGGGTAAAGGATACTGGTCAGATTTTTGCTACAACAGTGGCCTGTTCTTGAAAGACCTTATACAGAATCTTACCAACAGACAATCAGGATAATTAGAGCAGGTGTTTTCTTTTATGGAACTTATGTCCTTATTGCTCTTCTCCATAAGAAATTGCCTTAAAATAGATATGCCAAGCTAGGAGCTCAATACCTTCCCCTCCCTCTAAGAAACAACATACACACTGCTTAAAGCAAGGCATGCCTCCGGTCGTACTTGTCGACTAAAACTATAACTTATTTATAAAAATTCTTGTTTTTGTTGGAATTTCGCCGCCGATATAATATTCAAGCCTATTCTGTACATCTACAAAACCCGATAAACCAACAAACACATATTGAGTCCATATTTATTCAAGCAAGTGTCCCCACACAGTGATTTACAATGAAAACATTGAAAAATTAAAACATAAATTCTTTAACAAAAGCCGCGATTTTTCACCCATCCGGGCATAATAAGGCGTGTTCACACGACCGGCGAAACCGCAGCGACACGCCGTCACACCGTCCGTGAATACAAAATAAGGTCAATGCGATGAAATACATTTACAAGGATGACGAAAAAAATATTTTAACCCTTTTTTGCTAAGCGAAATTAGTCTCATTTTACCTTTTTTTAATTTATGTTAAAGAAACATGTTTAGAATAAATATATTTCTCGTTTTTAAATTCTCGTAGTGCGGTGTTTTTTACCAAACTCGTCCGATACGATTGGAACGATTTTTATGAAATTTTATATACGTATCGGTTAGGTCTGAAAATAGGCCAACAGCTATTTGTACATACCCCTAAATGCTAAACGTAGCCATCCCTATATTTTTATTTTTTTTATTCAATTTTTAGATATGGCAAAACAATGTTTGCCTAGTCAGCTAGTATTGAATAATAATTAATTTTATCGTGTTATAATTGTGAAGCGATTCGACAATGTATTTGAGCTGAAATTTCCTAAATTCCTTCATAAGATGCTTTTGTTATCTTGTTTTACGAAAGTTCCCTACCAATTATGCTATTGCTTTTTAAACAATAAGCTGACTGAGGACGAGTATATCATATCGCCGCATGAGAAATAGTTTGTGCCATAATTAGATTCTACAGAGGAGTTAAAGCTTTTCAAAAATTTAATTTCCGTACCCTCCGCTAGTGGACGCCTCTACATAACTTTATGTACCGGAGTAAACATGTACTTTCTTGTACCTAAATCTGTATACATTATTCACTTATGGTTGTGTGTTTTTTTTTTAATTTGGAGGTTTTATATTGCTTTCCAGATTACAGAGTTTTGAATTAACCAAAACACCGACTACCTTCAATAAGTGTGATATAAATGCCTATCGAAGCACCGGACGTGGCATTCTCTCTTTAATAAATTGCCGTATATAAACATAATTTGTAATTTACGTAATGGCTGCGCCTCATAATAGCAGGCTTGCTACTCTAATCCGATATTAATATTCGAGGGCTTTTTCATTTTTTTGAACACCCACGAGACCCTCGTTAAGGCTAATTAATGAATTCTAATAAGACAAGGAAGTTCCCTCGAATTATTCGTACTTAGGTATGTTTTTTATGGCGAAGATGAGCAAATATTATTATGTAAATATAACGTAACGCATTCTTTTTATGCATAATTAAGACTTATTATGAAAAAACTTTACAGTAGCATTTCAATTCTCTATTTTTTTCTGTAGTTATGTTAAAGTTTTGACACAGGCTGCTTCCTTTTGGTGACAGATAAAAAATACCACCAATGACAGTGAATGTCACCACACCGATTCAGCCCATGGGTGTCGCAAGATGTGACTAAGTGACAAAATATGCAGTACAACATCATTACCATCTTCAAAGAGAAACAATACTTGTAATAAACCCTATACTAACACTCCAGAGTAACATGATATAGTAGGCTAAACCTGGAGAGGTCCATGTCCAGCAGTGGGCTGTTAAAGGCTGATGTGATAAAGTTGTATTTTTCAATGCAAAGGTCTTCTTAATCGTAGTGACACCACCTTCTCACAGAAAATCAGAATCAAGGTTTTTTTTATGAAACGAGCAGACTTATCGCCTGATGGCAAACGATTACCGCCGTCCATGGACACCTGCAATACCAGAGGCGTAACCAGTGCGTTGCCGGCCGTTTCTTGAAGGTTTAAATGTCGTATTGGTCCGGGAACACCACGACAGTTCATTCCACAGTTTAAAAATATCAGTGAGGTTAGCAGTTTGCCAACTTTTCCATATATACCGAACAATAAACGTATTTGAACGCTATGTGCATGTTCTATGAAATTCTTTTATGTACAACTTATTTTTTTTATTTTCACCTATATCATTTTAAATAGGTACAAGTTTTGTTCCACTCATTTTTGAACGACACACGACATTTTTTGTTGCATTCTTTTCGCATCGCAACATTCTGTCCAACTTGTGAGTTCTTTCTATTCTCTCTATACTTATTTTGTCTCAAATTCCTTCAATATTTTATACATTATTTCTCTATATCTTCGATGCGATTCATGAACACTTCCCAAACAAGGTCTATGATTTAGATTCATCATCATCAACAACACATAATGTCCCACTGCTGGGCTAGGGTCTCCTCTCAGGAGGGCGTTAAGGCCATACGTTCCCACGCTGACCAAGTAATTTAGATTATTTCGATTTAAATCGGTAGAATTGACAAGAAGTCACGGGACCGGTTTAATACTTCATGTGGTTATGTAGAGACTGCTAGTTAAATATATCGTTGAAGTCCGTTACATATTACTAGTACCCATACATAAGTCATTTAACAGCTAAGTATTGTGACGAATGGTATCAGTGTTTCACTATTTGATTCCAGACTGAATAATTAGCCAATTTGCGTTTTTAAGTAGGGCTTTACTTTCTTATAATTTAAATTTACTATCCTAACTTTATGACCACGTAAAACAATATTCTTTGAAACCGTACACAAGATATAATGTAATCCATTATGCAAGAGGAAGCAACAAGAAGATTCAGTCCAGCTTAGCCAAACAAATGATCTTCGAACGTGTCTAGCGGAGCTGTAAGTAATACCCGGGGAAATCCCAAGAGACCGGCTTACGAAGTGCAGGCGGGGTGTATCGCTCGTAAACGAACACGTACCCTTCGATTCCTGGGTCAGTTTTTACGACCACATTTTATATGGATCAGTTTACGCGTGGACCTGACCCGATTCGATGCAATGTCATAAGATATTGAATACACTTACCGATGAAAGTGTCGACTTTTCTTTTCTGTTGTTGAATAATATACGTACATGATATGAACGTATCAATTATAAGTTAACCATTTCTTAATATACATGAAAGAAAATTACAGATCACTGATTTCAAGAGCCTTTTCATAAACAAACATTAAACAAGATTGTTCAGAAAAATTGGCACTCATTGTCCTCGAAACGGCCACTTTGAGTGCATTGGGTTGTAACAAAGTGACGATTTCATTAAAATCTGCGGATAGCTCGGCAAGAGATGGGCTAATGGCCTGCCTAACGGTAATGGCCCGCTTGAAGCCTGCACTGAACGAAGTTCCCAACTAATTGTCACATTTTATTACCCAATATCTAAGGAACATGCTTTTGCTTGTAATGGAGAATTGTATTTGGTGCTTGTGTCATTTTAAGAATTAGGTCAGCGGTTGCGTCACAGTACCATGAAATGCAGTAAAATACGAATCCATCTCATTTTGTTTCTAAGATTTAGTTTCTATTACTATTCGTCCTGACTTCATCTAGTTGAATGTGTGGAGGAACGGGTCACATGTCCCTCCAACACAAAAGGAGGATTCTCCGACCAGGCGAGGTGATCATGCCTGGCGGGCCACACCCCAACGGTTGATGTTGGGAAGTTGTATATATGTTAATCGGCGCGAGAACTTTTATTGCGCGATGCAGGATTGGTAGCTTCTTCGTACACTACGTTACTCCGTAGTTCAGTTTATCTTTTGTAGATGGCGTTATCATATGTTTTTTTTTTGACGCAATATTTGGAAGTCGCCACAAATCTAAATTAAAAACCAACAAATCTAAACAATATTACTAAGTTACCAACTTTTAAACAATGGCGTTCCATAATCAACAACTGCTGGTCTCGGGTTTCCTCTCAGGAGAGGGTTAAGGCCATACATCCATAAAATATAACTTATTTGTAATTTTTACAAGAATCTGCCATTACAAAAATATGTACTTAATACCAATCTCGAGCTCGTTAGTTCTCTCAGACATAATTATACATTTCACGATTTTACACATTACACAGACTCCAAATAAGATTGGTAAAAGGAAAGCAGGAAAGAATGGATCTATCCTTGTTGCAAAACAGTGAATCAGGTGGAAAGATCATCAGAACTTATCGAAATTATAGGTTTCTTGAATATTGATGAAAATTGATATGGATCAGATGAGCACGAATATATATAAAAAGGGACCACACCTAAGACGGCTAGGGACCGTAGGAGTAATACAGACGAAATATTGTCGATACGTACAGTGCAACGGTTGGCCGCAGGTATTGGTTTATGTGTATGTTAATATCTAACCTCAAATGTCGTAAACATTCCACATGCCATACTGCGGTTGTCGCCAATCTTAAATTACCCACAAACAGATGTAGTATGATAAGTTCTCTTACTATGTAACTCGCTAATTCCTTGTTTCATTTTCCCATTTGTATCTTACTTCTGAGTAAACACGCAGCACGCAGCAACAAGCGATATGATATTCCCAGTCTTAGCAGCCGCTTCACATAAAAACAAAAAAAAAGAGCACAAAATGGTGAAACGGATGGTTGGCTTATTGTGGAAAAACAGATTGCCATGTAGCAGTATGAAAAACAAAAATAATATATAATCCTGCGGTGGTCGATTGTTTAAAAGGATTTACTTGACCAGTGTTTTATAATAACATACAGTAAAGTCTTAGAAAAATGTATATATTATCACAGCGGTGTTATTTCGCAATTTCAATTTGTTGAAGGAAATTCCTTTAGATCGCTTAGTGCGGGATTTCAGTCGACGGTCCACTGCTTTATACAGTTTTATAATCGTATCAGATATGGTTTGTAGTTCTGCTGTGAACTGTAGATTCCATTTCTAAATGTAGTAAAAGACGTACAGTCTAACTTGAAAATTCTATCTGATTTTATCTTAAACTTTAGAGCAAAATCATAAGTGGTTATCTCTTCAAATTTAATGTAAGTTTAAATATCTTGTTGAAAATTATGATACATCTTTTTAATAAGTGGGTAATTCTGCCATTATGAATGACTAGCTACTTGTTTCGGCTTTGTATGCAAATCTTTGAAAGTTTTTCTTTATGATTCATTATATGTAAACCATATACATACAAACCTTCTTCTCTTCGTTTGAATCAATCCTCCTATGGGTGAAAACCACATTAAAAACCATTGCGTAGTTTTAAAGATCTAACCGTACAAGTGCGGGCAGTGATTACTTGATTTTATACTATGTAAAACTATTATTGCTTTTAAATTATGTTGTATTTTGTATGTTTACATTCAGTGCATTATTACATTATTTGATAATTCAGTTACATGTTGCTTAATATGTCAAAAGCTCATAAATCTTTGGTACTTTGTCGTCATTTTGCTCAAATTGTTAAGCGCCGCAATAGCACTCAACGTGTTGTGAACACTAGGGGATTCCTTGACCGCAAATAAAACCACTGTGGACTGATCTGCTGATCTGACAAGCTATTTATTTGGTGTCTTATATTGATACATTCGGTATACACTGAACCCGGTAACGTAACTATATCGCGATTCAGGAAGGTGGCACAGCGCCATCTAATTTGGTGAAAGACAACATTAAGTACCTACTAGAATTTTGTTCCACATTCATCGCGACATTATGTTTTTTTCGTCATGAACACAAATGATAGATATACTTATTTGATCAAAGACACTACCATTAATGCTCTGTTCTGTATAAGATCCACTACTATTTAATTGACTCGTATTATCTTGTCGATGTTCCTAATTAAACTTTTATTTTCAGACATTCCATACTTGGAGTTGGCCGAACCAGAAGAAGGCTATCATGGGTTGATCAAGGAGAACGAAACCCTGGTGGAGGTGACACCGCCCATCCGCGCCCGTGGCCCGCTCTGCTCCTTCCTGATCCTCAACAACAAACATCATGGAGAAGCACCCTTCGAGGTCAGTGATCTTCAAACCACTTGATTAATGTTATTTCCTTTCACACTCCATAATACTGGTGTGAAACAGCTTGTGCTGTGTTTTACCGGATGAGTGAGGACACCGGAGGCCCGTACCCCAATCTCTGTCACCATCTCCCAACCCCCCTTCATCCCCCTACACATTCCCCAACCCCTCTCCCATCTCCCTCCCCTATCTCCCTCCCCATCCCCAAAGGCCGGCAACGCACTTGTGACGCCTCTACTGTTGCGGGCGACATTAATCGCATAACATCGGGTGATAAGTTTGCTCGTTTGCCCCCCTATTCTATAAAAAAGCTGTTTATTGAAATCAAAGACAGTCATTAAAGTTACTTGTAGACAGTAATTTTTGCCATTAGAGAGGTTTACATTTAACAGTTTGACTGCGATAGACTGATGAGTAACTAACTATGTAAAAATTAAAATCAGTAATAACCTCCATTTACAAAATGTATATCTTTCTGAACTGTCCACACAATTGAACTCTTACGAGCGATTAAACTACTGTGAACAAACGTTGAATTAACAAAAGCATTGCTCACTGGACTCGTAAACTATGCCCATTTGCACAATACCGACGCAGCAATGTACTGGACACAATACAATGCACACTGTGCGTTAAGTTAGGAGACACGGCGACAGTCGAATAAAATTTGCTGGATACTACTAAAAATGTTTGTGCATTTGAACAAAAATGTGGGATAAAATGTATCAAAGTTTGGTTGATTTGCTCATAAATTTTTTCCACTTGTATGTCCCCAATTTGTATTTAATTGATGAAATTATCCTTAATATTCCTCCTTAGTTATAAGTTTAAATTTAAGACAATAGAAATTTAAGTAGCTTTCTATAGATCTAGTTATTTTGAGTGCAATCCCAGTCCTGGCTGAACTAAATACATCATCAACATTTTTTCTAGTCTTGTCTCTATTCTCTCCAAAAATTTATTTTTATAATTTATTTATTTATTTTAAAACTTCATGCACACATGTACAACGGCGGGCTTAATGCCCAAGGCATTCTCTACCAGCCAACCTTTGGATGGTGTAGAAATTTTGTTTAGTAGATACATTGTGGTGGAAAAAAAAAATTATATTCGTGAAGTTACAATATATACATAAAAATATAAATAAATATTTATACACGGTAATATATAAACTTTATATACATACACTATGATACACACTAATACATAAACTTTACATACGTACACTGTGAGTGGGTACTAAATTGTTTACTAATTAAGACTTTTCTGCCATCTGATAAAAAGGTGGTTTTTTACATTCTTCTTAAATGAGTCACGGCTTATAGACATCCTGGTTTCGAGTGGAATAGTGTGTTCCACAGCATTACAGCCTGCACAAAGAATAAGGAGTTCACCAAATCAGAATTGTGAGATGGACACAAGAGAAGCAGATTGTTAGAGAAGCGGAGATTTCTATCGTGATTCGACGATAAGAAACGTAGATAGGGTTCAAGGTAAGTTGGTAAAGATGGGGAGTTAAGGAACGAGAAAAGATAGGTCAGCGCTCGCTGACTGCGGCGCTGGCGAATGGGTAACCACTGTAATTGAGTACGGAAAATAGACACAGGATCATACTTGCGGAGATTGTATATGAATCGAATGCAGTTATTAAAAGGACGGTCGAGTTTATTGAGGAGGTCTGCATTCAGGTCGAAATAACACACATCACCGTAGTCGATTAGAGGAATAATGAGAAACTGTGTGAATGAGAGTTTCGTTTTAGGAGGCAAGAAGTTCTTAAAATTCTTCGTCATTGTTTAGCCAGTTTCTTCTACGGCCGTCCTAATTAAGACGGCCAAAAAAGAAAGTCGATGCCATCGATGCCAAACATCCTTCATATATTTTAAACAACAATCTCCATTCAGACTAAAGATAAATTGAAAAAATAAGACGAAGTTTTTGTACTAGAGTAAAAGAATACCATAAGTTTGGGATGAAATGCGAAATTCAGATTGAAGTTGATATTTCGAAGAGGCTACAGCCGTTTCACCAGAATACGCCTTTTGTACACTATTTTGCTACCTCGTTTATCAGAAATGACAAGACCCAACTACACATATCACTGTACTTGTTACACATTTATTTGTGAAATACAGTGCAATAGTAGGTACATTTTTATAGTCGGTCGGGTAAAGTGCAGCCAACACTATCCGACCACGCAATAACTACAAATGGAAAAAGTTGGGATTGCCAGCAATAAAGTGCATTAGGTTGGTTCCCCGTTGCGAACAATTTAATACTAGATTTGTTTTTAAAGCAATAGAACAAAGTTTCAAGCCGCTTCTATAAAGTGGATTAAGTCTGTCTGTTATAATTAAATAGATAAAACTTGTTCAATTATATAATGAATTATGTACGCGGATTTTTTAAGAGTTCTATTGTGTTATAAGTCTTTGTATGTAAATTCATTTAGCCACCAGTTTTACCCGCGGTCGACCTGTGTGTATGTTGCGTATCGCGATCATTTTTCGGGTTAATACAAAGGTTATGACGCAAATAATGGGACTTGCTGTTGGTATAGGAATTTCAGTAACAATAGTTTCAGATCCCGAAATTACCCTAAATAGCCTCAAAAATAACATGAGTGAAGATAGAGATGAGTAAAATGTTGTGTCGTGGGACACCAGGTAGGGACGAAGTTCATTCGGCTAATGTAGAATCATCAAAATATTCAATTCAAATTTAAAAAGACATATTCACACACGCGCGCATATATATATATATAATCTCTATGAAATTTCGTAGTTTTTTTCTCAATTTTTCCGTATGACCCTCAAAACAGCAAGAAAGATAACCTAGAAAACCTTACAAAGATTTTAGTATGTACACACAATATTAACCAATGTAAAATATTTTATATTTATAAATAAACTAATACTTAGGTATTTAATTCTTTTGCACTGAATAATTTCCCACTATTATCACTGTCAATTGCATTCAAGCCACTTGTTAGTTTTTACGACTGTCGCGCCTGCGCACTTCTCACATAACGGTTTTATTCCACGCACTTTTTTTCACGTATTTTTCCTTACGGTTTTACTATCACATTTTTTTCAGTTCGGTCGCGCAGCAAAATCCCTATCCCATCTTCGTTCCAAAAATGTTCAGGGGACCAAACGATAGGTACACCAGAGGGAGGAACATATTCTGAGATGCACGCTTCGATACATTTGGCCCGTCCTGACCGCAGTGATATCAGGGTCTCACAGAAAACCGGTATAAAACAGCGCTTGCGCTGTATTTCACCGAGTGAGGCCGTGAGGATATCGGAAGCCCATACTTCCCATCCTCCTTCCCATCCTCCATTGGCCGGCAACGCACCTGTGACGCCTCTGGTGTCCATGGGGGTCAGTAATCGCTTACCATCAGGCGTGAATGTATGCTTGTTTGACCCTAATCCATAAAAAAAGTTGATTTAGGCTGCGGTGCCAATTGCCAACATGTGAAGTACCACGCATAATTTCAAATATCTTATATATCCTTTTTTCTTCATCGGAAATTAATTTATTTTAGTTTTATAACAAGCTCTACGACTTTGTAGTGTGTGATGCAACTGCATATCTCATCTTTTTAACTCTTAATATTCCCATTATTATTTGGGGCTTTCTTCCTATGCCGAGCGGTCAAAACCTGGAAATCACTACCAGCGCACGTGTTTCCTTCCCATTATGATCCCGGGTCCTTTAAGCGGGGCGTGAAAAAGCATCTCACCAGGCCGCCATAGTGTGGGTCACCATGCTGCATTGTTCTTTTTCGCATTAAGGATGGTGACCACCACTCGTGGATTCTGCTTATGCTTTCCATCAAGCAGGGCAGAATCATTTTGGCAGCTTATACATAAAAATAATTCAACCGGTTTTACCTGAATAACAGTTTATCCACGATGCGGCTGGTAACGTGTTCTTGAACTATGCTACTTACCTATGCTATATTACTAGTTACTACCCCGCCGTTATCTCTTTAAATATGTACGCTAAACATTTTTCATTCCACATCACCTAAATAAGAAAGTACGTAGTGTGAGCCGAGCAGTTGTACAAAATTAGTGGACGAATGTATTGGGGTAAATATGGCAAGAAACTTGTAAAATAATGTGCGGTAAATCTCAGCTACATCCTCAGTCTCGCTTAATTTATTGACAATGTGGTTCATCTTATTAATTTACGTAGCTTTCGGAAGATCGTTAGTGTGAAATAGGTATGCACTGAATTGGTAAGAATACTGCATTTGTTTTGAATTCCTTTGATTTTTTTCACTATAATTTTAAATTTTGAATACACGTATGACTATCACAGTTAGTACTATTTTAGTAAATTTAACAAAGAAAAAGTACGTTATTCTAAATAATCACAGTCCATTCGACGCAAGACCTATCTCTAGGAATATACTATTAAAAGATGTTGACGATGATAATGTATAATAATTCTTAAAAATGTATCTGCATGCATACATTCTTTCACACTGGCACAATCGCCAGCATAAAAAAATGTTGGTTATTGTTAAAAAATAACGTAAAATGAATACATTCTACTTTAAGTCTCGTGGGAAGGTACGATCTTGACGTATATTCGACATCAAATTGAGACAGCAAATTGTTTTTCGTTTTCCACTGCGGAGGTCTCAGTTGCTATTTTCTCCCGGGAGATGTTAGCTACTAAGAGATCAGACACGTCAGACTTACAGTGTCTGGTCTGACGTATTTCCATCCTGATCACATTTTGTAACACACTCCACTTTAGTTGTCGAATGCTAAATCGTACCTACGTTTTCACAACCACAGCAAATAGTTTAGAAAATGTAATTATCTCTATTGCTTTACTTAAAGTTAAGACCAGTTAAGACCATGCGCCGAATATTGCATTTCTCTCCCGCTTGTGTTAGTAACACTTTGTTGGATCCAGCAAAAAGACCGGCTCCGAAATGAAAGTTGAACAAGTCAACGACTTTCTTCCATTGTCCAACTTTGTAGTGTCCTTATTCCGTGAAACCTTTGTCTGGCGGACAGTAGCTAGTTTCTTCAACTAGAACCTACAACTGACGTTTAACGTTCATATTACGCCAGTGGTTCAAGTAGCAGCGCTTCTTAAGTATAGAAGTCAACGAAACACGCTGTTAAAGTCACTTTATAAACTAAATTGCACTCTTTCTGGTTCACAATTTAAAAGAGCGAGCTATAAACATTTTGTAGCAAATATTTACTGTAATATATTCTCTTGGTGCAGTCAGTGACGGCTCCGAAATTCCTGGATAACGCTATATTTGCTGCAAAGCGCACATTTTTCGGGATGACGAATGTCCATTTTGCTCTATTTTCAATGTTATACTTTTAAAATGTTCTAGCTTTCTCTACCTAGTGCCTGAATTATTATACCTATCCATATTCTATTCAATCCTATTAACAAATGTATTTTGTGAATCTATACAAATAAATCAAATTTGAGTATCTATTTGCTAAATTAAAATTACCTTCTTTCATTAATGCATATATTTATGTATACGCGGTACGTATACCAAAATAAAATTTATACATTTTTTTCTGTTTGTCTGTTTCTTTCGGGTAATCTCTAGACGGCTGGACCGATTTAGACGGAACTTTCACTAACAGAAAGCTGATGATATAAGGAGTAACGTGTCGTTGGCCGTGGTTACAACAACAGAGTTAACACCCGGGACTCGGCTAGTTTAAAATAAAAGTTTGGCTTATATAAAATATGTTAATCAAAGCGAGTGTGGCATCGAGACATGTGATGTAAATTTTGAATTGAAAACATTAAAATCTAATTAATTTTGGCTAAGAAATAAGCCAAAATTAGTTAATTCTATAGTTTTAAGGGGCGATTTTCCACAAATTTTACATTCTAAACAACATATTGTTGAAATATTCCTCATCTGCCCTCCCAACACATAAACTTTTAGTATTTCAATTTTAATACATACTCGTTCGCTCGCAAATTTTTCCTATAAAATGTGTACAAATAATTTCCTTCATGATAAATATGTACATACTTCTTTACAATAAACTTTTCTGCACCTGTTGGCAAAATAATAAAATTAAAAACATGTTTTTATGGTTATTTTAAAGACAACTCCCGCATTAGAAATTTATATCGAAACAAAGTACAACCAGATTCAGAATAACAATTTTCTGGACCACACAAACTGTTTTTCCATTTGGGAATGGAATCTAAAGAAGGAATCGATGCGGTGACCGCTTAAAACTCCACGCCATCCATGCAATTTTATATACATCCTTGCTTAACTAGGAAGGCTTTGGAACTCCCTTAATACCTGACAGAAAATTAATGGCTTCTGTCTTCCAACTATCGGTCGCGTTTACTGTCACAAGTGACATTTGCCGAACTTCAAACACCCACAGTCCAGGAATAGTTTTGTCAAGTCTAGACTACTGAATAGTTCAAGAATATTGATTCCAGAAATTATTGCATTATTGACTAGTCTAAACTTGATGTTGAAGAAACTTGCTGCTCACAGAACTGCACAAACAAGATTTAATGAAGAGAATATATACTCTATACTCACTGTATCTTTTGCGGATACACCGAAGCTTAGTAGCCCAATGAAAAATTTAAAGTAATAAACCTCTTTAATGCCGTTCTTTACATGTTTCAACAAGGTCTTGTAAGGTAATGCATGTCCTGTAGCAAGTAAGTAATTAAAAGTGAAGAAGTGCGGTATACAAATAAAATTATTATAAATTTAGAAGTACCGACAATTTGGTACGCCTGATATGTAAAAAACGCAATATCAAACTTCAAAATGGTACAAAATTAAGCTCACGCGCAAACACTCACAGGTGTTTCTTAAACTAGAAAGATTATAATTCCAGTAAGTCTTTCAAAAATTTTGACTGAGCCATATTTTTCGCTGACTTCAAAAATATATTTCAATAACTTAAAGATACCTGGATTTATAGAAAATTTATGAAATCAAAGTCTATTATTATAAAATAAATAAACTAGAAAAACAAGTGCAGCCTCCAATCTCAGTATTAACTATTAGAAGTTTGCTTATTATAATTTAGGAGGATTGAAGTAGAGTATTTTCAGAACTGCGTCCACGTATTTACCTATTCATAACATAACACTCCCCACAATGCTTTAAAGCAACATACACAACAGAAGCATATATTTCCTCTGGGCATAATGCTTCAACAAATATACCCGTTTTCCATTTGGTTGTAATTAGCGAGTGGCCGAGAAGAGCCGTGATGGATGGCCCTCGCGGACATATCGCGGCCCTCTCGTCAAATTGGAATGTTTCCGAGTGAGCGTATATGTTAACATCAGTCATTAGTCTGTATTCTGACGGCTGTGATATACCTTTGACTCGGCTGTATGTCTGCTGGTTAGTTATCCTGACCGCTGGGTAGAGGAATACCTCTACCTCTCGTTTGGATTCTCAACCAAAACAGATAATTATGCGATGAATATCTGCGATATGAATGTATGCATTTGGCAATACACAAGTATGCTAATTAACTATTTTAGCGTTGCATACATATGTAGTAACAGGCTCTGCCTAGTTAAGAAACAGAGGATAGTCTGATATAATATTTGTCAAATTATATTATAGTGTTCTTTATACAATGCATATAAATATCTATATAATCAAAAATGTCCTAAGTCAGAAGAAGAATAAAATTTTGTATGGTATACAAAATTTTATTCTTGTATGAACTATATCGAGATTGTGGTCGGAATAAAGCTATCGCCACCGCACTCTCCAATCAAAAGATGCCAAATATACACATGAGTGAGTTCCATCCCTTAGAATTACACTACAACGTGTGCACCGAACCTTAACGAATCCCGGCAAACCTTCCTGGTGCGTTTCTATCATTGAAAGCCCAGTTATTAAATACACCGTACCATAATTCCGCCCCGAAATGCGTTTAATAAATCCGTCGTGAAAAGTATAAAGGCAACAACAATAACCGGGTATTATCGTTATTAGAATCTTTCCCGTCCGGGCATACCCGGCTTTTACTCGGACCCTATCGCGTTTACCCTCACATCGAAAGAGAAATAAACTTCTCCGGGTCTGAATGCTGATATTCTATAAAATATTTGCAAGTACGTCGTTTAAATAGGATCCTGGTATGATATACTGTGATATTGTAGTAACCTGTAAAGGTTTTATTTTCGTGTTGATTAATGTTTGGGGTTGAAACTGTTTTTGCAACATTTATTAGTACGTGAGAATGTTTTCGCGTACATTAGCAAGTGTAGTACGGAAATAAGGAAAATAAATCTTTCTTGTTTTTGTTGTGAAATGTTTTATTTTGACATTCAAACATTTGTGAAGATATAATGTAACCGTTCGCGTTAAATGAAACTTTTTCATTTCTTTATTCAAAAAGACTACTCCCGTATTAGGAATATATACCTTGGGTCGCGGGTGACCTTACAAATGTTTATTTATTTGATAATTTTACTGTGGGAGAGCCACGCTTCGGCATGAATGGGTGTGTGTACGATCAGAGTGTTGCCACGGCCTCCCAGAAAACCGGTGTGAAACAGTGTTTGCGCTGTGTTTCACCGCGTGAGTGAGGATACCGGAAGCTTATATCCCAACCCCTCCCCCAAAACCATCCCTCTCCCCCTCCCCCCTCCCCATCTTCCGAAGGCCGACAACGCACTTCTGATGCCTCTAGTGTTGCGTGTGCCAATGAACGGCGGTAATAGCTTACTATCAGGTGATACGTCTGCTCGTTTGCCCCTGTTCCACAAAAAAAACACACCGTTTTATGAATCACACAAAATATTGTTCTCTGAGAGGTTTAAACCCACTACACTCAGCGAAAAAGGAACGTAGCGACCGCTTTAATCACTAGTCCAACCGTGAGTGTTATTATTATTGTTTAAAGGGGGCAAGTAATTCAAAGATTTTCACTCTTTTGTCCGCAGATAATGGTAATAGACGAGAACGAGGCCCGGCTGCGCGTGCGCTACCCGCTCAACTGCGAGAAGCGACGCAACTACAAGTTCGACATCGCTGCGGTCGGCTGCGACGGCTCCTACTCCAACACGTAAGAATGTCTTATCTGTATTGCCCAATCCGTATGGTGATGGACTATATAGCGCAGTGCCATCACCCTCATCGTCACGTGAGCTATCATAAGACAATTGCACAGAGCAATTGAGAACATTGCAAAGAGTATGGAAACGTGGAATACGTCGATTATATGGTTTGTGTAATGTGTAATCTGTATAGCGTAATAGTAGTTCTAAACTTGTATCCTGTAGTCCACAAATAAAGGGTTTTAATGAATGAAAACCTTTTACCCTCAGCAAATAGTGGAATGCTTAGAATTTCAAATTCATACTTATAAGGTTTTTTTATGTCTGTCGCCTTTTGCCTTGTGCCACAAACTCTTGGAAATAAAATCATCACGGTTCAAATGAGCATTATTGATTGGTAAGTTTTAACAGCACCCGTTCACGTACGAATTAAGCTGAAACACAATTACATTTCTAGTTAGTAGTTAGCTAGTGTAGAGAACGTATCGAGGCGGGCCGCTTTTCAGCAATCGATGACAGAATATATTTTAGTTATTAACTGTTATGGAGAAGTGGGTCACATGTCCCTCCAACATAGTGAGGATCCTCCGACCAGGCGAGGTGATCATGCCTGGCGGGCCACTACCCAACGGTTGATGTTGGGAAGGTGTATATACGCTAAACGGCATGAGAACTTCTATTCCGCGATTCAGGATTGGTAGTTTCTTCGGTGCTCCATAGTTCGACGTATCTTCGGTAGATGGCGCTGTAGTGTGTTTCTGTTTTGCGTTGTATCTGGAAGTCGCCACAACTGTGATTGTTTTATGTAAGTAGTAAACCTAAGAATTTACCAGTCTCAGAGAGTTATGTGTCTATTGTATTGTGTCATTTTGATACTTAAACCATCAAAAGCTTGCCAATCGATCGAATTCGACTGCTTCGGTGGCGCAGCGATAGCGTATGCGATTGTTGTTCTTGAGGTCTCGGGTTCTGTTCCCGGGTCGGATCAATTTGCATGATCTACGAATGTTTGTTTCGGAGTTTGGGTGTTTTCTATGTATGATATGTATGTATTTACAAAAAAAAAGTATATATGTATTTATATCAGTTGTTTAGTACCCATAATACAAGCTCTGCTTAGTTTGGGACTAGATGGCGTTGTGTGTTAGATGTCCGAAAAAATCCTTTTGGGAACGATCAATTTCTTTACACCTCAACAGGTTTCCCTCGGGCAGAATGATAAATCCAAGATGTGATGAAAACGTTTTATTTATTTATTATCACTTCGTGTTTGTTTTATTAAAGTATTATTCATTAGTAATATTTTCTTGCTCTTGTCCTAAATTTATTTGAGGTAGTCGTGTTTTCTTTTTGCATTTTCCTCAGTCGCCTATCAGTTTACTACTCACTCTATTTCTTACTGCCAATCTTCTACTATTTTTTCCTTATATTTAAGATTAATTAATATCCTTTGTCATCAGGGTGCCCGTCCATATCACAGTGACAGACGTGAACGAATTTGCGCCCATCTTCAGCCAGGCGGCTTACGTGAAGGCGGTGGATGAGGGCCGGATTTACGACGAGATTGTACGCGTTGAGGCCACCGATAGAGACTGCACGCCGAGGTATGGCGACGTCTGCAAGTACGAAATTCTCACTGACAGAAGTCAACCGTTCACCATCGATAATGAAGGTATGTTTAAATTATAACCATCTCATTTAGCTTATTTGTACATAATAAACTCTCTCCTTTCTATTTTCCGAGTAAACAAAGGCAGCAGCTTACCATGACTGACACCTGCTGTTTTCACGAGAATCTAATTCCCTTCCGAAATAAGAATATGTAGATGTAAGCATCTATTCTTATTGTATTGCATAGTCCTGACCTGCTCTTTTACAAGAACGTTACAAAACAGATTGTGGTGTATTATGGTCGGATTGCCACTGGATTTTTACCTAAATTCCTAAAAGTTACTACCATTATTTGATTCCATTCCATGATTGAAATTAATAATTGAGTGGCTAATCAAAATGATTTAATGTTGCTTTTTACAGTTTATGCATTCTTAAAACAAATTATTTGGTAATAAAAAAGCAACACAGCCTCTCTCTCTAGGGATCAACAAAGAAAATGATGAGTGACGTTTGTTCCGCCTTTATCCCTTACCACCCTAATTGTATTTGGAGCTGTGCGGTAATCCTGCCTCAACTATGCGAAACAAGGGTTCTGTCAGCTGTACTTGATCCCCTTTTTGCTCTGCCCATGGGGATTCCCCACACGTCATCACTAACATACATTAGGAAACTGACACCGACATTTAAAATAATACCGCGCTTACTTCCTTTGATTGGATGACGAAACAGGTCTGAAAGCATCTTATTGTTAAAAAGTTATTGTGATTTTATTACACATACACTGAAATACTTGCCTGTGACGGGTAGACAGAGAACTATTAAAACACGATAAATACACGTCTAGAAATAACTACCATTATCGAAATTTGAACAAAACAGATCGCGACTTGAAACGAAACCATGTTTTGTAAGTTACAGGACTATTTACTATTTTAAGAACCCTGGCGATCGAGCCTTTAATATTATTGAATAATAACAATATAATATATTTGTAAAACCTGTTTCAAGAAATAAACATTACATAAGAAAATTCAGGACACTGTATTGACATGTTATAACTCAGTGTTAAATTATTTCGGTCTCCAGGTATCATCAGAAACACGGAACCGCTTGACTACGAGAAGTCCCACAACCATATCCTATCCGTGGTGGCTTACGACTGTGGAATGATGCAATCAGCGCCCGTCATGGTCACCATCAAGGTTAACAAACCCTGCAGGGCAGGTTGGAAAGGTAAGTACTACTTTTTGGCATAAGATAACTGGACTACTTAAAAACTTTTGATTAAATTTGTATAACCTATGTCATCCGGACATCCGGTTAATCCGCTTATAACAATTGAAATAAAAGTTTTCAAAAACCCCCTACATAAGCACTTATTGATTTTGGAAAAAAGCTTATACTCTTACACTGCTGGACCGATATTTACCAAAGATAGCTAAGAACCACCGCAAGGAAGAAATTTTTTTTTCATTTGAAAGTCAGTTTCATCTACCGCATCGAAAAAAAACCACATCGAAATCGGTTCATCCGATTGAGACCTACGATGCCATAGACAGACACACATAGACATCGACGTCAAACACGCCTCTTTTTGCGTCGTGGATTAAAAATCGGTTACGTTAAGGCGCTACATTGAAGCATACAAACTTACACGGACTGCCAAAATTTTTACCCTTCCCTTCGGTTTCGCTGGAATCGCGCTTATCAAAGTTACGTTCCAATTGAGTTAATATTACACCGTTGCATATTAAATCTATGCTTTACTTGAATGAATAATTGCGGCGCAATCCGACGTGTTTCCAGCTTGGATAATCTTGGATTACCATAATGAACATTGGTCTGTTTAATAATGCATCCAGTGAAAAGTGACGGCGCTAATTAATTTGTTCATCTGGCAGTTGCTCACTTAGTTTGATTTGCCATTTGGAGACAGTTTAAAAATCGACTTTAATTGTATAAGCGAATAGTGTGGGTTTTCAAATGAACGTAAGAACACACACTCAAAATCCAATTATTAAGAATTCTATGATAGTAAATAATGACTTCACAATTAAAATAGAACTATCAGGAGTTTCATACCATTTAGATGGTTGACAGCCCACAACTGTGCGCTTTTCCACAAACTTTTTGCCTCGCACATCAAAACTGGAATGAACTGTCGCCTGCGGTATTCCCTTACCAATACGACCTTCAAACTTTCAAGAAAAGAGCGTACTCCTTATGAAAAGGCCTGCAACGCACTTGTGACGACTTCGATGTTGTGGGTGTCCATGGGCGGCGGTAATCACTTACCATCGGGCGATACGTCTGCTCGTATGCCTACTATTCCACCAAAAATGAACTCAATAGAGGCTTGCAAAAGTATTGACGAATTGTTTGTCTCACTTCCTTCGGGACAACATTGAAACACGGGGGTAGTCTCAAAAGTTGTCGCCCTAACGATGATACCTTGTTCTACATAATCTCGTTGAGCTCTAAACAATTCCCCCAGCGATGCACAATGCAAATGCAAACATTCACAACTATATTCACTAGTTTTTATTAGAGTGCTGCCATCTTCACGTCGAGATAGGAAGCTTTACAGACCTAATATATAAACTTATGGGAAAATCGTTATTGGAAAATCGAATTCATTTAACCCCCGAAGATGTGATGCATGTCGCTTCATGGAAAAATTGACTTTCAGGTAAAATCAGATGAACTTGTAGCCGACCCCAAATAATTTTTGGAATAATAAAGGTTAATAATCAAAATACCAATATTTTTGAGAAAACAAGAGTGTTGTTAAGGTATTTAGCCCCGTTAAATGTAACTAGTTAAGTGTTCTTGCCTACCGTAGGCGTAATCGAACATCAATCAATCGCTAACTTCAACTTGTTTGATTTAAAACCATTAGATAAATCAGATTAGATCATCTAAAATGTCACACATGTATATTCAAATACATTTTCCGTAGTGACTTAGATCTGGATCACCGATTGGATTAGTCGGGCAAACCTATAAGGATGAAATTATATGCGTTGTTAGACAGACTGCTTCATTAACGCAGAGCCTAAAACTACGCTGGGGCTTGCATACTTAAATTTTCTTTCTTTTTTCTACTTCTTTTTTTATGTAATACAGAGATATGGGGATGGGGTATGGATCACCAGTATCCTCACTCACTGGGTGAAACACAGCGCAAGCGTTGTTTCACACCGCTTTTCTATGAGGCCTTGGAATCACTCCGGTCGAGCCGGCCTATTCATGCCCAAGCGTGCCTCTCTCACGATTCTGCGTTTAATTCTATAAACACACACTAAAACGGTTTTTGTAAATTTCAATAATAACGGAGCGAAGCAAGGATTGTATGGAAATTCCTTATTTTCAAGAAATAATCACACATGAGAAGCCAATAGCTAGTATAATATAAGTTAACGAACATTTCATATTCCAGGAGTCGCTGAGCGTGTGGACTACGCCCCAGGCACCGGTCCCCTGGCGCTGTTCCCGGCTGCAAGGCTGGAGACGTGCTCATCAGACGAACGCTGCCCCGGCGTCACGCGTATCCAGGCCGCCGTCACTCTGCAAGCCTCCCGCGCCGGCTCCGGCTGCGATAGGGATACATACTCTCTGCACTCACAAAGGACTATTTGTGGTAAAATTACTAAGAGAATACTGATTTCAGAGCATTGATCTTGATCCATGATTAATTCAAAATCTTTTTGTATTTTAGGATTGGACCCGAAGACGATCGATTTACTGCCCAGTCCAGGTGCCGGCAATGAATGGGCCAAGTCCCTTAAACCTGACTCAGGTAATTTGAAACTGCTACTTTTAAACTAAATGGTCTTTAGTATATTCTTTAAGTATCTTGCATCAGAATCAATATATGCTGGTATGCATCCACCATGTATTGCACAGTGTGTTGTTATTTCAGTCGATTTCTTTTTTTCAAGCTTTGATGGCTTTGATGATCAAGAATAGAAGTTTAATGACAAGACAGCTTTGTCTTGTCCTTGACCATGTATAACCTATACTTTAGTGCCCGTACTGCTGATAAAATACTGACTTACCTCCTCTGGTAAATTCCAGGTCGTGATGGAGAACAGATGTTCGAATTCGACGGAGAGACGACCGCTGCCGTGGTGCCGGAGTCGATCCTGCCCCACGCCCTGGTGGGATCCTTCAGTATATCTACTTGGATGAGGCACGCACCACCACTAGATGGGGACAAACATCGCAAGGAGCATATCTTCTGTCTTGCTGATGACCACAGTAAGTAGGGTCGGGTAGTGTTATGTTTATCTGAGATTTGGTCTCAAATAATATGCCAATAGTAAAAAGAGAGAACATTTATTTCATTCCTGCGTCGCACTATGAAAATTGTTACTTTGACACGTGCGGTAACCCTACTCATAATCTGTTTAGTCTTTCTTTACTTATAGTATCTTTCTCTCTTTACCTTAGTACTCTATATTGTCTTCCCCATTACTGATACAATAAAATTATCGCGGTATATACAAGATATATTTTCGAATTTCGAACCTACTGTGTCTTTAAATATGGTTCATTTTCATATATTTTTGTTTTTTCAGAAATGAACCGTCACCACTACGCACTCTTTGTCCGCAACTGCCGTCTAATTCTACTGCTGCGACGTGACTTTGGTGAAGGAGACCTTAACATCTTCAGACCTGCTGAATGGAGGTGGAAGCTGCCCGAAGTATGTCCATCGCCTTATTACAACTGTTTAATCTAGTAGCAACTTCAAATTGTTTCGATTGGCAACATTTTATAGTACACCATACTTATTTAGTGTCATCTGGCGGCAAAAATTCGAAGTACCCATTGTGTGTTACGAATTAAATCCATACTTCCACACATATCATAAATTCAAAAGAGACTCTGTATGTTTAGCTTTCATGGCTGAACCACTTCACCCATTTAGCATGCAGATATTTTGACTCTCGAGGAACGACATAGACATATTATTAGCGCGCTAACCGACATATACCGGCTGAGTTGAGGAAAAAACTTTGTATTATAGTAAATAGTGTGTTTTAGTTTTAATAGAATAGAAGACTCTTTATTTGCACACCATATTACAGAGTTAAATTAATACATAATATATAAAAAGTCAGAATTATAGTGTAGTGTACAAAGGGCAGCCTTATTGCCAAAAGCAATCTCTTCCAGACTACTTTACGATGGATCAAATCTTTCAGAGAGCTAGTTGTAGTTGACGAGCATTGAGTTTGTAGAAATTATTTATATCCATACGACCATACACATACATTAAATTACATAAAAATTATATAAGAAAAGAAAGAAAAGACTCTTATATCATACCGTAATGCGTGACTGACTCAATTATGATGAACCATCTTCTTTTGATGTTTGTGGTATAGAGGTTAATAAACAGGTGAGGCACCTAATGGTCAGTATGATGACTGTTGTAGATCATACTTAGACATCGCAAATTGAGAGTTTCAAGTGCGTTACCTCTCTTTCATTGTTTAATAATAGTAATGATGGATGATGGGTCAGCACTTCCACGAAATGTCCCTCTCGCGATCCCCAAAGGCCGGCAACGCACTGTTGACGCCTCTGGTGTTGTGGGTGTCTATGGGCGACAGGAATCGCTTACCATTAGGCGATACGTCTGCTCGTTTACATGAAAAAAAAGAAAAAAGAGTTTGTGTGTTATTAGTTTTCAGTTTTTCCTACACAATTAATGTCACAAATTTTAAAATAATTGTGTGTGTAGGTGTGCGACAACGAGTGGCACCACTACGCCGTGAACGTGCGCTTCCCCAACGTGGAGCTGTTCGTGGACGGCGAGCCCTACCGCGCGCCCGACGCCAAGGGACCCGAGGTCATCGACGATTGGCCACTCCACCCCGCTCATGGAGTCAACACCACCCTCGTCGTCGGAGCATGCTGGCAAGGTAACACACTCCCACCCCTCACAATCCCCCCCCCCCCAACTATTGTGAAACAAAGATAATGCTTCTTCTTTATTTGAGGCACTTTTTTCTAATTGTGAGTTGGCACATTTTGTACGGGACTACCCTTTTTTTTATTTGAGCGGAAATCTCCCCGTGTACCACTATACTGGTGGTTATGTCGGACTTGAACCGACCAGAACCGCGAGCCGTCTCAAGGTATATGTAATATATGTATAGTAACCAGGGAACCAAGTGTACCCTGAAAAGTAAAACCTTGGAACTCCGACGTTCTTCGGTCCATCTACTGCTTACACGTGACTACCCTAGACTGGGGTGGTTGGTGCTCTTTGAGCGTCATTGGTTCAGCAGTTGATCGTTATAGGTGGAAACAGCACGCAGAATTTTTTTTCAATATTATTTTATTTAATTAATAATAGTCACAATATGAACTGAGCACCGATAAGCCACTTATTTTACTTTTGAGTACCTTTTTATCAGGTAATAAAGAATCTTGGCTTCAGTTTATGACTATGAAAACTAATGCCAAGCAAGATTTATTTATTGTGAGCAATCATAAGTTTTATATATCGCATATATAAAGTGACCTTGAACTATTTATTTTATCCTCAGGCACAGAAAATGACATGAAGCACCATCTGCGTGGAGGCCTGGCAGGACTGGGAGTGTTGAGGGGAGGCGTGCAGACACCACGATCACTCTCTTGTCTCGCTCACTGCCGGGAGGGACTCAGCCTCGCGCCTGATCTATGTCAGTGTCATTTTAATTTTACTTGTTTCATGGGAGAATCGTGTTTCGACATGTTTAAACCAGAAGTGATACCATATCCTCACGGAAATCTGATGTTAAGCAGTTCTTTCATTAATTTTGAATAAGTGACTGAGGTGAGTTTACTGGAACCTACAACTCTTCTTTTTCCCCTGATAGTAAAAGGAGGGATTGAAAACTGACATTAGTCACCCATTATTCGCAAAGTATTGGAAGAGGTATACACTTATCATGAGATGATCAGCCTGGTCGTTTATCTTCTATATTATAAAAGACCACAGAAGACCAATCTGAAAGACAGCATTCGGGTTATCGTGTTTCGTTTGTGACTGCGAGACCCGAGATTCAATGATTCAGAATCATCTCATTAGCCCACCATAGCCTGGGGTCAATATGTTGCATTTTTTCATTTAAAAAAGACTAGTCCTGCATTAGGAATTATACATCCCGTGCCGTTGAGGAATTTGCAAACATAGATGAAACAGAATAAAAGGATTTTCAGACTCAAGACAAGTTTTGAATTGATTGTTTTCGCAATGAGTAGTGACCATCATTCTTGGATTCTGCTCATGCTTTCTATCTAGAGTAGAGTCACTTTGGCAAGCTCATACAAGGGAAAAAAGTTTCTGGTTTTTAACCGACTTCAAAAAAGGAGGATTTTTTATGATTAAATTCATCTAGTTCAATTTGGTTCAGTAGTTGAAGTCGGTTTTTTTTGTAAAATTGTGTGATCGTTAATGAAGTTGTTGGTACGAACGGCAAGATTTACGTAGCCACAACGTATTCTCGCCAGTCCCCAACCCGCACTTGGCCAGCGTGGGGACGTATGGCCTTAACCCTCTCCAGAGAGGAGACCCGAGCCCAGCAGTGGGACATTATGGGTTGTTGTTTGTTGTTTTAATGAAGTTGTCGGTGTTGTGTCAGACCTGAAGTCGGTGTCGGTGGAGGGCGACGGCGTGGCGGACGTGGAGACGCTGCTGCGGCGCGTGGCGTACGGAGACGCGCGCGCCTTCCCCACGCCGGGCCGCCGCAACGTGCACGTCGCCACCACCATCACGTGAGTCTCCCTCCGCGCTTTCACTATACACCGTTATTTAAACACTTAGCGACTTTAATTATGAAAACATAAGGTGCAACTTAGATCATCAAGCAAGTCAGCAAGTCGTCAACACTCTGTACTTGTAGTTCACATTCTTAACGTGAAGATTAGCCTTACTTACTAATATCAACACTTATATTCTATTATTACTTAAAATTATCAAAGTACTTTGACCAAGATGTCAGTTTAATTCCTTAAAACTTCATATTATACTGTGGAGTAGACACATTGTTACGATTAACAAATATTTGAGCTGGTTGAACTATAGAGATATACTAGCACACTCCCAGATATGTAACTATCAACCTTTTTTTGCGTATATTTATAAACCGCACTAAATTACTTATATTGTTAAAGAAACAAAACCACAGCGTGGTTTAACCTTTTACCACGTCGCTATCTATCTTAATATATTGTAAACATAATTATTTGTACTGAATTATATTATTGTTTTGAAAAATAGTTTTACTCGTTCTCATCTAACTACATAATAGTAAGATAAAAAAAACTTATAAAGACATAATTCTTATTTTATTTAATTACTAACAAAAGGCTTATTACATGTTGAAACTGCATAACACAGCAAACAGGGCAGCCTGTTTCGAAATCCAAAAATTTTCTAGCAGCACCTTAGCTTTTAGTTGTCATTTTAAATCAGAGTACTATATAACATATTGGTATGATTGTAGGTGTGACAACGGGCGTATGATCGTGGCTCGTCCGGCGGAGTCATACATCATGGTGCTGGCTCCACAGACGCCCAGCATCCTTCTGAACGGCAGCGAGGATCTGGCCCGAGACTACACTCACTTCCGAGCTGGACTCACCGTGTTCCCTGACCTCACTGTCAGAGTACTCGCTCCTGGAAATGAACGACCCCTGCCTGGTAAGAAAACATGCTTAATAAATAATAATAAGAACAGACATCTCACACACGGCTGTCTGATCTAAAACTAGGGTAATAAATAAATAAATATAAATAAATATTTCCGACACACAACGCCATCTAGTCCCAAACTAAGCAGAGTTTGTATTATGGGTATTAGACGACTGATATAATACTTATATACTTTTTTTTTGTAAATACATACATATCATACATGGATAACACCCAAACTCCTAAAGAAATATTTGCAGATCATACAAACATTTGATCCGACCCGGGAATCGAACCCGAGACCTCAGGAATAGCAGTCGCATACGCTACCGCCGAGCCACCGAGGCAGTCACACTAAATGCATGCGTACGAGTATTATAGATAAACAAACTGATACACGCAATCTCTTCTGCCTCTCCTATTGGCCTAAGCGCGATGTTATAACAGCGTGAACCTTATTTTTACCATAAAAAAGGCTGAAGTGAGACCACCTTAAAACATAGTCATATATGTTATCGCCAGGGACCTATTCTTTAGTACCGTTGTTTTTGTGACACTAATTATTTACACAGCCCAACGGAAGCTCCAAGAAGGAATATTTTTTCTCGTTTTTGCAACATTTTGTAATTGATACTCTGTTCCGTTTGGTCTTAGCATGAGTTATATAATAGCATGTAGCTTCTCTTGATAACTGGACTATCTAACACAGAAATAATCAAATTGGAGCAGTATTTCTTTAGTAATCTCAGGAATGGATTAGTACTCCATTTAAATAAAAATAAATAAATATTTCGGACATCCATCACACAACACATTCTAGTCCCAAACTAAGCAGAGCTTGTATCGTGGGTACTAGACAACTGATATGAATACATAAATACATTTTTTTGTAAATACATACATATTATACATAGAAAACACCAAAACTCCGAAACAAATATTTGCAGATAATACAAACAATCGGTCCAACCAAGGATTCGAGTCTATTTTCTTTCATGTGTTCAACCAAATAATACGGACAAAACGATATCGTTCGTACCTATATACGTATAAGTGTTAAATCTGTGTTATTTATAAACCAAGAAATTTAATTAAGAAAATAGCTGTCATGGGCCACTCCTTAGAAAAGAGGAGGACATGCTTTTTCAAAATTGAGCACCGACCACGTCGACCGGCCAGTCGGGTCTGAGCGGTGGTGGGCGTAGGTATAAAGCCGTTGATTTCCAGAGTCGAGTCAGAAGCTGGACTCGTGCGTGGTGTCGGTGTACCCGGCGCTGAACCCCGACCACGAGGCGCTGGCGCTGCGCTCGGCGGGCGCGCTGCCGCTGCGCTACGACATCCGCGCCGCCGTCACGCGCGACGGCGCCATCCTCTCCGGCGCCGACAGCGTCCGCAACTACCAGAAGGTACGCCTCGCTCCTGCGGCACTGGGCCCCCGCCCCCACTCGCGCACTCGCCAGCGAAACGGGAATACTGTCATTTTAAGATGGTCTTCGGTGCGAGGGTAGTACCAGCCCGGTTAAGCCGGCCCTTTCATACTAAAATTAGTATCGTTCTGCTACTACCTTAACAAAGGCATTTAAGTCATACACTGACAAGTCGGAGAAACTTACCGTCGCTTTCTTTTCAAATAACTTTAACAAACCACGAACAAGCAAAAAGATATACTTGCTAAAATCGACTGATATTCCTATCTAAATAGCTTCTGTAAACTATTGCTTAGTGATTTCTAAAACGATTACAAAAGTTATGTATATGAGACATAGACAAAACAATAATGAACATTAATAGATACAATAAGAGGTATATAATTAAATATACACAAGGTTGCACGCTGTGCAGCGTATAAGTATACGGTACGGTGCACGCACTTAGTAACCAAATAGAAAAATAACGTTATACACAATTTGTGGATGTTCTATGTATTTAGAAAAATGTTTCAAAAATTTTAATTTGGTGTTACAAAATATACAAACTTACCGTTTCCTAAATTATGCAGGTGCTCCGCGATATCGAATACAGCAACAAGAAGCCGGCGTACTATCTCAACCGCGTGTTCAAACTGACTTGCTCCGAGCTCAACGGACGTTTCACCAGCAACGAATACGTTCAGACGGTATGTACAACACTCATTCGTATACTTCTATACTAATATTGATACAATTAAATAAAACATAGAGATAATTTTATTGATATTGATTAACGACATACGTATAAGCACAGTTGCGGTCAAAATTTAGTTATATATAATTCAAATGTAATGTTACAAAAACCTGGATGATCAAAGCCGTTGAAAGAAATATTCGAAAGCCTTAAGAAGAGACCTATGTATGTATCTCAGTCTGTTCTGACGACTCAGGAAAAAGAAGTACAATAAAGATTAATTAATGAATCCTATATTTGAACGAATAATATATATATACACGCACACATACGTATATCTACACATACAAACGAATACACACACATACGTATACCTACACATAAAAAACGAATACACACACATACGCAACTTTGTTTATACAAATAGTAAGTGAATGTTATTGTATGCGTTACAGCTGACGGTGGTGCACCCGCACATGTCCGGCGGGGAGGCTGCGCGGGAACTTCACCCCAGTGGCATGGCGGACAAGGCAGACGCCGTCGCAAGGGACAAGCAGGTAACAGATACGAATTCCACTTTTTTATATTGTGTTTCTAATGTTATAATATTATTGATAGATCAAATCGGTCCAAAAATATCTGTTTGTTTGTTTTTACATCCCATAAGCATATTTTATGTATTTTTAGAACTTTATATTGCGATGTATTGGTTATCTTTATTATAATGGAGTGATTTTTGTACTATGTATAAGAGAAAAATTTAATTATGCTGAAAATATGTAACACAAGAAGTAATATTTTTTTTTTATTACGGTTATGGTATTTGTGATAAAATGTTCTTTGCATTTTGAAATTTTTATGTCTGGACTTTAAAAGACGATTATTTATTCGTTTTTTCCTCAGTGCAGTTCAGTCAGGCAAGGCCAAATTTATCTGCTCAAAAAAGTTTAATTTGCAGAAGTGTTCATGTAAACTAATTATAGAATAAATAGTTTCATTTGAAATGTAAGATATAGTCGTTTAATATGAACAACGTCTATTTATTTTAGTTATACCCTATAGATGGCGTTGTTCAATTTACTTTTGCATTAAAAAAAGACTAGAAAAGTTTAGTTCAATTTTTGCCCCACAATGTTCTGAGATCATATTATTAGTTTTTGGATTTAGTTTATATGAATTATGATTCATATATTGTTTACAGATCAGAGTAGAAAACTTTTTAAGCTATGCTTGTTGTTGTGTTGCATGAAATCTTACAGAGAAGTAGTATGAAGAAATATGATATAAAATATAGGATGTCATTATGTAGAGGGAAACGAAAAACTAAGCACAGCAACCAATGATAATCATATTTGTTGTGTGGAGGTCTAAAACGGATAATGACATAAGCTACTTTCCATAGACTTTCACACTCGTGAAGTCACGGGAATAGGCTAAGTAGTATATCTTTTAACATGAGCACTCATAAAAAATGTTTACAGTAGAGTAAACCTAACGGAATACTCTGCTTCACTTTATGAACGTTTTTAATATGTCTATCTTAGCTATCAAATAGCACTATCGATGATGTTGCGATGTTGTGGTTGCAGGCGGAGCACGGCCCGCACCGCGCGGCCGCGCACGCGCTGGCGCCGCGCGTGTTCGCCGCGCATGCGCAGCGCGACGCGCACGTGGCCGAGCTGCCCGCGCCGCGCCTGCTCGACCTGCGCGCCGACCGCCCCGCCAGTGCGTAACCACCACTAACACGCTCTATCCTATACTGCATAGATGCATTGTCTTCTGACCACCACTCTTGAGTTCTACTTATGCTTCCCATCAGGCTGAGTCATTTTGGCAGGCCCATATATAAAGAAAACTATCTTGTCTCTAATTTAACATATCACTCATTCATTCATTCATTTCTCTGAACCTTTCTGCAGTAGCGAGTAAATTGCCACGACCCAAGTATCATACGATATCGAAGTTTTTTTAAAAAGAATGTTGTGAGACTTTTTAGGCTTCAAACTATTTGTAACGATTGTTCAAGATGTTCTTATGGTGACTGAGATATTCCTTATTGTATGTTATATTCATAAGGTCTTCTGTAACACAGGAATATTCATAATGAGGGAGATGTCACTTTAAGAATTAAAAAAAAGAAACTCAATCTATTTCTGTTCATGTAATGTGCTAGGATATTAACAAGTGTGCGTTGTCCAGACCACGTGGCCCTGCTGATCGGCGTGGTGTCGTGCGGCGTGATCGTGCTGGCGGCGGGCGTGTTCGTGGCGCGAGCACGCGGAGCCCGCTCGGCGCGCGCGCGCTCTCCGCCCGCGCAACACGCTCTGCACGCGCTGCACGCGCTGCGGGCGCGCGAGCACGACTCGGAGATGGCCTGGGACGACTCCGCGCTCACCATCACCGTCAACCCCATGGAAGAGGTTCGTATTATATACACTGCACCGATAGCACAGTGGTTATTCCTCCACTTCTTACTGTGCTGAAGTCACAAGTCAAGCCACGCTTCGTCATGCATAGGCCGACTTGAACTGAGTGATACCACTGCCTCACAAAAAACCGGTGTGAAACAGCACCAGAGTGAGGATACCTGAGACCCATAATCCAACCCTTCCCCTCATCTCCCTCCCCATCCCCCAAGGCCAGCAACGCACATGTGACGCCTCTGGTCTTGCGGGTATCCATAGGCGGCGGTAATCGCTTACCATCAGGCGATACGTCTGCTCATTTGCCCCTATTACATAAAAAAACCTTTAAATGGTTCACAAATGGTTTTTCTAAATCTTACTATTATTTGTATCCTAAAATCTGTGAAGTGCAGGATTTATAGGAAAGTATTAGAGTGTATTTAGGAATACACTTATTCCCCTATTGCTCTCATAAATTCAAATTCAAAATCGTTTATTAACTTAAGACTAGTGATTTAACGTTCATAAATGTCACTTAGTTGTGACATTTATGAACGTTAAATTGAAGCTACAGTTAAAAATCATAGATCGACACAAACATACGCCAGAGCATGTATTGGATTGTCAAGATAAATTATGTGTAAACACAAAAATCTACTGCCTGCTTGTGCCGATTTATAACTTACAGTTTCCAAAGTACATAGCGCCTTATGAGAAGAATACTGACAAAGAAACTCATGGCCACTCATTTTGAAAGTCAGATATTCAGGTACAATAGTATTAGAATTACATGAAAAGTAAACAGTATGCAAGTTGTTGCCACTTAAATTTTATGTTATTAAAATGCTCCAAAAGCTAATGTACTCCCTACCAAAAAATATCACCTCGTCGCCGTCGTCACGTGGCTCTCTACTGCGCCAAGTATTATGGATTCAAATCCCACATGGGACATCACTTTGTATGATCCATAAATTGTTTACTGATTTTGGGAGTTCTTTGTGTCCATTTCATGTATGTTTGTAAAGTCCCCCGCGACACAGAATGTTCATTCCTAATGCGGAAGTTGCCTTTTATAAAGAAGTGCCAAGGGTTAATTTACTGTTATGCGTATGTATAAAACCGTTGGCGTGTTCAGTCCGCAGCCCCGTCGTGCGGGACCCACGCGGCCGCCGCCGACAGCTCCGACGGCGAGTCTTGCTCCGACTCCGACTCCGACCAACACGACTCCT
Source organism: Hyphantria cunea (assembly GCA_003709505.1). NCBI lineage: Eukaryota > Metazoa > Arthropoda > Insecta > Lepidoptera > Erebidae > Hyphantria > Hyphantria cunea. The sequence continues at coordinate 162,644 of PKRV01002688.1, forward strand.
CCGACGAAGACGACGAAGGTAATAGTTACTTTGTTTTTCATTTGTAAATTGACTTAGTTGATCTCAAACGTTACGAGATCAAAATTTATTTCAATCCTTCGATAAGTTATTACTAATAGGTGTTTTATAACAACTAAATCATAAAAATGTAAGCTTTCCGATAAGTAAAGTCAAGGTATCGAATCGCAGTACATTTAATTAAATGGGAAGTGAGCTATTGGTTGGTTCTAATTATAAGCTGTAAAAGAATACACAGGCTATACTAATTGCAAAATAACAAAGGGTCAAAGCTACTAACTTAGTACGAACATTATGCCATCATATGATGAAAGATTTTATTATATTAAATTTGTATCACTATTTTAAATTTTATTATAGTAAGTACACATATTTTAAATTCATTACAGCATATAGCAAATTTTAACTATGAAACTCAAAAAGATTTTTTTCACAGTGATGCCTGGCAAGGAACACAAATACAGGAACATCAGCCAGTTGGAGTGGGACAACAGCACCATGTAATGCGCCTGCGCCGGCCAGTACTTACGCGCACCCACACATGCGTCACACCCCCCACCACTACTCCCACCACCCCCCACTCGCCTCACTGCTCTCACCTAGCGATACTTCTGTACACGTCACTAGGATATTAGTTTAAGATCATCAGTTTACAGGAAATTATATTTCAAATTAGTTGGTTTTACATTTTTGTTCATAGCTCTATGAACAAACTGTTATAATCTTACCATTCGCAATAAATGTAAAAGATGTATTTGAATATTAGAATGTGTATAATGATAATGAAATAAGTACAAGTTGATATTATATAATGTGAGAAAAAAGTCGTTAAGGTGGTATTTAGGTATGGAAGTCTTTATTTTCGCACAATAATTCTTAGACTTTCTCACGTGTAATTTGCATATTAATCGCACAAACATAAGAGCTAAATTTAAAGTACTGTTCGATTCTAATACTATCTTTCGGCCGGAGACGTGTATTCAAGTATCGCTGACAGATAAAGAGAAAAAATCAGTACATTTGTAAAACGGAATTGATTTTATAACCACGTCAGTTGATAACGTACCTTTTACCTCTAGTGTGTATGAAGCTTTGCACCGACACTCGCGTGGCACAAGACTTGGTATGCTATATCGACGTCAATGACGCGCGGTGCACTCGCTAAACGCAACTGACGCATGTCATATTGACAGCTGTCAAAAGTGACAGCAGAGTTGAGATTACGTTGCTGGCGAGATTATTGTGAAATCTTTGGAAATTTAAATATGATATTATATTGTGACGTATGCATGTGTAGTTGTGCGCACATCGACTTCGATATAAGTATACATTTTATTTGTAGTTACTTCTAAGGTCTTTAAAAATGATCATATCAAATTTATACGTAACACAAATTAATTATTTTTTACTTCCTCGCTTGCTTTTCGTAGAAGGGCGTTCGTCGTTGTTTTAGAACAGCAATATAGGGTTCTCGACACTTTTTCGATTCTTTTCTATTATTAAGACAAATGGAAAAAACTGTATGTATTAAATCGTAGTCGTTGTAATTTCGTATGGAGTCGGTATTAAGAGGAACCTAGCGTATAAGCTATCAGATACTATGATTGTATATTATTGGATACATAAGTGATTGTACGCTTCTATCGTTCTGCGCACAGTGAGTTCGACGAATCTTAATCTGTTCCCCGCATTTATTTCATTAGTACAACAGCAAAAATGCATTTTTTACGGTACAAAACGCTTCGGGATTTCCCCATATATGTAGTTTTAAAAGTAAATGTTTGTCACTCGGCAAAAATGTCCGACACTTTATATACCCTGTACGAGCTTTTCAATAAACGGCTTAAATGTAATTAAGCACAGAGTTATTTGAGAAAAAAACATAGATGTACGATATTATACACATTATACAGAAAGTATCGGTTTAGGAACAGCTACTATATAATGAACTATATTAATTATATATATATTTTGAATGCGTTAAGGATTTTTACTAACAATTAGGTACTAAGTGGCTATATGTTAGTGACGCGCTCCCAAGGGAAATGGCAAACGAAGACGCGTCGTAGACCTAAGTGTAGGTAGGTTTCGTTTCTCTGTCCACTGTCCGCTGTCAGCTTGGGCGCGGACTCGCTCTCACTCGCACGCGCCGCGCCCGCCTCGCTCTGTCTCACTCGGACGTTGCATATCAAGGACCGTTTGCCATATTAGCATAGTTAATGTCTTTAAGAACACTGACTGTACAATCGTTAAGCAATGTTGTGGACATAATCATCGGTGTACTCTTCTAGTTGAACGTCACGTGTTGTTTTCTGTCTCTTTCTATATGACGCTTCAGTTGACCGTTGTTTTTAGTTAAGTTTTGTGGCGCCATCTGTTTTGCGGTACTTAAGAACTATGAAAAGACAACCATGTAAAGTTGTATTATAAGGAATGAAGATGGCGCTACTGTCTTTGAACAGCGAGCGCGCCCTAGGGGTTTTGTTAACGTTTCTAAATTATTTTCGTTAGTAGATGAACAATTTTAGTGCCATTATTGATGTTTTGTACAACGATTTGTTTTGCCCCTTCGCGCCCTCGCTGGTTTCATCATTTCGTTACACCCTCGACAACCGTCCAGTGCCCATTTCCCGATATTATTCTTTCCCTGGATCTGATAACAGTTTTAACATTGACCGGATAAAGCTCAAAATCCCGCACAAATGCAGGCATTTGCTGATAGAGCCCAATTGTAACTCCTAAAGTATTACGTGAGGTAGCTACTTATTATACTCTTTTTTATTACTATTTTATTATAATACATTTTATTTTTTTTCTTTTTGTATTATCTCGGTATTATTACTGTATCATTAGGGAACTTCTTTGATGTATGAATTATTATATTTTAGCTAAAAATAAAGTTGGTTTAAAATATTACTGGTGTTTAATTTCTTATTATTATTTCTTATTATGCGAGGGTCCCGTGTTGCCTCTTGGCCTGATTCTCTATAACAGGTCTAACCCTTAAAATGCCGGTGTGCCCGTATATTTGTAACCTATGTACCTGAAATTCAGATGGACGCATCAAGATCCAAGGTTACACTTATGAGATTATTAAATTTTAGTAATCTTATCGTAGAAGCTATAACAGCTTGCATAAATTTATAACATAAGTACAAATATGTTATTATTACGTTAATGTATTATTTTCTTTTACACAAAATAACTTGCTTCAAAAAGTATAGTTGTGATTTATGAAAGTTTAATTAATCAATCCGATTCATTTAATTGCAGAAAATTTAGGTATGCAGTGATGTAAATAATGATATAATGATGTGACCTTTGTACATAATTTGGTTACTAAAATTTCATAAAACATACATAAAATTACTAGTCACTTTAAAAGAAAACATTTTTTTTATGAAAAAGGCAGCAAACGAACAGACGTGTCGCCTGATGGTAAGCGATCACCGTCGCCCATGGACATCGCAACATCAGAGGTGTCACAAGAGAGTTGCCGGCCTATGAGGGATGGGGTGAGGGGGCTGGGGTTTTGGCCTCCAGTATCCTCACTTACTCGTTGAAACCTTACTTTACTTTGTTTCACATATCCGCCTGAGTCTTCGCCACGTTGACCGTCAGTCGCCAGTCCTTCAGCCAGCTAGGAAGAGCGTCTAGGGTGTGCTGCACCTTGCTAATAGCATTGCCGCCATCTTTTGACAACGTGATGTAGGCCGCGTCGTCAGCGAACAGCGCAAGTTGCGTCTGTTACGCGGATATCGTCTGTGTACCAAGAGTACAACACTGTGGACAAGCAGCTTCCTTGTTGCACACTGGCAGAGATGAGTCGCTCTGTGGACAAGACGCTTTCAACCGCCACTTGAAAGCCCCTGTCTTGCAAGAATGTGACCACAATCTTTACTATTCGCCTACTCGAGGAGGAGAAGATGTAGACAACTTGTACAGCAGACCAGTGTGCCAGACACGATCGAACGCTTTCTCCATGCTCATTACGAAAATAAACATAACTGTGTCGCGATGAATGTGGAACAATACTTTAGTAGGTACTTAATTTTGTCTTTCACCAAACTAGATGGCGCTGTGCCACCTTTCTGAATCGTGATATAGTTACGTTACCGGGCTCAGTGTGAAAGTTATCCCGAAAGTATCACTTCCAACCATAAATACCTCCTTCATAAAAAGTCAGCCCGGCTACCTCCGCCCAAAGGTGTACAACAAAGATTGTCAATTACACACACATATTATGAAGTTATCTACGAGAGAAATGAAGCGAATGGTCATGGGTTGGCTGCTGAATCTTTCATATGTTGAAACGGAACTTGTCCTTCCAATTCACGGGCAATAGCGACTTAACATAACACACCCACAAACACACGCACTCTCGCATCCAAACACATTTACACACGAAAAACACTCTCAACCACACATGAATGAACACAGTTACCACACCCAATTCAAGAGGCATCTAGAATAGAATTGATCTATTTGTTCTGATTATATTTTATATTCTACTTCTAAATTATATGCCTAAGTACGTAGATGTATAAATATTCTATAAGCTAGAACCGCTGTCCTTCTCAAAGTGATGCTAGGATGCTAATTTCTGTTGTTGCCTCACTAACTATTATTATTATTTTTCTGCCAATCTTTTAAGCATCGTTTGTCGTCGTTGTTACGAGAGATTTTAGAACAACAGAATTAGCACCAATTAATAATTTAAAATCAGGTCATGGTTGCCGCGACACATACCTCGAGCTTAGTGCGGAAACTTTCGATAACTTCAAACCTGTAACTTGTTTATGTAGAAATTGAATAAATAAATAAATAATCGAATGAACAAAAGATGTTTAGCTAATTGTATTTTAAATCGTTTGTTCGCCCAAAAACGCTTGCAATACGAATCTGCAACCGCATTAAAGGGTTTGTATTATATTTGTTTTTTTTACAAAAATCGTCTAAATGCGCTTACTAATTTAAAAATAGATGTGTCCACGTGTGATGTTATTATCATTCACGTTGTGACTTTTAAGCTAGATGCCGAGATGCGCAAACAATGGGAACTCAACGTTGATAACAACGATTCCGGTGACTTACCAACCTTTGCTTAATTCAAAGTCTTCATTGAAAATCGGTTTCGTGCGTTGGAGAGCTTAACGGCAACCAAATCATCTACTAATCATCAGGTCAATAAAAATAACTATAGTTCTCATGTACATTCTTCGAAAGCAATGTTGACCACCAAAACGTATGTACAATGTGAGTTTTGTTCAGAAATCCAAAACCTTATTTCTGTAAAAATTCCTGTTGAAAATAGACGTTTATTTGTGTCAAATAACAAACTATGTTTTAACTGCTTAGGCGTCAACGTTTGTAAAGTTTGTCAAAAACGACATCATTCACTGTTTCATCTTTATCAGGAACCCGGAAGTAAAGTTCAACACATTACGGCCAAGCAACAGTACTAGTTCAAAAACTATTACGTTTCCAATGGTATCGTGTTTGACTACAGGAAAAATCCCAAAACCCAAGCAGGTTTTATTAGCCACAGTTAGTAAAAGCCGAGACAAGAACGGGTGACCAGGCAATCCCAGCTTGGCTTGACCAGGGTTCTTGGGGTTGTTTTATAACTGCAATTTCTCACACTGAAACAGATTCCTGTGCAAGGACTTATTTCAGGGTTAGGAAGTGATATCCCTATAGTTGCGAAGTAATGGTACATTTAACTATTCTATCTAGAATATAAACAAATTTTTGATTTACTGTCAAGGCATATGTTTTGGGTAAAATAACATCTTACTTACCTGAACATAGTATAGATACAAATTTACATTGGTTGGATATTACCGATCTACAACTTGCAGACCCCAGTTTTAACACACCTAATAAAATAGATATCTTATTGAGTGCTGAGGCGTACATTTTTATTATAGGGAACGGTGTTCTAAAAAACCCTTCGGGTACTGCGAAAGCACAGAACACCAGTTTGGGGTGGATTTTATCAGGACTTATTAATAGTGCATATAAAAATAGAGGTTTAAATAATATACAAGTAATGCACACACAAATAAATGAAGACGATATGCTTAAGAAGTTTTGGGAAATCAAAGAGCAAAGAGCATTCATTGGAAAAAAAGATTAAATAATAGCATAGATTTAAAGATAAATTACACACAAGTTATTAAGGAATATTTACAACTAGGATACATGAGATCTATATCTGAGGACGACTTATATACAGAAAAAGCGGTATACTTACCACACTACGCCGTTATACGAGAAGATAAAAGTACTACGAAGTTACGTGTCGTTTTTAACACCTCGGAAAAGAATAGCAACGGAGTGTCGTTAAACGACACGCTGATGATAGGACCCACACTACGACGTTTTGCGATGGAGAGTATATCACATAGCATTGGTTGCTGACATTGTAAAAGTGTGCCGTAAAATTAAAGTAGCTGAAAGAGATATAATGTTTCAACGTATTCTCTGGTGTGATAGTCCTGAGAAAGAGATCACGGACTACGAGCTGGTGACTGTAACCTTTGGTACTGCTTCTGCGCCGTATCAGGCCGTTCATACTTTACATCAAGTCGACTATTCACTAGCCAAAGATAGGGTTCTGAAATGTTTCTATATGGACGACTTAATGAGCGGTTGTTATAGCGTAGAAACAAATACAGAAATATATAAACAAATAACAGAATTATTAGGAAACGGAGGATTTGAAAATGGAATAATAATGATGATGATAAATATAGCCGAAAGAATAAATGAAATCGAAAGAAATAATATGAGACATACAAAACCAATAAAGAACAACTCAGATAACAATAAAGAGTGCAACAGATCAACAAATACAGAGTATAAGAAGGAAAAAGAAGTATAAATAAAATTAGACAGTACTATTACTATTAAAATTATAGATCTTACCTGGAAAAGCGAGGAAGACACTTTCCAATACACGGTGAAGCTTCCACCGCTGACGGCATCAGCAAATAAGAGATCAATAATACTTTCAGGCATAGCCCGCCTCTTCGACCCATTAGGATGGCTGGCTCCTAGTGTAGTCTTGGCTAAAGTTTTCATCCAAAAGTTGTGGCTTGCAGGAGTTAGTTGGGATGAGGAGTTGAGCCCTGAATTAGTAAATGAGTGGAGAACTTACCGTGAGCTGTTATTGCTGACTGACGTTCGGGTACCGCGTTGGCTTGGTACAAAGTCCAATGATTATCTGGAGTTACGCCGAATCAGCGACGCCACCGAAACAGCCTACTACGCTGTAATTTATTTACGAAGTATTGATGCAGAAGGCCAAATACGAGTGTCTCTCTTAACAGCAAAAACCAGAGTAGCACCCATGAAACAAATAAGTATTCCTAAATTAGAATTATGTGAAGCAGTTCTATTGTCACAGCTTTTGACTGAAACAGCGGAGGCCTTAAATATACCTACGGATAAAATAACCGCTTGGACTGACTCGACGACTGTGTTGGCGTGGATAAACAGCCACCATAGCAAGTGCAAGACGTTTGTGGCCAACCGTACCTCAGAGATATTTACCACCATGAAATAGTCTCAGTGGTTTCATGTAGCATCCAAGGAGAATCCAGCTGACTGCGCCACTAAAGGTCTACTTCCCAGTTCGCTTCTTACTACCGACATGTGGTTTTCAAGACCATCATTTTTTAGAGCTGCGTTGATTACCAGAGAACAGCGCATTACTCAGTAGATCTAGAACTTTAGAAAAGATCTTTAAAAGCTCACATCAAAAGTTTGCCGGATGTTTTTATTTTTAGAAGGTATTCTTCACTTACAAAACTTGAGGATTGTGGCATATTGTCGAAAAATTTTAAATAAGCACACTAAAGGTCAAAGCCTTTATTTACTAAAGACAGAACTAGATGCCGCACTTAACTGCTGTATAAGAAAACATAAAGAGAAGGATTCAACACAGAGTATGAACAATTACAGGACAAACACTACATGCAGTGCAAGTTAAAGCACATTAAAGGCGCTCTGCCCTTATCTTGATGACAAAGGTTTGATAAGAATTAGAGGTAGAATTGAAAACCCTCAGTTGAATGAACAAGTCAAACATCCGGACGTTCTACCTCGATCGAGTCATTTGACTGATTTCATCATAGCTGATGCTCCTTCAAGAACATTGCATGGAGGGCCTCGGCTTATGATGAATTATTTAAGTTCAGCCTATTGGATAATAGGTGTTCGGAACCTAGTCAAACAGCATGTCCATAAGTGTGTGATATGTGCCAGGCAAAGAGCAAATATCAAAAACCATTTAATGGGTTCAATCCCAACTGTTCGATGCACGCCGGCAAGACCGTTCTTACATAGCGGTGTGGACTTTGCAGGTCCTACAAATATACAGACAACAAACGGTCGGGGTTACCGGTCTTACAAAAGCTACATATGTCTTTTTGTATGTATGGCTACCTGAGCTCTTCATTTAGAAGTAGTCAGTGATATGACAACGCAGGCATTTTTAACTGCATTCAGAAGATTTGTGGCTAGAAGAGGTCATTGCACGAAACTGTGGAGTGATAATGGTACCTTTTTCGTAGGCGCCCCCAGTGAATTGAATCATTTAAATTCAATTCAATCGTCGATAGCACAACACCTGGAAGCAAATGGTACAGAGTGGCATTTTCTACCCCCTCACAGCCCCAATCTTGGTGGTCTTTGGGAAGCAGAGGTCAAATCTACAAAATTCCATTTGAAACATGTATTCGGTGATGCTACTCTCACGTTTGAGGCAATTTCTACACTCCTTAGTGGAACCTTGCTTAAACTAGCGACCCATGAGCCTTCTTTTGTTTCTGACTCTGGTGAACCGTTACCGTTAATTCCTGGACATTTTCTAATCGGAGAGCCGTTAGTATTCATTACTAGTTACCCGACGATCAATACGAAAATTCAAACATTAATTATTTGACTCGTTGGCAACATATTCAAAAAATGATACAGTCGTTTTGGAAACGTTGGTCCCAGGATTATCTAACGACTTTGATGAATAGATACAAAATGGTCTTCTCAAATTCCAAAACCGGAAATTGGAGACATCTTACTAATTAAGGAAGACGACTTGCCACCATGTTGTTGGTTGTTAGGTCGAGTATTGAGAAAACACCCTGGTAATGGTAACATCACCCGCGTGATCACAGTGTGCACGAAATCTTCCACTATAAAAAGAACTACATCTAAAATGTGTGTTTTATAGCTGTTGCTAATTAGCAACAGCTATAAAACACACATTTTAAAAAATATTTAAATTGTTAATTAACAATTTAAATATTTTTTTTATTCAAATTTAATGTTCTATGTTTAGATTAGACTGCCTCGGTGGCGCAGCGTACGCGACAGATGTCCATGAAGTCTCGGGTTTGAATCCTGGGTTGAATGTTTGTACGATCTGCAAATATTTGTTTCGGAGTTTGGGTGTTTTCTATGTATAGTATGTATGTATTTACAAAAAAAAAGTATTTATGTATTCATATCAGTTGTCTAGTGTCACTCATTCATTCACCATTCTAATTCATTTTCATTTCAATTCATTCGTCATTCTAGTCACCCATAGTACAAGTTTTGCTTAGTTTGGGACTAGATGGCGTTGTGTGTTAGATGTCCGAAATATTTATTTATTTTATTTATTTAAGTTTTTTATAGTGTAAACCTTTTGTATCTATGTGAACAGGTTTACCAAACTTTTAACCACTTTATTTTTTTTTGGGCTATGTTATGTGCACCACCACATTGTTATAAAAATTAAGTTTACAGCTCGAATCCCTATCGAGATCAAAAACAATTGCACATACTGTGCAATTATTTTATTTTATAGTGTATAAATCAACGTAGAATCAATATAGTTCAATTTAAGAAGGATATTTTTCGAACTGATTGAGCCATCTCCATTCCTTTATTGGACGACTAGGCGCAGGCAAAAGTTTCATCCATACTTTGTTGACATACCCAAAAGTCGAACTAAACGGTTTGATACCTCGTTTTTGGTGAGAGTTGCCAATTTTACCCGTGCACCTATAGTCTGACAATACTTCCTTTCTAAGAAATGGTCTATGTCCAATAGAAGACTGTTATATAGTGTTAATGAATTATGAATACAGCATTACTTTATATTACACTACAGGTGGACCGCGACTCTGACGAATTTTGTCCATTTGGCGTAAAACATCATATTACAGTAACGGTTTTTTCTCTTATGGCATGACCTATCGACTAACCTCAGTACCTCGCACTAAGGAGTACGGACCCTAGTAACGGCAGTTCCCTACTCCTTCAAGACAGCACACGGCGTGGGTGTACAACAGGAGTTAGGACTATCAAAGCTTTAATTTCTGTTGGAGCCTTAGAGAAGTAACTAGCTACTTTGCTTTTACAACTATTACAAACGGTATTTTCATAGTAAAATATTACTAAGACTAGGAAATTATTGATTCAATTTTCGTTTACAATACGATTCAATCATACTTAGTCAATGTTTCACATTTAATAAGTAGGTACTTTGATCGACAGTTTCCAAAACTGAATTGCGATGGAAGTTTAATTACGAGAATTGAACTTTGGTTCATTGCTGTGGTCTTTGGCGTTTCATTGTACCCAATTTACCTGTTTATGTGAGAAATAAGAGCGATAACATCTGGAAATCAAAGTTAAGATTATGTTTAAGCGTATAGTTTTTTATTTATTTTTAATTTAATACCAAAGAGACAAAGTACAGGTAGAGGTATATGTATGATAAGTTACCACACAACTTTTGCTGCCATAATATTATAGATTAAAATATTAATACATAGGTTTTATTACAATAATGATCTGTTAAGATATAACATATTATTTGCTTAATGATACTGATAGTTAAAAACACACGGTGCGTTCTAAGAATATTGACTGATTTTCTGACATGATGTTCATAATTTTGCAATATAAGGTTGCACCGTACGAACAGTATACATAATTGTTAAAAGATAGTACCTATTTTAATATTCACTCTGCATAAAACTGCAGAGTAAATATTAAAATAGGTTACTATTTACTATTAACAAGCTATTCATTCCAGTTTAAAAGTGTTGCATCAATGCTTATCAGTACTTATCTACATAATAATTGTTTATTAATATTTATATAACTTAATACATTTTGTGCTGCACACGACAATGTACCAGTCAAGTTATGGGGTGGTTTAGAAATCGTGTGACTTAGGTGCACATACGTTCCTAAGAAACTGAAATAGGTATTTTTAGGAACAATATTTAATTATAGAAAGAATGAAGGTAGGATTCTTCTGTGCATTTAAATCTTGAATCGCTTTTTCGTGTTTACAGCATTTTTTAAAGTTCCCGTGTCGCGGAGGACTTAACAAATATACATGAAACGGACACAAAGAACACCCAGACTCAGAACATCAATTTGTAGAACCCACAACACTTGATGCAGTAGAGAGCGGCGTGGCGACCGCTTAAACCACTACGCCAACTGTGCAGTTGAATTTGCATTGCCGTATTAAAAAGAAAATGGTGGTCGCGCTTCAACAGTTTCAATATTAATGGGCTGTTGATAAAGAGGCTAGTGACACTGACTGTTTAGAAAACCGAGGTATTAAGATCTTTTTTTTACGTGTGGAACCACGGGCCTTCACCACACCGGGGTTTGCGGCGGGGCGGTGTGTCGGAGTTGAACCGACTAAAACCACACGGTGTGCCACTCTGCGCCTGAGTGCGAGAGGGATTCGGGAACTGCTTTATTACAACATCCTATCATCGTAATACAATTTTATTTGCTTTACGCTAGTAGGTATAACCTACTTACCTATCCAAGCTTTTAAACAAATATGGCATGATAATAGTAACCAAGAACGACGAAAATAATGCATTTATTTGATGAAATAGAATTCATAGAATATAAAAATCGTATATATTTTCATATTTAGAGCGAGAGTAATAGTTAATTAACAAAAATAAATCTACAAAATATAGCAATCCGCCTTCAGAGCGATTTATCACCTGTCTGTGAACGTTATTTTGTTACCATCGACGATCACTTTACTGTTTTTAAGTACCATAATTGACACTGGTTGAGAAATGGTGACGCCACGTCTGCGAGGTGACGTCACAAGCGCAACACCACCGAGCGCTTTGGCGTGAATTTTACACTTAAATCGCTTTTTTTCCTATTAAAACTACTTTTTGTAGAAATATTATTGTTTTTGACAAAAGAAGGTACCTACTTCCGAACATCATAAAATAGTTTCTCAAAATGATATTTTGCAAAATTTTGTACAGATATAGATAAGTGAGGTTAGGTTCGCTACATTCAAAAAGAGTACAGTAGGTATTTATAATTTGGATGACAATACTAAAATTTCTCACAATGGAAATGACCGTATATGAAAAAAATCTGAAAAGTCCAAAGTGACACTTCTTTTAATTTGTGTTTAAAATGGTATTGTTATTTGCCAATGATAGATATTCATCAACACATTAATTAAATTACGATAAAGGTTAATAGGATATGCAATGCTCTATGTACCTAACATACCATTTAACAAACAATGCAACCTCTGCGTCAAGCCGGTACTCTGCACACCGCTGTGCAAACCTTATAAAACGTTCGCCAAACATACTGCATAATACAAGACACGAGACCCGCCTAATGAGAGCGAACGAGACGCCATCACACGACACCATCATGTTCAAACGGGACGGAAGAATTCGTGTAGTAAATGCGCATCGTAGGAAAGAGACAGCGCGATGTGGGGCGTAGTGATGGGACAGGGAGCCGGTTGGTCGGAGCTGGTGAATTATTGAAGGAGGCGACCGCCCTTTGGCTGCGACGAGGCGCGGCAGGGAGCGGCGAGGCGAGGCAGCGCTGTGCCACTTGCGGCGTGCTTTTCAACGTCACACCAATTTTGGACAATCGCCATCTTTGACTGGTTTTTTGGTGCAGTGACCGTGATGCTCATTTTGTGATGGACTTTTGTATTTTGGACTACCATGGGTAGAGGCAGCTGGTGATACCGTACAGGATCTTCTTACCAGGTGGGTTTAGTGCAAATTTACGAAAGTTTTATTTTTTACTAACTAGTTTACTAGTTAGTAAAAATTAAAACTTTAGTTACTAAAGTTTAGTTTACGTAGTGGAATATTCGTTGAGTAAACGACTGATAAGATACCTGCAAGCAATCAGAATAATGGTAGGTGTCTCGATAATACAGCACAGATGTAAATGGTGTTGGTTAAATATAAAACAATTTTATATCTACCTAAACAAAATCAATGCAATCTCGTAGAAGCTACCGGGTCCAAACCTTGAAATGCCTAACGCTTCGATTAAGTTGTTTCTTAAAGTCAGCAAGTGAACACGACCAGTCGAAACTCCAAAGTACCTATTTATAGTATTTATATAACTACAAACTGAACCCCGCGGTGTTACCCGCGATACGACAATAACAGCAGGTAACACCGCTAGCAAATCTAAAACCAACCACTATATCATCATCAATTACTCCTTATATCATCAGCTACCTATCAGGGAAAGACCCATCAAAATCGACCGTCCAACCGATAGTTAAAACGTTTAAAAATTTATTTTTTGATGTGATTATCGTATACCTCATAAGTACTTTAGCTTACAGTCAGTGAAAATCTGTTAATTTGAGATTACAAACAGACACTTTTGTATTGATGGGACCCATGAGGATTCTGGGAGGATATTTAAAGAAAGATAGATTACCTTCATACTGAACGGCGTCCGGTTTTTGTTACGGTGACGTAGTTATTTTTAAGTGCATACGTACATTACGATTACGAATGCGAAAGATAATACGGAATGCAAGCCAGAGAAAGAGATAGCTATATCTTTTGCAATGTAATGTAATAGTCAAGTGCAACCACTTGACCATTACATGGTAAATCATAGAATGAGCGATAAGACAGCCAATTGTCACATTTGTATGTTGTAATTCTTTTTTTCTATCTGTTAAGTGTGTACAATAAAGATAAATAAATAAATAAATAAATAAATAAATAAATAAATAAATAAATAAATAAATAGTTATAATTGTTACAGACATGACATTCGCCATTTGCATGTTTGCTAATAGTTATTGGTTGGTAATGAGTGTTCCATAAAAAATGTGTGCAGTTTTTAACTGCACACATTTTTTAAATTTAATTAAATTTAATTAAACAACGAAAAAGCATAGTATCGATATATTTTCAATCACAATATAAAAGTGTGTTTCATAAAAAACACAGTAAATTTGTACATTTATGGAAGGTTATAGAGTTCTCACATTCAGTAGTTACTAGCAGTAGTTCCTCAAATTCGCAGATATGGATGTTTCACATCAATAATAATTCATTACATTGATTTAATTTATTTTTGAAGTCGTTTAAATTTTTTACATTAATATATCGATATGAAACCATGAGAGAAAGAGTGGAGCTGTCTTTTAAACACCCTCTATTAGATTAGTTTGTATCTATGTAACGGATCTTTTAACTTGATTTTTTCCACTTGAACCATGCTAACCCATTTCAATCTCGTAAGATCGTCACTTAGACATCGACATAGGAAAATATAAAATAATATAAATACTGTCTTTTTACCAACATACATACTAACACTATTATTGCTAATTAATATAATCATCATATTAACCAACAAATTATATTGCGTATTGCCTAACGTAAGAACCAACAATGGAAAACGCAACATAACGTTTAGGGGAGCACAGATTTACAATAAACCTCCAGCAGATGTGAAAGCGAGTTCTTTGAAAATATTTAAAAATAAATGATTAACTTACATTCATAAAAATGAAATACTCTTTTTTTTTTACTATATTTTCAATTGAACCACAGCCTTAGCACTGGAATGCTGAAAGCTCGCTCCTTACCGTATGTATTAGCATTATGTTAGTATTAGTATTATTTTAATATTATTAAGAGGCGCTCATAGCCCAGTTGCACTCGGTGATTAGAAACAATCACCGAGGGTAAGCAACGATGGCGCGGTCAGTACTTGGATGGGTGACCGCTAGTGGCATGTTACCATGAGCGTCTCCGTGATTCGGAGGTCACGTTAAGCAGTCGGTCCCGGTTGTTATCATACGATAACAGTCGTGAAGCTTAGTTGGAGGCCTTCGGGCGGCTTGAAAACATCCAACGGCAAGATTTACGTAGCCACAACGTATTCTTGCCAGTCCCCAACCCGCACTTGGCCAGCGTGGGGATGTATGGCCTTAACCCTCTCCTGAGAGGAGACCCGAGCCCAGCAGTGGGACATTATGGGTTGTTGTTCTAGTATTATCGATCTTGTGGTATCAAAATAAAGCATGTTTAACGGTGATTACTAATATATATACTACTTACTTATTTAAAAAAACTGAATTTAATAAAGATTACAAATATTGACGCAGTCGGGTTCTTTTTTAAATAATGTTACTTGTTTAAGTAAATTTTATGAAAATGATATCTAGCTAAATAGATTTATTGCCCCTGAAACCGCTTTAAAACTAAATTTCATGAACAACGTTGGAGCTGTTTCTGAAAATCAGATTATATATGTAAGAACTTCTAGTTTAAAGGTATTAGGTTAGATAAATACAATAAAACTAGAACATGAATATATTGCCTGTATTTATGAGTAAAACACTTACTCTAATAAAGCTCTGTAGGTTTAAAAAAACCTTAGAAGACAGGAACAGAGCCTAAGAATAAAAACATTGATTGAAACCGATGATCTTTAATAGATAGGGACGATTACTAATTACCTTAATATTTAAGCCGCTTTACGCTAACGTTTTCCTCTTAAATGTAGAGAAAACTATAGGTAAACTATATGACCCGTGCAACGGCGATTCTTTTCAGTCCTGCTATTGGTCTAAGCGTGATGTTGACTTTCCTATCTTAGACAAGCGAGCAAAAACATAGTAAAAAACGAGAAAATTTGTTAGTTTCAAAGTTCACTGAACGTGATACTATATAATAGATAATACTATTTTCTTTCATCAACATCAACAATCCATAATCTCCCACTGGTGGGCTCGGGTGTCCTCTCAGAAGAGGGTTAAGGCCATACTTCCCCACGCTGACCAAGTGCGGGTTAAGGATTGGCAAGACTACGCTGTGGCTACGTAATCTTGCCGTTGGATGTTTTCAAGCCGCGCGAAGGCCTCCAACTAAGCTTCATGACTGTTATCGTATGATCACAACCGGGACTGACTGGCTAACGTGACTTCCGAGTCTCGGAGACGCTCATGGTAACATGCCACCAGCGGTCACCCGTCCAGGTACTGACCGCGCCGCCGTTGCTTACTCTCGGCGATTGTTTCTAATCACCACTTGAGCGCCTCTACTGGGCTTTGAGCGCCTCTCTAATTTCTTTACATAATTTTAAAATATTGTTATGTCAAAAAATAAATTTATAGAATAAAAAAAATAAAAGACTAGGTGCTACGTAAAAACTTTTTATAAAAGTTCATTTCGAACCTATGTCATCAGGACCATAATTACGAATCTATTGACACCTCATTCTTTAGAAAAGGTTCAGTACTTTAGGCACTGCGCTCAAATAACCTTTTTTTTATGGTATCGGGGGTTTTTTTGGAAACGAGCTGACGCATCGCTTGGTGGTAAGCGATTACCGCCGCCCATAGACACCTGCAACAGTAGAGGCGTTACAAGTGCGTTGCCGGTTTTTTAAGAATAAATATCTACGCTCTTTTCTTGAAAGTTTAAAGGTCGTATTTGTCTGGAAATACCTGAGGCGACAGTTTTGTGTTTGTGCGAGGCAGAAAGTTTCTGGAGAAGCACTCAGTTGTGAACTGCTAACCATCTAGATGAAGAGAATAAAACTCCTGTCGCGTAGGACGATGACGGAAAGAGGCGGCAGGGATCAGTCTGAACAATTCCTCGGAACACTCCCCATAGCAAACATGCAATAAATAACACCCGTCCATTTGGCTTCGCCTTAAACGTGTAAAAACAACGCTACCATGTCCAACATTTGTTAAACCCAAATAAATATTTTTTTCTAATTTATTATATATATTTAGATTTTCAAAACGAATTTATTCACTTCTGGTAAATGCAATTCAGCATGGGCGTAGTTAGGAAGATTTTTTGGGGTTTTAACCCCCCCTGAAAAGTTTCTTCAATATTGATATAGGAATTGCTCCTTTGAGGCTATTAGATGTAGTGTGATATATAGTGTGATATACGAAGGTTATTATTAGTGTCAATTTAGAACATACTTTGTGTATTTTAGGTGCGAATTTTTATATTTAGCTAGTCTAAAAGTAGCGCATGTTTCTCATTATATCAATAGCTATCTGCCAGTAAAAGTCCCGTGAAAATCGATCCAGAGACAGACCGACAAAAATTGTAAAAAAATACATTTTGGTATATGTGATGTTCTCCTAGTCGATTACGGCCACGGCGGCCGGTTTCAACGGAGACCAGCCAACTACGCAGGAGGTTTTATAGTGCACAAGTGTGTGCGCAAATACAGGTGCACTCTCTGTTCCCTCACTCTCATAATCCGATGGGACGGTAACCAGTTACAATCAGGGAGAGATCAGGCGCAGGACCGACAGTTTTACGTGCTCTCTGAGATGTGGAGGTTCAGACCCCATCTTCCAAACTCCGAGCTGTTATTAATTTCTATAATCAAATAACTCCTTAACACCTTAGGCCTGTATATGTTCTGTGTATACATACATATGCATTTAGTAAAAAGCAATTATTTTAATATTACAAATAGATCCTCTTTCAGAATTTTATTTATTGTATGTATAGATAGATTACTTGATTTGTAATAAAACTGACATAAAGAATGAAAACATACGTGATCCAGGCATGATGCTTGTTCAAAGCTACTTCGTCTATTTCGTACACATCTCCTACAGAGATAAGGCTGTATTGTAAAGACGGCAACGAGCAAAGGATACCATTCAAAATTTCTAACATATTTGTAATTTGGACAAACAGATCAATATCAATAAGGATTTAATCCTTCCGTAACCGGCCTCTACGCCAAACAAACCAAATTATCCAGTGTGTTCCGTTGTAAAAGGGTGTAAGTTTCCGGTAGTTTTACACCCCCACAATACTAAAGGGACTTAATCCTACACGCTTACACTGATTATGTCGCGGACCATTTGTAAACAGGAAGTCTTATTTCACATTCAAAGTGAAAGTAAGGGCAGCTCTTTCTGTGGTTTAGTTGAAGTGTGAATGAAATGTTTTGGACTTGTTTAAACAAGAAATTTATACAAATAAGTAACATTGAAGTAGACTCTTCTATCAAAAAAATGAAAAAAGACTTATTGAAATTAGAAATACTTAGAGAGGTATTTGTCATTGACTATAGGCAGCCAACATTCAAAATAAATGGCCGGAATGACACCGAAGTTTCACGAGAGAGAACCAGGGCCCAAATCCATAAGCTGACACTCAAAATACGTTAACACATTTGTTACTCTTGAACTGCCAGTATTTATGGACTGTGGTATTCACTTGCTATGAGGAGATACATGTCTTCGTTTCTTTTCTAAGTCATAAAAAAATAAAAACTATGTACAATAAATATTACGTACATCTAACACACAACTCCATCTAGTCCCAAATTAAGGAGAGCTTGTATCACGGGTACATGAGAGCTGATATAAATACATATAATTTTTTTTTAATAAATACATATTATACTCATAAAACACCCAAACTCCGAAACTAATATTTGAGGCACGTTTCGGGAATCGAACCCAAGACTTCAAGGGCAGCAGTCGCACACGCTATCACTGCGTCACGTTAGCTATTGATATGTGTAAGCTTTTCACCTAAATATGTATCACAAATTTACAATAATTTCAGTCCACTTGACTACATGTATTGCCTGATGGACGAAGTGGTCGCCACGGCGCTTTATACTACGCCGAGTGTTGTGGTATGAAATCTCACATGGAATAATCATTTGTGGATCATTCAAAGTGAACAAAACTTTGTGTGACCACAAAATGTTGTTCTGAGTCTGTGTTGGCTTTGCGTCCGTTTCTTGTATGTTTGTAAAATCTCTCAAGGTACAGGATACATTACAAGTGGAGGAGTTGTCTATTTCAAAAAAAGAAAAATAAATAATGACCATGTCCTGGCCTAGATGGAATTGCTCTGAACGATAAAACCGGCCTTTGTAGGTAGATAGGCGCAACAGATAGCCCTCTGTGCAGGGTATGTATGGAGGCAGAAGAAGCACCGCAACACGTTCTCACAGAATGTAGAAGTGTAGCGGATTAACGGCCGGACATCCTCCAATCAACATCACTCCCGGAAGCATGTAGTGACCTGTTTGAGCCTCTGAGATGTTCTAGGATGGTTGGTAAAACAAACAAACAAAGAAGGCCGCCCTATGTAGAATTATTTCTGGTATATATTTTGTACTTTACAATAACTCTATAAGCCCTGCTCCCCAATCAAGTTGACATCCTACAAACGTACACGTTAATAGAAAACTAAAAATGTATGGGAATGACGTCATCCCCACGCTAAGTGACGTGGTCAAAACAAGATATTAGCCAATAATACGGGAGGCGTTAGCAATGGCACAAAGGGCTCAATGCGAAACACTCGCATCTTGAATAAGTGGGCTTTAAAACAAAGAAAATATTATCAATTTATATATCTATTAAAACAGCCATAAAAATAAAAAACAAATCTTCGCCACCCTTTTCCATACCATTAATAATAACCCGTACACAAAACGTGAGCTCACTCGCCTGTGATATATAATCTAATAACTGCCCTCTCACTCCGCCCTCTCGTTACCCTGGGAGGGATCACCTGCGTGAGATCAGGTGACAAGAGGGTGACAAATTAGCCATTGAAGACCATTAGCTGAAACATTGGCAGTCAACCGTGGTGGGATTATGACACCCTTTCTGAATGATTGAATGGGGTTGGGATCAGATAGGTTTAATGGTTAGAGTAACAGAGATTTTGGATGAAAATAGATACTTACTCATCTTATACCGGCTGAGCTCAGTGGTGTTACCCGCGGTACAACAATAACCATGGGTAACGCCACGGGGCTAAGATAGTCTAAAAAAGTAGGCTAAGTAGTATTCCTTTTATCATCAGCTATCTACCAGTTAAAGTTTCGTCGAAATCGGTTCAGCCTTTCCAAAGATTACCCGGAATAAACAAACAGACAGACAAAAATGGAAATATATATTATTTTGGTGTATTTACGGCGGGCATGAGCTAGGTGCGATAAGCCGAGGATCGATCAAAGCGGCGTGCAATTAGAAAGGCCTATGTCCAGCAGTGGAGTGCGATAGGCTGATGATGATGATAATGATGATGACGAAGTCCGTATATACATACATATACAGTTATTAAAAGGGGTTTATTTTGATATAACAAACAGACACTCTAATTTTACTTATTTGTATAGATTTTGTCCGTGGCGATTGTCGGTTTGAAAGAGGTATCTGCCTATTTTGACTTCATTTTGTCTCCCGCTTTGCTAAGAAGGGAAGTGGGCTGTGGCTGAACATTACGATCTCCACCAGTTTTCTTCTAAGTGATTTCATTTTAATTTTTCCGCGTACTAACCGAGGTTCAGAACTCGGCGCTGATGCGCACATAGGAGATATAGTGATGGGTGAGTGGGCGGGATAAGTCTCAAATAAAAAAAATGCCTACTTAGAAATAGCCTTATGTATTTAAAGTAAACAAACTCAAGCTTCAAGCAACTTGCAATTTGATTTTGGCAAGGTTTCTTGATCTAGTAGATAGTGATTGTCATTGCTAAGCTAGGGGTCGTTGTATTGTTGTATTTGTCCTAAGAAGAAATATCTTCTTAGGACAAATATTCGTGTGAGTTATTCAATATAACTAGAGTTGGAAGGAAAATCGTAATCTATGAAAGAGATAAAAATTGCAAATAAAATAGTTTAACAACACTTATTTATTTTTTATATTGAACTGCGAGAAGCCTATAACTTTTGATGGAACGGCATCTGTTGGAGCAGCTAGTTAACAATAATTATTTCCTTCATTCACATGGTATTTAAAATTGTTTTATGCATTTATACGTCACCATTGAGATATTTTTGATTGTTGGATTGCATTTTGTACAATCCTTACATAAATGCTTTTATTAAAGAAGGGGTAAGCAGAGCTTTCAGGTATTAGTTGAAAAAACACTGGGAGAGCCACGCTTCGGCATGAATGGGCCGGCTCCACCGGAGTGATACTAGTGCCTCACAGAAAACCGGTGTAAAACAGCGCTTGCGCTGTGTTTCATCGAGTGCGTGAGGATACCTAAGGCCCATACCCTAATCCCTCCCAATATCCCCCTCCCTTTTCCCCCAACCGGCAAAGCACTTGTGACACCTCTGGTGTTACGGGTGTCCACGGGCGGCGATTATCGTTTACCATCAGGCGATACGTCTGTTCGTTTGCCACTAATACAAAAATACATAAAAAGCCATACCATAAAACATAAAAACTCTCTATGCAACTACTGCTACTGTAAAAATTGTGAAACACAGTCTTAGAATTTGTAAAACTTTAACCTGATCTTATAAACATATCGGGCTACATCTTATGTACCCCCATTTTAAACAAAACCCCAAACGAACAAGTACAATTTCACATTTAATCAAAAACAAATATAATTTATACGGTGTCAGATCGACACGTATTTGCGGCCGCCCACTAAGTGCGTTGGTGCTAATATTTGCAGATAATAATTGGGACACGGGTTCGACTCCCGGCCGCGGCAATATTGACACGATAGGGTGACGCGATCATACGCTCCAGTGGCGTGTGTAATTATTTTGTCTAATGAAAATGAGACAAAGAGATGGTAGGAGAGTTAGAATTAGACAAAGACGATTGTTAAATATCCTGAATATTCTATTAATTTTTCATTTTCTTTATTTTTGTTTTGCTGTCATTTTTTATTCCATGCACTTTTTTTTCCATTTTCAACTCTTTTTTTTGTAATTGTATATTTGTTAAATCAAATTTCATCACAGATAAATATTAAGTTGTCAATGATCTTAACCTTTGAATTCAGTTCGCCTTCAGGGCTGTGGAATGTACCTGCATGCCGGCTGCTTATGCTTATTCGTCTGAGTTTTGTGTTTTATGTATCAATTAACAACCCATAATGTCCCACTGCTGGGCTCGGTTCTCCTCTCAGGCGGGGATTAAAGCCATACGTTCCCACCTTTTATGTATACTTGTGCTAAAAAATGTGTGATTTTGCTAAATAGTCTGTTGTAATATGTAGACCAACTACGTGTCGCCTAAAAACCCTTTTGGTTAAGTGAGAGAATCGGTCTTTTTATATATATGTAGATAAGTTTTTGAACAATAAACAAAAAAAACTTTAATAACCCCGTATGAGTTAATAAAATAATTATAAAAATATGTCTAAGTATTTTACATACATATCTAAAATACCCAGATACAGAACAATCGATCGTCAACACAATAATTAAATTATTTGTCTTGGCTAAAACTCGAACTCACTAAACTTACTTTCATTATGCCACGTATCTATTCTGTTTCCGATCGGAACACCGCCTGCCACATCGAGAACGGACATTTTATTGTGAATAGGTTGTGTCGGCCAACAAAGCGTTGGATTACAACGGATTACTGACTAATATGTTTGATGTAATTGAAAAGAAATTCCCAACAAATTTATTTGTCAAACTATTAATTGTTGCTGGCCAAAGAGGGTAATGGCCGCCGACTATAATATACGTAGGTATAATAGGTAGGTATACCTATTGAAATTTCGCTGAGAATTGTCTATAGATAGATAATACTAGCTGAGCCCTGCGGTGTTAATAAATAACGCTGCGGGGCTAAGCTAGTCCAAAAAAGTAGACTAAGTTACTCCTCATATACTCAGCTACTTGAAAATGAAAATACCGTCAAAATCGGTCCAGCCGTTTCGGAGATTAGCCAGACAAAACAGACAGACTGACCGACAGACAGAAAAAAATTGAAAAAAAATGTTTTTTTGGTGGTGAGTGTACCGTGTACACTTATATGCAATTATTAAAAAGGGGTTATTTTATTATTATATATATGTATATATATTATATATTACAAACAACTTTCCAATTTTATAATACAATACAATATTTGTACAGATTTGACATCTCATAATACCGTGATTGTCTTACATTTATTTCCAAAGATATATATCTTACTATTTAATTCTATTTTGATGTTTAACTTGGGTAACATAAATCGGAAGATAATATTAGTTTATTTTTGACAAAAAAGCAGCTCTGTTTCAACAAAAATGATAAAATATATTTGACCTTATTTAATGGGTTATATTGGGTATATAGGAACTAGCTAAGCTATAGGCAATAGATCGCATCGACGATTCAGCACAAAATCAAAAATCATGTACCTTTTATGGAATTATGTGCAAATGAGCAGACGTATCGCCTGATGATATGCGATTGTCGCCGCCCATGGACAACCGCAACACCAGAGGCGTCACAAGTGCGTTGCCAGCCTTTAGATGGGGAGGTGAATGGGGGGTTGCGGTATGGGCCTCCGGTATCCTCATTCACTCAGTGAAACACAGCGTAAGCACTGTTACACACCGGTTTTCTATGAGGTCGTGGTATCACTCCGGTCGAGCCGACCCATTCATGCCAAAGCGTGGCTCAAATAGTAACTATATAGATAAGTACTTGTCACTACAAAAGCTTGCAGTTTCAGCAGGCTTTTTGCTTCGAGTCGTCAAAGTCTGAACTGAACAGCCCGCATCTAAATGTTTGACATATACACACAGAAAATATGTTCTGAAAACTATGTAGATTGATAGGAGTCAACTGTCCCCATCATTACTATCACTATTATATTCCACATTTCAATAAAAAACCGTAGTGAGTGATACTACGGCCTCACAGAAAACCGACTAAGCGAGGATGCTGCATGTCCATACGATAACCCCTTCCCCCTATCCCTCTCCACATCCCCCAAAGACCGGAAACGCACTTGTGTTACGGGTGCCTATGGGCGGCGGTAATCGGTTGCCATCAGGCGATACATCCGCTCGTTTACCCCATTTTCCATAAAAAAATCACATATAATTGTCATTTGTGCAATACTTGCTGTTAAATTAACCGTCCAAATTACACCAACAATACGTCTATAGAGCTGTCGGAAATCATACCTACGTCTGTAAATTGACAAATTATAATAAATCTCTTCAACAGACCTCTCTTTATCATAGCTAGAATAATGATGGCATTAAAAATGTCATTTGAACGTCTCCTGGGCGACTCTTAACGTCGGGCCCGATTTCGTCAACGACTTGGGAGGATCAATCAGGCGTAAATGAGTAGAAAAATGTGTATTTGTGTCCCCGCCGCATGAAATGATGTTTTTTTTTAAATAGAAATAACTTTTATTTGGTTATAAGTGGAATTTATGCGTTAGTGACAGGTCTTGGTATATTTAAACTGCCTCGCCTGCCGATCAAGAGGTCTCGGGTTAAATCCCGGGTCGGGCCAAAAGTGTTATTGGGTTTTTTCTGATTATATAAATACTTAATAACTTTCGGAGTTTGAGAGCACGTAAAGCCGTCGGTCCTGCCCCTGATATCTCCCCGATAGTGTCGATTAACAGGACCCATATATACGCAGCTTTCTATGTTATAATGCTTCATTGGAAAGGATGTCTGGTACATTATATTATGAATTTCATTGGTCAGGAAAAAAGTTATAAATGGTAAAGGTAAATATATGACAGGATTGGTTTTCATAAGCTGTTCACTTTCATGAGCAGAAATCTTTATAAGTAATCGGGTTTGGGATTAAACGGCCGATGATATATATCAAGTTGTTACTTAATAAACTCAAATCGGTCGAATTTCTATCGTTTAGAACATTATGAAATTCGTAAATAACTTTTATCTGTAAAACCTCCCATACACGTTACAGTTCTATGCAATACCTGGACAAATAGAGGTTAAGTGTTACAAACACAGCTTAATAGTCCACTGCTCAATATAAGCCAAAAAATATGAAATGTATATACAAATACAGCTACGCTGATTTCAGCACAAACTACCAGCTTTACCAGGCGGTAGTACCCTCGCACAGAAGATCAAGGTAAAGTGGAAGCATTCGTGCAGTCATGTTTCTTTGGTGAAAGCACACTAAAATTTGCATAAATGATATTAACCTGCATTAAAGTAGGTTTCTAAACATGTTGGTTATCGAGTCACAACTTGATCGGTGACTGGACACTGCTTTTCTCTGTATTAACACAACGTAACCAAGATTTGCTGGACGGATGTTCTAATATATAAAAGTAAATATATGTTGGTTTTATTCAATAGACAACTGTAATGGTTATCTTACTGTTAAGTCAGTCATGCGGTCTATTCCCCCTCACGACAAATAATTTGCTATGATTTGTTCTGTGTCTATTTGTATTTTATCTATAATCCAAGAGGCACGATGATGCAGAAGCATCACTAGGCCGCCATGGTGTGGGTCACCATGCTGCATTGTCTGCATTCGCAATGAGTATGGTCACCACCGTTCTTGAATTCTGTTCAGGCTTTCACTTTGTTACGCTCATACATAAAAAAAATGATTTCAAATTACCAAGTACCAAGTAATTAAATATATATATGTATAACATTTTAATAATAATGCTTTTACAAACATTGAAAATTACCTACATACATCATCATGATCGATCACCATTGATTCCTAACATTTCTATATTTCCTACATCATCGTACCTCAACTTACTACCCACGGCAGGAAAACAAACATTAACTTTACAAGAAAATAACCAATCAAGCACACAATCCACGACTTTTCAATTATCACCGACATCACTCTACCGCAATCCCATAATAAACACGCCGACACCCTATAAAACCGCCATAAATGTAATCCAACATAACCGGACCCCTAACACACCCTCCGCTAAAAGAAATTGTTTGCAAACATCGAATCACAAAGGGTCATATAAAACTGGTAAATCTTAATGACCTCCCAAATTGAAATCATAGAAATGAGAAAGGGATGGATGTAAGGATTGTGTGATGTTGGAAAAAGATAGATGTAGCGATTAAAGGTATTTAGGGATTAGATTTGACGGATGTCGGGAACACTAACGGTTTGATTGGGGGTCGATTCCCGGTCGAAATGTGACGGTAATGAGTTGTTTCGTTGACAGATGTCAGCGCAAGTGGTGACGATCGCTTTATCGGCGTAGGAGGCGTCTTCAATTATATTTTGATGGATATTTATTAAGAGATTTGCTTTGAGGAATATTTTTAAGCCAAAATACGTATTAAATACACGTAAACAGTATGATAACTTAACGTTTATCTATGGAGATATATTTTAAGTTTGCCAACGCAACTTTTTCTGCATCGACTGCGTCTTTGAAATGGAATAAATTATTCCCATTTCCGCAGCAATTTTTATTGATATGCACTTCGTAGCGTGATATTACATACCCTATAAAATTTTAAGTTATTTTAGTAGGTACTGCCTCAGATTAGCACGTTCAACAAAACATATTAACAGATATTTAAGCTTAAATAACTAGCTCTTGCCAGATGCTCAGCCCACGTATGTGCTTGATATCATCGGTAATCATTTTCGGGTTAATATACTTAGATTATGGCACTAATGGATAATGTGGCTTTCTATTTAGTGTCAATATTGTATGTTCGAAATTCTTCTAGTTCTATGTAACAAGGTTACTTGACACTTCAATAAAATAACAAACTGATGAAACACATCTTGTCCATTCTAATACAAAAATTAAGTAAAAGAATGTACAAAAACAGTAGATCCACATCCTAAATTGTTTGCTTAAGTCAAAGTAATTTGTAGGTTTTGCCGACGGTTTTGCTTGTGTAATGTATGCCTATGTCGTGTTCTTAACTAGGAAATGACTGTTCATCTCTCGTTTCCTGTCTCTTAGGGTTCCAAAATTCTTTATTAAAGGATACAAAGAAAAAAAACATCAGTTTTGTGGGTTTTAGTCTGCGTGAACGAATCAGTCACTCAAGGGAAGTAGGTACCTAATGTTATAGGTTATATTCAAAGGAAGTAGAGTCAAGTTCATTTCATCACGAACGGCCCAGCTCCACCGGGACGGTACTACTCTATTACATGATAGCATTCGTGCTGTCATGTTTCGTTGGTGAATGCGAGACCGGAGGCCCAATGATGCAGAAGCAGCACTAGGCCGCCATGATATGGGTCACCATGCTGCATTGTTGCATTGTCTGTATTTGCAACGAGTATGGTGACCACTGCTCTTGGATTCTGCTTATGCTCTCCACCAGGCAGAGTAGAGTTACTTTGTCAGGCCCATAGCTAACCAGCTAATTAATTTTCCAATTCAATTACCCATCTTAATATCACCCTAATTTAATGCTACCAAATCTGATATCGAAAAGACAACAATCTGATATCCGGTGGCAAGTACCATTTCATGTTTTCCGGATAACAGATAAAGATCTCTTATCATCTCCCATCTCCCTTTATAGCTTCTAACACACTCCGTTATCTCATTATCTCTTTGTGCCAATGTCAATATCATAATTACTTTCGTGTCGAGCTATCGTGACAACAATCTCGTCAAATCTGATACAGCATCTCGGAGTGGCTCTTGAAGATTACGATGATTAGGCATAGTTTTTTCAAGTGCAGAGGAAATTTGTCCTTAGGTTAGACACTTTAAGGTGATAAATGTATTGTCTTGTTCGTTCTTTTGTGTTGGAAAGGGTTATTCTCAGAGTCAACTTGTGTTTTTAGAAAATTGTATTGACTTTCAATGGTTATATATAGGTAGATATATATAATAAAGTCCTTAGATTATTCGATTCTTGTTTAGCAATGTTTGTAAGTATATTAGGTAATATATATTAGAATTTTGTCTAGCTATTGATGAGGACAAAATGCTGACGATTCATAAAAATATAAAAATAATACACCCGAATTCAAAGAAGAAGGAGGTTCGACTCCTTAAAAGTTTAAAGTGAAGTTACTTCTGCTGTCTAATCGCTTAGATCTTTAAAACTAGATAGTGTAATTCAAGAGCTTCCTCTTGAATTACTTTACATGTGTAGATAAGGTTTACATGAGTAGTAATTTAATAGAGAAAGTCCGAGAATATCAAAAGCTCCCGCGAAATCGGTTGATAAATTATAATATCTACCAACATTTTATTTTTTTATGGAATATGGGCAAACGAGGGTGCGTTGCCGGTCTTTGGGGAAGGGAAGGGGGGTGGGAGGAGGTGTTGGTGTATGGACCTCCTGTATCCTCACTCACTCGGTACAACACAGAGCAAGCGCTGTTTCACACCGGTCGAGCCGGCCTATTCGTGCCGAAGCGTGGCTCCTCCGTGTAATACAATATACACAGAGCAATGATTTGGCAATAGGTAATTTTGGTATTTGTTAAACTAGGACTTAAAGTTTTGTCATTTTTCATTTTAATATGCGTGTACATACGTACCAACGGTGATTGTAACTCTTTTTTTAAATTAACAAGTAATGAATTATTTAAAAAAAAACACCGGACTGCGTATTTTTTTTTTAATTTTGATGTAGCCTGTATCACTCTCACAGCTGAGACGAATCTATTGTCACCACTCACATAAAAATACGATATACCGTTTAGGCTCTAGGGCGTGCCAAAGAAATGAATGTATGTATGGTAATATATACCTACAAACATATAATAAAACAAGTACTGAATTATAAAACAAAAAACCCGACTGCGTCAATATCATTTTTAGTTCTTTATTTTGATACCACACTCGCTGTATTTTGAAAACTTAGTTTTTGAATTAACTTTTTGGCTCCAAAAATCCTTAATTTTGTTCTATTTTTATTTTGATGTACTCTGCCGTCGTCAAGTCGAGTGACACGACTAAGACGAATCTATTGACACCACTCACATGAAAATACGACAAGCCGTTTAGGCTCTAGGGCGTACCAAAGAAATATACATACATACATACACTCGTAAAATATAACCTTTCTTCTATCGCAGTCGGGTAAAAAATATATAGAATTTTTCTTAAAGAGAAACTTTTTAAGATCAGACGCAGATTTTAATAATTATGAAAAGCTAAGTAAGTCTAAGTTCCAAGTATTAAAGTACCATAGTTATTATGATTATAATAATCTTTATTGGAAACTAAATTATTATTAATTCCATGGGTCCGGGGCAGAATTCGAAGTGAAGCAGTTTTTTTTAATGTTGTATCGAACATAAGTATAATAAACACATCGATTTAAAAACGTCTCCTTATCAACCCCACATCAACGAGCCCGCAATACTTACTCAAACATTTCTCACAATTCATTTCAAACTACCCCATACAATATTTAACCACAATAAATCAAAAAATTATTCATCACGGGAACTCCAGCGCAACTTTAAACAATACAGTCACTTGAAGAGCTAAGAACAATGCTAGTGTTTCGGTGCCTAACAATATGGAGGTATTGTTGGCAAAACATATTGGGTTCGTTTCCACTCCAGCTAGCACCTGGCAGACGGTACTTTTATGCACTCAAATAAACGAATATTTCATTGAAATTGTTTATATTTTAACTTGCGCTCATAGCCCAATTGCACTCGGTGATTAGAAACAATCACCAAAGTAAGCAACGACGGCAGGTCAGTACCTGGATGGGTGACCGCTGGTGGCATGTTACCGTGAGCGTCTCCGTGATTCGGAGGTAACGTTAAGCAGTCGGTACCGGTTGTTATCATACGATAACAGTCGTGAAGCTTAACCCGCACTTGGCCAGCATGGGGACGTATGGCATTAATCCTCTCCTTAGAGGAGACCCGAGCCCAGCTGTGGGACATTATGGGTTGTTGATTGATTGATGTTTTAACTTGACTTGAGAGTATCTAGTGCTTTTATTTCTGAAGTTAAAAAAGTATTATTTATGATGTATAGAGCAAAATCAGAGTAAACGCTTCCATTATTTTTTATTATTTCGATTTCCTCAGTCAATAGTAGCGTATGCGACTGCTGTGCTTGAGGTTTGGATTCGATTCCCGGGTCGGACCAAATGTTTGTATGATCTGCAATTATTTGTTTTGGAGTTTGGATGTTTCCTATGAATTGTGTTTATGTATTTACAGAAAAAAGTACACGCATGTGTATGTATTTATATCGGTTGGGTAACTATAATAAAAGCTCTGCTTAGTTAAGGACTAGATGGCGTTGTGTGTTAGATGTCTGAAATTTTTATTTATTTAATATTAAGTTAACGTAGACACAAAGACCTGGCTCTCATTAGGATCAGGGGAGTTAAGCATACGTCGGGGTTCCGGGGATTTTCTTTCTAGCGCACACCTGGTTCCCCGGCTCCTAGTACTCGAGACGGCATGCGATTCTAATCAGTTCGAGTCTGACATGCCACGAGGAGGTGGTATCCGAGGAAATTTCCGCACCGAAAAAAAGGGGGTCTTGAGCTTCGATAATTTTGACTGTACTTAGGGCTTAGTGGTTTAGCGGTCGCAACGGTGTTTCCTACTTCGCCAAGTTTTGAGGGTTCAAATCTTACATGGGACAATACTTTGTGTGATCCACAAATTGTTATTCTAAGTCTAAGTGTTCTTTATTTCCGTTTCATGTATTTGTTTGTAAGGTCCCCGAGAACCTGAGAAATGATATTTAAAAAACTCACTCTCTCGATGATAAGCAGATAAAGATTTACTTAACATTTGTTAGGGGGTGGTTTCACACGTCCCAACCGATCCACTTGTGTTAAAGCGTGACTCTACCGTTTTTCTTTTATGAAAATTGCAATTAAAGAAGAAAAAGTTGAAAAAACTATAATCCTTTACCTATCATATAAAAAAAACTGATAAAGCCTGCCCAGAAAAGGCTGACTCGACTGGAGTGATACCACGGTCTCACAGAAAACTGATAAAACAGTGTGTGTTTTTCCGAGTGATTGAGGATACCGGAGGCCCATACCCATTCCCCAAAGGCTGGTAACGCATTTGTGACGCCTCTGGTGTTGCGGCGACCATGGGCGGCGGTAACGGATACGAATGCTCGTTTTACCCATTTACTTTAAAAAAAAACTAAACTGCCAAAACCCTTTATTTTGCTTTTACCGTGGTCGGATAATTAGAGGTATCATTTAAATCGTTTGCCATCTTTATTGAATTCACATTTTGCGCTCTGCTTTTAACACTCTTTTATTTATTTAAGCCTTTCTTCCTATACATTTAGTGTATTTGTTTTATTTAATAACTATAAAATTTGATAGTGTTTAATCCCCGACGCAAAAAGAGGGCTGTTATAAGTTTGACGTCGATGTCTGTGTGTGTATGTCTGGAACTTCACTGTGCCTCCTGCAACCGCACATTTAAAACCAAATTTGGTTTTGCGAGCCACCTGCGGGCACATTAACGCAGGAATGTCTAGTAAAAATTGCCGGGGTGTCGCCGTTGACGGATACGTCTGGGAGGACATTATGTGGCATCGTAGCTCTCAAACGGTTGGATCGATTTTGATGCGATTTTTATCATTTGAAAGCCAGTTTCCTTGCGGTAGTTATCAGCTATGTTTGGTTAATATCGGTCCAGCAGTGTAAGAGTGTCAGCTTTTTTTCCAAAATTTTAAGGGTATGATTACTCGATAAGTGTTTTTGTAGGGGTTTTTTAAATTTTAGTTGTACTATAATAATTTTATAAGATAAGATAAGTTTATTTGCACATCTTTAATAATATGCTACATATGTTAGTTACTTTTCTTGTACAGTCCTTTATCGGGTATAGGTTCACTCTCTTTTGTTAACCGACTACAAAAACGGAGGAGCTTCTCAATCTGTCATTTTTTTATGTTTGTTACCTCAGAACTTTCGACTGGAAGAACCGATTTTGGTGATTCGTTTGTTATTTTGTACGCTGGTGCTTTCTGTGTGGTCCCGTTTAATCCAATTCCCGAAGTAGTTTTAATCGAATTCCTGAAGAAGTTTTAAGGTTTTTATTAGCTTCATCTTTACGTTTGTTTGTTTGCCTGTAACTGATTTCTGTAAACGTGTTTTTTGAAACTATATTTAGTTGGTAAACACATACTTTATTTTTCTTTAATGTTATTATACACTTTACACGTTACTCTCAATGTTATAATAATTACATATGTAAATACGTGTTTAAAATAAAAATCGAGAATGAATTAACCCTTACCTAAAGACGTCATCAACAAATGAGGCACTCGTGGGTCCCACCACTTGAAACAAAGCCGCAGCGGGCGGAGGGTTACGCCGTAGATCGTAGCAATTAACGACACAATACCGCGCGCGCGCAGATTTAACCCTGCGAATATGCTGCGGGTGGAATACACGGCGCAATTATTATCGGTCGTGGGGGCCCTTGCTGTTTGTCATTCAAATTAAATGTTTTTGTGGTCGAGTTGCTTTTCAAAGGACGTACAGTTTTCACCAAAAAAATAGATTCTTTTCGTACACTTAAATACAGAAGTGTCGTGTGCGGTGAAGACATTACATTTTAAAATTTCGATTAAAAAATATAGTAAATGGTCGTGCCTTTTACAACTGACTGTCTCACTAAACTCACACACCGAAGAGACACCGTCATAACAGTGTCACCGTGGTAACATTTTGTAGACGTGTACACCAGACGATGTTAAAACTAAATAAGTAATTTACGTGAAGTAATTTTTCCCATCGCCATTTTATGAAGACATCAATCAAAAAATTAAAATTCATGTTATTTCCAACAACTACTCTTACTTTATGTTGAGTGGCATCCCTTTCACTTAGGCATATAGGCGACTTAAAAACTGGAGCAAATCGAAATGTGACTATACGAGCACCGGTTTTCAAATAAAAAAAAAATCAAAATCAGTTCACTCAGTCGAAAGTTTCGAGGTAACTAACTTAAAAAAAAAACAAATGAATTGAGAACCTCCTCCGTTTTTTAAGTCGGTTAAAGGGAACCTTCATTTCTCTCCCTTATTTACGACGCTTTCACGAAATTTCACAATAAAAGACTACTCAAAAATAATATCTTCAATTGCAATGCAATTGGAACCAAACGTTTTCATTTATTAAAATAATTTCCATCGAACGCTTCACTCACGCAGGCGGAGGTTTTCCGCAAGTGAATAAAGGCGGCGTCAGACACACGATTGAGTCGCGACGCCCCGCCGCGTCGCTTTCCAATTTACTTAAAACAAGCACAATAGTCGATCGTGCTTTGTGGCGCAGACGCGTCGTAGCCCACCGACACACCCTCTACTCTTTGACGATGAATGTCACAGATTGCGATTTGAGGCTTTTGAGAGGTAGAGTTATCTATAAACCCTTTCGAAAAAGTATAGAGATATTATCTTAATGAAAAAATATTGTTCTTGAAATACCCACACAAAAATGTAACATTGAAAACCTAAACAAATATATTGTTGGTTTTTTATACAATGAATATCAATTCGTATAAAATCTCGCATACCATATATAAATACAGATGCTGATATATTTTCGGATTTTTTTTATAATAACACCCACTATTTAATTGAATAAAGTTTTTAACAATTATTTCTTCTTTACAGAAACAAGAAGTCATATACAAGATCGAAATGCAACCTTTTCAATCTACCACCCGCCCCGAGGGGCCCCGGGAGTCATCACCCGAACGAGGCAAGTCACCTGACACCCCCACAACACCAGTTCTCAACTTCTCCATAGCACGTCTCATGGAACCTGATAGGAAGAAGTCAGTTTCTCCTGAAGCGCCACCACCACCGGGTTTTTTGTCATATGGAGCTCAACTTCTGGACTCTGCGTTCAAACAGTACATACCAGCTACAAGGAGGCAGTTAGTTTCGCACTACCCCTTACTATACTACGGACCTGACTTGGTATCTTTGACATATGCTCACCAACTTCATTTACCGAGGCCTCCACCCCCAACATCACCTGTCCAGCGACCACCTAGCCCAAGACCGCCTGCAGCAGACCACGCCGTTTCTTCGACTACAGGCCCAACGCCTTCACCGGCAAAAAATAAAAGTTTTGCCTGCGGTGACTGTGGCAAAGTATTCAACGCGCATTACAACTTGACTAGACACATGCCCGTCCATACTGGTGCCAGGCCTTTCGTTTGTAAAATTTGCGGCAAAGGCTTTAGACAAGCTTCCACTCTATGCAGGCATAAAATTATTCATACATCAGAGAAACCACACAAATGTCTGACATGTGGGAAAGCCTTCAATCGTTCATCAACGTTAAATACGCATGCTCGTATACATGCCGGCTACAAACCTTTCGTCTGTGAGTTCTGTGGCAAGGGTTTCCACCAGAAAGGCAACTATAAGAACCACAGGCTAACCCACAGCGGAGAAAAAGCATACAAATGCAACATTTGCAACAAAGCTTTCCACCAGGTTTACAATTTAACGTTTCACATGCACACACATAATGAAAGAAAACCGTTTACGTGCAGCATATGCGCAAAGGGGTTCTGCAGGAATTTCGATCTTAAAAAGCACACCAGAAAGCTGCACTTGGGAGCTGGCAGTTCAAATAATGGCGATTCTTCCCTGGACACTCAGGATGAATCTACTCAAGAGGCGACGACGAGTCCCGTGTCGAATGATGAAGCGAGTCGCGCTGCCTTCAGGCCATTTCTGACCTCGTCATACCCTAGGATTTTGGATCCCTCGCGCATGACAGCACCCAATACATTTTTTTCTAAGCTATTGTGACCCGGGGCTAGTTACTTCAATAGCTATGGTGATAATAAAGAGTGATTTCATTGAGGGATTGATTTATGAATACTAATTAGTTGGTTTGTCGTTTAGCAGTTTGTTTTAGGTATTAGGTTAAGCCGTCCTATCGCCGCTTGTGTATGTAATATTAAATAAGAAAAGTAATCTCGTATTCCAAGTAAAGCCATGGATAAAATGAAGTGTATTTTAAAGCTAAATAGTTAGAGTTTTCATTCGTAATCGTTATCGTCAAATATATATATTATGTCTCTTGAATTACATGCAATATTTAAATTGCGATATTGAAAATAAATATATTATCTATTAGACCAAAAAAGTACTTTGACAGAATATTTTAAATGAGACAGACTGTGTATGACAATTAATAGTCAGTCAAGTCGATGATAGTTAAAGTAAAACTAATAGACTCATTAAAATTATACCTTCATTTTTCGTGACCTAACCTTACCAAAAATATTTTGGAATTCTTGTTAAAATATAACTGCCGCTATTTTCTTTCAAATATCAGTTCACAATATGATAATGTAAATATGGTAGTACATCGTTGTTGTATATACTTTAGTAGAATGTACTGACAGTGCTCAGCTAAACCTATGTACCTATGTACAAAGTAGATGTACTTTCACAGACAGTGTTCTATATTATAATATACAAGAAACCTAAACACATATGTACAGATGTGTACGATAATTAAAACAAAATTGTAAATTAAGCAAATCAAAAAAGATGATGTGTGTATATAGAGAATAATATTGTTTTTATAAAGGATTACCTTAAACCCTTGTGTGTATGTAGGGATAAGTGAGAAGTCGCTTCTCGTGTTGACCCCCTCTAGCCAGGCCGCATTCTACA
Organism: Hyphantria cunea; assembly: GCA_003709505.1. Taxonomy (NCBI): domain Eukaryota; kingdom Metazoa; phylum Arthropoda; class Insecta; order Lepidoptera; family Erebidae; genus Hyphantria; species Hyphantria cunea. The sequence continues at coordinate 198,361 of PKRV01002688.1, forward strand.
AATGTTAACGTTATTACAAAACTAGCAGAAGTATGGAAGCGTTTCTCAACGCTAAAACAAGTGGTCAAAACATAATATACAAGAAAAGGCGATTATAGAAAGAGGAGCGACACGAAACACTTGTAATTTGGATAACGGGGGTTTTATTTCGTTTCTGAAACCGTCGAAAGGGATCGGTTATTCGTACCTAATTCTAAAATAATATAATATTTACGTGTACTTATTACTTCATCAGATAGTGGAATTACTCATATTAAAAAAGTAACAATAAAAAGTAATAAATCATTGTGTAAATACATACTTATATATTGTAAATATTTTAATACCCTACCAAATAGTTGACATTATGCATTTAGAGTTCTTAACAATACGATTACATCGACACAAATATTAAAAATTCGAAAGTAACTCGGTATGTGTCTGTCTATTATGCTTTCATGGATAAACCGCTGAACCGATTTCAATGAAATTCGGCACGCAGACACAGATTTTTGTGGAAGGACATAAGCTAAGTGAGCTGTGGACAAAAGCTAGTAGTGTACAGAAAAGTCACGTTCTGAAATTACCACACTGCTGAATAGTTGGTTTATTCTTCGTAATAAAAATTCCTTATAATTTTAATGCCGACAATTGTTTATTACAAAAACCTTTTTCTATTGAGTAGAATAAACAACGCTTGTTTGTTTCAGACACATACTAATATAACATAATCAATAATACAAAAATACAACCCTGTAAAAAGAAATGATGGTTTATAAATGAAAATGTATGTCGTAGGCTTGAATTGTAATTTAAATTTGTTTATGAAGAAAATACATCTTTGACACAGATTTTACTCGTATTTCATATCAAATGTATATTTGTGTAAATTGTTGTGATATTAAAGATTAGTTCATGAAATAAATTGTAAGGATTTCTTTAAAAATATAGTCTTGAATAATGTAAATAGAAATAAGTGTTTTACTACAAATAAATGTTCTAAAGACTCAGCTTTTTCCTCAAATACTTGTGTTGTACATAAACTTATGTACATAACATCTTCTATTATGTATAAATTATGTTATACTTAGGTTATAAAATAGTCTCAATAAATGCAATATTGATTATAAATAATAAAATATATAAACTAATAATTTGTTAAATGTTATTTCCACTAAATGCAACTTTAGAATCCCAAGAGCCCCGGAGTATGCAAAATGATCGTCGAACTCAAGGAACTCTTTCAGCGATGACAGACAGTTACACGTGTCAATCTACTAGAACCTGCCCCCTTGCATTGGCAACACTCACTAATTGTAGTGAGTGTTTCTCTTTCTACAATCGCTAACGTATCTATTCTCTTGTAGTATTGGATAATAATTTGTTCTGACCACGTGACTTAGCGTTATCGTGCCTTTGTTAGTTTTCTATTAACGTTTACACTTGTAGAATGTTAATTTGGGTAACAGGTCCGTCAGTCTCCGAGACGGAAACAACCTGTTGGCGTTCAAAGAGTTCCTATACCCACAGAGACAATACCAGGTGCAGGCGTATCTGAGATATCGGTCATAAGAGACGATACACTGTGATTCAAAGACAATTTCAAAGTCAAGACAAAATTTCAAAGTCATTTCATCAAATATTTTTCATAAAATATTTAAAAATACAACACCTGCTTTATGAATATATGTGGAGTCTATACAAACATGCCTGAAATAGATACAAAGGAAACCCAAACATAGATCAACAATTTATGGATCACACAAAGTTGTCCCATGTGGGATTTGACCCCACAGCACTTGGCACAGTAGAAAGGTGCGTGGCGACTACGCTATACTTACTGTCAATTTAAAAATTATTTGAAATCTTCACTTTGTAGAATTCTACTTTGCTGTTTGGTCCTCGTAAGTGCAAATGTGGTATAGCCACGTAGAGGCAGGCATACAACAGTATGTAAAATTTAGGTTACTAAAGGGAAGGGATGTATTTAGTGGACGAACGGGCTAGTTTGAAAAGAGCATAGCAGTTACTCGAAGTGGCTGTTGCCGAAAAGCATGCGCCCCCTAACCAAAAGAACCAAAAATAAACCACGGTAGATTTAATGTTTATTGAAACTAGTAAAAATGAAGTCAAAATTATAGAACAACGGTTTCATCCCACGCCCAACAGCTGCCGTTTCAAGTTGCCATGAGAGTGAGACTAGCCCGGTCTGATTATAACAATAATGTTGGCTTGACACGCCACGGGGACAACCCAACGGTCCATAACAAATTATAATCTTGAAACGGCTCACGGTGACAGCAGTGCTCAAAGTTTAAATGATGCTGAAAACATCAAGGTCGACTTTTCCTGACACGTTTTAACGAAAGGTAAGTCAAATCATTACCAGTCCATTCTTAGAACGAAGGTGAAGCTAAGTCACATGATATAAACAAAGACGATTTTGCTTTAAGTTTAGGAACAAGACAATATTTAAAAAAAAACATTAAAACCTTTATCGAACTTAACTGTCTGGCATATTCGACTAAAACCTCCTTTCTAGTGAAAGGACTTGGTTCAATAGTGGACCATTAAAGGCTATTGTTAATAAATAAATAAATATGTTCAGACATTTTAACACACAACGCCATCTAGTCCCAAACTAAGCAGAGCTTGTACTATGGGCACTAGATAACTGATATTAATACTTATATACTTTTTTTTTGTAAATACATACATGTTATACATAGAAAACACCCAAACTCCGCAACAAATATTTGCAGATCATACAAACATTTGGTCCGACTCAGGAATCGAACCCGAGACCTCTTACACAGAAGTCGTATTCGCTACAACTGCGCCACAGAGGCAGTCGATGGCGATGGCGATGTAATGTTTAAAAAGCATTGAAATGTTGGGAATTTTCGTAAAATTCCCACCCACCCTTTAGCTAGTAGGGAAGTAGCCTTAAGAAAAACTTTGGGAGCCGCTGTACTTCGGCAATCAGTGCCAAGTCTACGTCATTTAAGTAACTTGAGCCTTTTAATGCGTAATCGTGGTACGTTATTTAGTTGAAAATAATAGTTGAAATAATATCGCGCTGCGCTTTTGTGCGGCGCGCGCGCATTGTCGCGGCCGGAAGTGACGTAGCGGGTGCGCGCGCAACGGACCCGCTGCCATATTGTTGGAGGAACAATAGCGGAGGTCGTGAACTTAATTAAAGCTTGGCGAGAGAAGTTTAGGAGTAAACTGCGACCGCAGAACAATATGGTTTTGTTTGTGTGTTTATTGACTTGTGGAGATTTTTAAGGACTTGTTATATTCAATGTCCTCTTGATTTTTTGTAACCTGTAGAAGCATTTACGTTTACATAAGGCATACATACAGGGGACACTAATAAAAATATGTTAAAAAAAGAACGGAAGGATGTAACAGGAATCTGTAGAACTAAGCGCGTAACTTGTCTAACAATAAAAGAAAGGCTGCTCAATGTCAGGTGTTACACACATGCTATTTTAAAGCCCGCTGATTATTGAAGTACAGTGAAACCTGGTTAGTTGGAATCGCGAGGGACCAGGTATGTCGTACCATTTAAAGAGGTTTTCATTTATGCAGTTTTCTAATTAGACAGGTGTAAAATTTTACTTGTCTCATGTACAGACGACCTCTATGAGCGGGGGTTCCCCGAGGTCGAACGAAGTCCAACTGTTATACCATTTATAGAGGTAGAAATGCCAACAAAAATGAGTATTTTTGTTGTTATGAATTAAGATTAGGTACATATTTATTTAATATAAAAACAAAGGGCGTGTGAAACGTTTTAAACAAACGTTGAGCCGGTCTCAAATTGATAAAATGTCACAGTTATAGAAGGAATTGATTTAGAGTCCCAATTATAGAGTTAAATATAGGAAAATCTTAGAAATCAAATCTCATTCTCTCATTTAACATAGGGGACCAACGAGCAGACGTATCGCATTATCAGATCACCTACATTATGTTATTTTACGTAAACGTATGTATGTATGTATAAAAAAATAAGTTGAAAAATCAGCTTTAAAGTTCAGTTCTGATGGAATCATTAATTACTAAGTTCATTTTTTGTTTAAGAAAACCAAATAACATACTTTAAAAAGTCGGCTACAAATAAACATACAGGTGAAGCAAATGAAAGCGGGTTAAAATCAGACAAGAAAATAAGGAAGAAGGCCGAAAGTTAAAGAAGTAACTAAACCATTTCCCACCATAATGAAGGAGTGTTTGAAAAAGAATATCAGTCACAAAGAAGAATGGAGGAAGGTAAGTAATTGTACAGACTCCAAATAATGAGACATTGGTAGGAAGATAATGATGATGATAATAATATCCTCATCCAAAAGTCCAATTATATGTTTGTAGATAGACAAGATATAGCAAAACATATTTCTTACTTTCATAATTTATTGATCGTTGTTTACTGTATTTTTTTATGGAATAGGGGGCAAACGAGCATACGTATCGCCTGATAGTAAGCGATCACCGCCGCCCATGGACACCTGTAACACCAGAGGTGTCACATGTACGTTGCCGGCCTTGGGGGATAGGGAGGGGGGTGAGGGGAAGGGTTGGATTATGGCCTTCCCGAATCCTCACTTACTCGGTGAAATACAGCGCAGGCGCTGTTTCCCACCGGTTTTCTGTAAGGCCGTGGTATCACTGCGGTCGAGCCGGCCCATGCATGCCGAAGCGTGGCTCTCCCTTGCCTTCAGGTATTTTAATACTATGTATTCACATTAATGTAACAGTATCGTCACTTTAATACTAGGGAAGATACTAACAACTGCAACACAGTCTTCACTAGCGCAGGTGTTAGGGAATCTCATAATGTATTGTATGAACCTATCAATAAAATATTGTTATTTTTATATCATATCTACAAAACATAAAATTCATTTTAACCGACGTCAAATATAGGAGGGTGTTCTCAATGTTATTATTATTACTTTATAAACTTTTCCTCGAATTAAATCATTACAATAACTATAATAAAATAAAATTAAAGTACTAGGAAACAATAATAAAAAGAAACAACATTATTTACAAGCGTCAAAAATATCCTCCGCATCCTCCTGGTAGCATTCCTAAAAGGTTGGCAGAATGGCTATGTTAAATGGCAATGCTAATTCTCTATGCTAGAAAAAGGCCGGCCTTCTGGTCACGAGAAGCGTCCCTCAGTTCTTTAGCTAGTTGTTTAAACATAGCGTGAGCACTCGGCCCCATGAACCTCTCGACCCCAAACGGTTTAAAGATATAATTAATATAAGATATAGTAATTACCTATAAAATTTTATTTATGTTTGTCTACACCCTAAGTCCCTAACTTATTCATCAATTAAAAAAGATTACATTCATATTCGAGTATTTAAAAGTAGAATATTAAGAATAATACATTTAAGTCATTTGTGAGTGCTAGACAGACCGGAGGCCACACAGTGTGTCACCATGCCACGGACCTCGCCAACCTGATGATTAACCGAATTCGAAGGTTGAACTGGTTGTCAATATATTTAAGGGAAAACAGTTCCAATAAACATTGTTATAGATGTTCACGACAACCGGGTACGACCCGGTCGTCATGAACATTTAAGGCTCATGAAGGAATCATGAGGCTTAACGTGTTCTCCGAGGGACGGGCGGGACACACCACCAACTATCGTATTCCGGGCGGCTAGTAAGAATTACTTGGAAAAACCCAATAGCAGTCCAACCCGGGAATCGAACCCGAGACCTTTTGATCGGCTGTCGCTTACACTAAGCGCTTAACTAACGAGGCAGTTAATTAAAAAGACTAACGGGTTGCACTGTACTCTGAACTAGTACTCTTGAATTCTACTCATGCCTTTCATCAGGCACAGTAGAGCCTTTAAACGCTTTAGGAGCATTATGACACTTTGGCAAACATAAAAAATATATTGAGATGATATTTAATAACGTTTATATCATTCCCCTATTAATATACTTAAAATCAGGAATTTATATTTTTTTCCAAATCCAAGTTTCCACAACTTATCCAAAATTGGCTCCATGCATTCGACAGCCGAAGGGACGAGTGGCATCGATCGTACATTCGTACCTCAGCGTGACACTAACGGCGACGTGATAACGCTAACAAGCTTGCGGGACAACACAACACCGACACGATGCGGCTTGTCACGCCCCCACACGTGTTATTCAGACTGATGGTCGCATTTAACTAAACTATACTTACTATAAAAAAACTGAAAAACGAGGATTTTTTTGTTGAGGGAGTCCTTTGACCATGGACGTCTTTCGGCAAAAAGTTAAGTCTAGAAAACAATAAACGGGACACGTGACCATTAATGAACACCTGAATATATATATATTTAAAGACTCTTGCATTAAGAATATACATTCCAGTGTGTTGTGTGAATTTACAAAGATGCACGAATCGTAAACCAAGAACACCCAGACTTAGAACATCAATTTGTGATCACACGAAGTGTTGTCCCATGTGGGATTTCAAACCACAACACTTGGCGCATTGGAAAGCGGCGTGGCATCCGCTTTAGCCACTAGGCCAACCGTGCAGTTAAAGCCGAATATTAAAAGTCACAAATGGGTTGCTGGCCCGTGTGTCCCCAGTACGGGTTCTAAAGATTAGTGGTGAGAGGACCCATAGGCTTAGGCGAGACCGTTACACTGAAAGATTTTTTTAAATCGGACTGATTATCGATAGATTTTCCCGAGATCAAAGCATTCAACCCAACAAAATAAAAAATGAAGTCTTCGCCTCTAAAATATTAATTAATATGGATGTAAACTTTAAGTAATATTCCTCGCATGTACTGTGTATAAGATATTCTCCGTGATATGTTACATCATATGATTTATATCAGTGTCTCAATCAAATAATATTAAAACAATTCCTAACCCTCTAAAGGCTACGTATTATTTTCCTCACGGATCACGCGATTAAACAGGCATCCGACGATTGTCAAAACAATGAAACGCCAATTTGAGCGAACAGTGAGTGAGCGTTGAGTCTGATGCGAGCCGACGGCGGAGGGACTTATGAGGAGCATATTGAGCGGGTTTTTTGCTAACCCTCCGCGAGGGGACGAACAATAAAATGAATCTGCGAACTCTTGGCACTGCCTCGGGCGGAATGTAGATTATTACTCAGATAAGATAATAACACGGTTTTGAACCTATAGGCAGCATAATGAAAGCGATTAAAAATAGAGCTTTAATAAATGTTCAACCGGCGTATGAAATTTTCATGATTAATGATTTATTTATTTAAAGTTATCAAAATGATGAAAAAGGTGCAAAAAAGTTTTGAAATCTTCAAATCACGCATATTTAGCACATAATTCATTTAGTAAGGTAATTTAATAAACTTGAAATCTTCTAATATCTGAACTTAAAAAACAAGTTCCGTATTAGGAATACACATCCAAATTTAATAACGTTGACTATTTGAATACTCTTGGTAAATAGGTGAATAAGTAACGGGATATTTATATTATGATTTCGGGCTTCATTTTCGTTCTAAAATGAAAATAAATAACATACACAACAGAGAAATTCTTTTAAAAAAGATCAAAATATATTTGTTATTAAGAAAAAGACTGTCAATATTGCCAGTTTTATCTCTCCCTTCTATTTATACATCAGAAGACAGGTACAAAACCAAAAAGATAGACAAGTATCTCCTCTGCGTGATTATAGTCTATGTAAGTTATTAGGATGTTTCATCTCATGTTTTATATGATGTGTTCATTGGAGTGCAGTTAACATAATGTTTATTGGTCTGTGCGCCCGCGCCGGCTCATTACTCAATGTTTGTTAACTGTTGCGAGTCGGGGGTCATTCCTCACCCGGCAATATAAACAGTGTTATAGATGGGTTGAATAAATTGTGAGGGATTACGTCATTAACTAATTGTGACGTTTGACAGGGAATTATATTGTGGAGATGATTATTATTAACTGATTTGATGATAAAGAATCTGTATTAATAAAATAAGGTGGAAGATTTTGTTTATCTGCTTGAGCGTGTTGACATCTCAGGAAGTACTGGTTAAAATTTAAGCCACCTTTTAATGTTGAATAGCCAATTTACCGAGGAAGGCTATATAACATTACCACCAATAGGGGTTAATCGTCGATGAAAATGTTGAAAATACTGGAAAAAATATTTTTTTTGTGAGTCTGTAGCAAGTAGCTATTTTTTTAACTTTTTTTATGTATGGCCTATATGTCAAGTGACTCTGCTCTGCCTAATGGAAAGCATAAGCAGAAACCAAGAGTGTTGGTCACCATACTCATTATGGATTCAGAAAATGCAACAATGCGAAATGGTATATATATGGCGGCCTATTGAGAAACTTCTGCATCATTGTACAATTGGCATCGCTACTACCTCCAATAGCACTCACCAACTAAACACGACAGCACGAATACTGTCACGCTGAGTTAATCTTTTTTTATGGAATCGCGGGCACATGAGCACGATATCGCCTGGTACGATGGTAAGCGCTTACCGTCGCCCATGGTTATCTGCAACACAAGATGCGTTACAAATGCGTTGCCGGCCTTTGCGGAATGGGGGGATGGGTTAGGGTATGGGCCTCCGGTATCCTCACTCACTCGGTGGAACACAGCGCAAGCGCCGTTTCACACCGGTTTTCTGTGAGGCCATGGAATCACTTCGGTCGAGCCGATCCGTTTGTACTGACAAATGTTGTAATGACAAATTAATGAATTACTTTTGAATAAAATACTATTAACTTATACTTTTTATTTTCACACCGGGAATGATAGCTATGAAAGATAAAATACTAATGAAAGTTAATATGAAAGAAGAAATTGATAAAATTGTCGAATAAACTTGTATAGACATCGTGCGAACGCAAGCACATGGCGGGTCGTACAAAGTTGTAGCTTTGTCGTCAGCGTGACCGTATTCTGATAGCTTTAGCGATATAATTATATAAATATCGTATGAGTGTACCATTATGCATAAGGTATTCAACTGTAGGTATAAAATCAATGTCTATAAATCACTATTATTATCTTTTTCAAACAAAACAACAACCCATAATGTCCCACTGCTGGGCTCGGGTCTCCTCTCAGGAGAGGGTTAAGGCCATACGTCCCCACGCTTGCCAAGTGCGGGTTGGGGACTGGCAAGAATACGTTGTGGCTACGTAAATCTTGCCGTTGGATGTTTTTAAGCCGCCCGAAGGCCTCCAACTAAGCTTCACGACTGTTATCGTATGATAACAACCGGGACCGACTGCTTAACGTGACCTCCGAATCACGGAGACGCTCATGGTAACATGCCACCAGCGGTCACCCATCCAGGTACTGACCGCGCCATCGTTACTTACCCTCGATGATTGTTTCTAATCACCGAGTGCAACTGGGCTATGAGCGCCTCTTTTTCATTTGTTATTATATTCGTTTCTTTTAAGTACGCATGACTATGCCCTTACATTTCTCCACTATCCTCTGTTCACTCAGGGTTTGCGGGCAGAAAACTCAATGTTGGGTTAAGCACGTCTTTTGTACCTGACTCTCCTTGTACTTTTTTCATACTTGTATTTTCAATGTTCAAAATTCTACTTCAAACAACAACTTTTTAATAACAAACAGATTTAAATAACTATAGCGATACCTAGTCTTTTGTGGTTATAGATAATTCGGGTAAATATTAGTAATCTATACTGTTATAACATTATGAACAGCTGAAAGTTTATGAGGTTCTACGGGGTAATTACTGGGTCTACTGAACCGAATTTGAAAACAATTTTACCAATAGAAAGCCCTATTATTTGTGAGTGTCATAGGTTATAAGGCAAAGAAAGAGTGAGTCTTAAGAAATGCCGGTCTCTTCTACCTGTAAAGTCCGATGTGAAAAAATATCTGTGAAGATTAACTTACAAGATAAATATTGTTTATTATTTAAGCACTTTAAACATTTGCTTTCATGATGATGATGATGAAATAACCTATTCGGAAAATAACAACTTATTTTTATCACCCGACTGCGGCGAAAAGAAAGAGTAATATTTTTGTCAGTCCCTGTATGGATACATGGACTGCCAAAAATATAATATTCCTTTCTAATCTATGTAAGTTTCTGATAAACATTTAAGTAATATATTATTTCTTATTTCGTGTTTCTAATTTCCAAAATTACGAACTTCCCTAAAACTTTTTCTCCGTAAATTTCCACAAGGTTGATATTTCCAAAAATCCTTAGGTAGTGGGTGCTTACAACATTTTCTTTTATGTATGGTCCTGCCAAATTACCCTACTCTGCCTGATGAAAAGCATAAGCATAATCCAAGAGTGATGGTCACCATACTCATTGTGAATGCAGACAATGCAACAGCGCAGCATGGTGACCCACACCATGGCGGCCTAGTGATACTTCTCCATCATTGTGCCTTCAGTCTCACACTCACCAACGAAACACGACAGTACGAACGGTGACATTGCGTGACGTGAATTATGCGCGGGTAGTACCGCCCCGGTCGAGCCGGCCATTTGTGCTGAAATCAGCGTGGTCTTAATTTACGACATAAAATGAATATATTCAAAGTTTTTTATTCTTTATTTGTAAATATTTCAAGTTTTTTCTTTGCATTGATAAATCATTAGTTCTCGGCAGGGAATTTCTTATGTAGTACAGAATATACAGAATACGCCCTCAAATCAGTACAGAAATTGCACAAAATACTAGTTTTCCAAGTAAACCCACGATATAATAGCATTAATCGCCGCTACACCAAGTTATTGTGCACCCAGCGTGGAGCACAATGTTGGAGGTCTCGTAAGCCTATTAGTGATACACAGCATCCAGGATCAGCGAGTAGCGAACAATATACGGAAATGTGTGTGTGTCTTTAGAGAAATATAAGTTATTTAATAGAGATAGTTGGATTTGAAAATGGACCGTCAATTCAATTGTTTGTCCACGATTCGTTTCATCTAAAATATTGAGTGGGTTCGTGTGTATTCGCTTCAAATATTTCTGAAGTTATTGAACTCAAATCTTACCATGATGTACATAAAGCATAGAGCAGCTGGAGGTATTTACCGATTAGTATTAGTATAATATATAGAAAAATTATTTCGTGGGAGAGGCCGGCTTGACTGGAGTGATAACACGGCCTCACAGAAAACCGGTGTGAAACAGAGCTTGCACTGTGTTTCAACGAGTGAGTGAGGATTCTGGAGGCCCATAATCCAATTCCTCCTCCATCCCCATCCCCATCCTCCAAAGGTTAACGCAGTTGTGACGTTTCTGGTGTTGCGGATGTCTATAGCCGGCGGAAATCGCTTACCATCACGTTATACGTCTACTCGTTGCCTCCTATTCCATAAACAAAGTTTGATTGTTTGATAATTCTGAAAAACTGTTTACTGCCTCGGTGGCGCAGTGGTAGCGTATGTGACTGCTTGTTTTGTTTTGAATTGTTTGTTTGAAGTGTTGTGTTGAAATGTTTGCATGATCTGCACAAAATTGTTTTGGAGTTGGGGTGTTTTTTATTTAAACTTAAAATGTGTGTCTTTACAAAAAAAGTCTATATGTATTAATAAATGGGAAGTCAGGCAGTTTTAAACTAGGGTTGATGTTGAAAAAGGAATTGAATTATATTTTGAATCGAATTGTTTTTTCAAATATGATAGAAAGGCTAAAGCTTTAATTATTAAATAATCTATTTCAATCAATCAAATAGCCGAGTCATCAAACCATAGGACACCAAACTATATTCTAATATTCATAGTGTAGGTGTGTGTATGTAATGAAAATATATTTGTATATGTACGGTATACAATGCTGTGTGCTTACTGTACCTATAGATATATACATTAGTTATTGTTTCATATAACATAACCAATGTGCGCCTACCTCAAAAGATTTCTACACGATAATGTTGATTGCCGTTATTAGTGAACAAAGTTATAAAAAGTACCAATTTGAAACCTACATATCAATTATGATTCCAATCTGAATTAGGTACGTAGTTAAAGACTGTCAGGCCTTTTGGCACTTTATAAAAAAAAGAACATTAGGAGTTTAATTTGAAAGGAAAAGTTAATAAGATGAAAAGGTATTAACAGAAAAGAGATGTCTGTACTCTATCTATATTTTTTTCGAAGAATTGGTCCGAATTGATACCTTCTTTCAGTGCTGACAGTCCAGCTATCGAAATAGCTCGAATTCTTAGACTCGCATGCTTATGAATACCGAGAACCAGTCTAAGCTCTGAGTCCTCAAGTCGAATGTATTTAGATTGGTTCGATAAATAAGTAGAAATCCGATATTATTACAGCTAATGTGATTTCTTAAACTTTAAAAAAATTTGATCAAAAGGTAAGTGACGTAACGATATATTATGAACCCCAGTCATTTTAAAACCGCTCAGAACGTACAAACATCCCAGCCACCGTGTAGTTAACAAGCGTCTACTTTTCATCTACTTCTGATGAGACAACCAAGAGCCTCCCATCTGTCTTTAAGCTCATATAAAATTTATAACATCTTATAAAACGTTAACAATACCTACTCATCTATAAGCACCATCACGACACGACACAATCCAGGTAAGAAGTCATTCATTGCGCAAAATTATTATATTTCATTCAACCCGAATTCTTTAAACCCGAATAAATTCTTCAATAGTGTGAACAAAATTACGGAAGCATGTTTCCGATCTACAATCAGAATATTATGAACTAAAGATAGTCGGAACTGTGTGTAATTCCGGATTAAAAACGGATTATCGATCGTGTTGTATTGGGCCGATTGTGTCGAAATGCGGTAGCGATGTGTTGTGTCGTAATAAGGATGAATGTTTGTAGGTGTCGAAAGAATTATCGTGTTAATGAATTGAGGCGGACGACTTGTTAAGAGTTTTTTGAATAGGATTGTATTGTTAAGGAGAAGTTTGAGGAAGCTGTGTAAAATTATATTACTGTACAATTGGCACTTTTGCCGAGGTGCTCGGTGGAGGTAGAAAAAAATAACTTGGGTATACACCTTATATGTGTTTTATACGTTATATAATATTATTAATCGACGGACCGCCAGCTATGCTGTGAGCAATGCAACCGGATTTTCAAAACAAGTTCGGTTTTGCTAACCACATCAGAGTCCATCAAAGGGAGAACCCAGGATGAACAGGACGGAGTCCCCCTTACCAAATACGGTGTGGAAGGATAGAGATAGATTAATATTATTAGTTTTGTCAAACAGTGGACTGTTAAGGGCTGTTGATTTGTTTACAAATACAAATTATGGCTAAACTGATTGACAAAAATACTTAAACTACAGTAAAAGGTAGCGTTTAATTTGTAGGTAATATCTTAAACGAAAATAAACACAATTTAATTTATGTCTAATTAATGTTTTGTTTTGTAAAATCAGTTACATTTTCTTTCAAATGATTTCTAAAACAACAAACACACGAGAAAACACTTTATTTTTGGGTTCCACACTGCAAAATGTAAAAACGGAACCCTTATAGAATCACTTGCTGAAATCATATCAAATACTCAGGTTTAATGTCCCTTGAAGCTGTGAATAAATCAAACTTCTTAGCCAAAACAATCAAAAGGCAGCCCTTATGCTGCAAATCTTTCGACTCTTGCAAGGGAAATTTAGTAGAAACAAGTCTTATAGCACTGATAAAGGAAAAATTGCGAAATACATAAATTTTTTGTTACGTCATTTAATATGCCTAGAGGTTTGTACGGAACTCATGGTGCGCGAGTCCGACCCGTACTTCGCCGGTTTTTTTTTTAACTTGGTTACAATATTTAGATTAAAGCTTCACCTTAACATTCTTTACACCAACCACGACAGACAAGGCGTCTGGCACCGGAACCCGGTACATTGTACAACACAGCCTCACAATTCGCCTTTGGTCATTGGTGATAATCGCACTAAACAAGGAAGCCGACAAACTTGTACGGTTCATTTACTATGGATTTTTTTGTGGGGAAATCACTTTCATTTGTGATCCATTCATGCATCTGAACGCACGGAACAATGAAGTACATACATAAGGAATCATCAATAGATTTAGTTTTTTTTTGTGGAATAGGGAGCAAACGAGCGGACGTATCGCCTGATGGTAAACCATTACCGCCGCCCATGGCCACCTCCGCCCGGCCAGCCGGCCTTTGGGGGTTGGGGTATTGGTCTCTAGTATCTTCACTCACTCGGCGAAACACAGTGGTAGCGCTACATCACATCGGTTTTTTGTGATGCCGTGGTATCACTCCAGTCGAGCTAATCCATGCATGCCGAAGCGGGGCTCTCCCATAAGTATATAAAATTTTACAATAGATTAGGTAAGTATTTTAAAATTAAATTACAAGTATTAGTAAAAAATTNAATTTTAAATAAAAAAAATTTAAGAGAATTCCCGCACCAGAACTATATCCTGTATCGCGGAGGACATCAGAAAACAATTAAAATTAAAATTCAGAACAACAATTTGTGGATCACACAGAGCTTTGTCCCATATGGGATCAAACACAAAACATTCGGAAAGAGTATAAAGAGTGATCTATAAAACCACGACGTCATTCGTGCAGTCGCGTGTAATTTTACTGTATCAGCAAGTATATCACGCTGGGAAACGTAATAAATAAACAAACATTCTCATAATAATATTAATTAGGATTTAAGAAACGTCTTCGGAAAGTTAACAAATAGTTACTGTAAATTTGTAGAAGTCACCACCATAGATTTTGCTTTTAAGAAGTAAGCCAGTAACTAAAACTTAAAAAACTGACAAGTGTTTTAATAGGTACCTATATCTCGAAGATCATATTAGGTATAGAGGTTCATACATTAAAACACATATTAAAGACTAAGCATTAAGAATCGCAACGCATTAGGGATTAGGTTAGGAAAAATCTAAAATATTAAATATATAAACTAAGAAATGTCATTAGGTCAATATATTACCATTTTACACACCAATCGAAAAGTAAAAAAGTTTATAACATCAAATTTTTGGTGTAACACGACGTGGACCCGTGGATAAATAATATTGATGAAATATGAATGAAAATTAGCAAATTGGTTTTCAATTTAATAGCAGCAAGTAATGAGGTATTAAGGTCAACATGCCCATGTTTGATTTGATTTGATTGCCCATGTCAATATGCTCATAAGGCCCATGTTTGATTTATAACCCGGATTTGCATTATTAAATAATGCTTACCCTCGTAAACATTACCAATATTATGCTCTGAAATCAAGATACATCAAAAAGGACCTCAGCATAGAAACAATTCTCCCAAACGAAGAGAAGAAGATCCTAGCTCGTTCTTCTCTTAGTTTGGGAGTTTTCCTCAAGTCAAGATTTGTAACCTTTAAGGACAGAATAGTAATTAAGGAACCGAAGGCAATAAACGAGACAAGAGGAAAAGAGAGGACACGAGTTCTCCAATCAGATCTACAAATCATCCACCAACTCTGGCCGCAAAGGAGCTTCAAAGGGGTGATTCTATTGAAGTTTATAGAGTTTTATGGACCAAACCTATTTTATTATTATTAATTTAGAACAAGATAACAAATTTACTCAAATATAGGTTATATTCCTATTTTTTTAAAAGGTGGTAGAGCCACGCTGAATTTAGCATGAACGGGCCCATACATAAAAAAAACCGACTGCGGTGAAGACAAAAGGAATAGTAATAACTTCATAAGTCTATGTATGTATATATGTGCCTTCGCAGCGTCTAAAATATTGAACCTATTTCAATGAATGAGATGTCAATAGACATAAGATAGGTATAATGTTTTCCAAAAGTTTTTACGTACTCTGCCGATAGTTTTTTTAACAAACTTTATCACGCTGGGGTCAACAAATAAAATATTCGTATAGCAGTACATAATTATGCAAATTCTCACGGGTATTTCGTCAAATGGTAGTAAAAGTAATCTAGTGTTCACGTGCCATTTGATTGCCAATCAATCGATTACCGAATTGTTTGTTACTCGTAACAAGTGAGTGGATAAATTCATTTAGTGGGAAGAAATTAATGATTACCTATCAAAGGGGGGTATTAATTTGTTTATAATCCCATAAACCTATGTATTTTAGTACGTAGGTATTTATTAACTTATATTACCAAGACGATTGCACGCTGTGAAGTTGTATCTTGAAACACGAAAGGAACAACGTCCATTTTTCTCACATTTTGTGAATTTGAGAAAAATATCCATAATAATATCAATTAGTAATTGTCAATGGTTATTTATTTTATTTATTTATTTAAACTTGCACTTATTTTACAAAAGGCGGACTTAATCACACGAGGCATTCTCTCCCAGTCGACCTTCAGGTGATGTAAGAATAAGATACGGTAGGTGCAAAGATAAAGTTTTTTAAGATAAATAATGTTTTTTTAAATAATATATAACCTACATCAAATAAAACTTACTATTACATAAATTAATAATATAAAATACGTATAATTATACACACATCTAAATTTAATATTATACTAGTACACAGTCGGATACTAGGGTAGTGACTATATTGCCAACTTGTTCCAAAGAAGTAAACGTACTTTTAACTTAAATGTAAGGCAGTGTGTGGACATCCTGATCTCGGCATGAGTTTATTCCAAAGAAGAACAGACTGCACGTAGAAGGAAGAATGGAGGAAGTTGGAGGGTGATATAGAAGAAGCAGATTATTTGTTGACCGAAGGTTGCGGTCTTGATTGGAACATAAGAGACGGAAGTGGGGTATAAGGTATTTGGGCAACGATGGAGAGTTGAGGAACGAAAAAAGAGTAGCCAGCGCTCGCAACCTGCGGCGCTGACATGTTATCACATGCTAAGTTATTATTAAAAAAAAAGCAGACTCGCGCAGGAAGGCTTCCGTTTTTTTTTATGTACATTTCAATTATTATCGAGCAAATAACGGCAAAAGAAATCAAGTTTGTTGTTTGGGAACCTCCTTAAATATTCATTTTATTCGTTGTTGTTGTTTTAGCAGCAACAGAAATACATTACCTTTACCATTACCGTTACATTGGGTAAGGAACACTAAAAAGATATTGAAATTGATTTGGATTGGTAAGTATATATCATGTCAGCGATACAATTCAAAATATTTATATACAAGCTTAAATTAAAAACCCCGTACACAAGCACTTAATCGAGTAATCATACCGCAAAAACGACTTACATAATTTTGGAAAAAAGCTAATACTCTTACACTGCTGGACTGATATTTAACTAACATAGCTAAGAACACCGCAAGGAAACTGTCTTTCAAATGAAACAAACCACATCGAAATCGGTCTATTCGTTTAAGAACTTATAACATCCCTCTTTTTGCGTCGAGGGTTAAAAATTCATGAAAATAGCATTGGGTTTGTCAAAGAATATGACTGTATCTGAACTATTTTGCAGGCGAATGTTGAAATGTTTATTTCAAAACCAACGAATATTATTCATGCCTTATTTATTCTCGTAGGAATGAAAGTACCATGATGACCGAGGTTCGCTCATAATTTTTAAGTAAATTATCTAAAATTGGTCCTAACTAGATCCATTTATAGCCCCAAAAACCCCCCAAAATGTTATGAAAATCTTTGGAGCCCTTTCTGGCATATACGAGATGTGCCACAGTCAACATTCGGAATGCATCCGCGCACTTAATTTAATTTTTCATACAAAATTTGATACAAATTCTTTGTTCCATCTTTTGAATACGTAAAAATCGAAAACGAACCAAAACACGCGCAGGCAAAGCAGATGTATACAATGAACTGAGCTTTCAAAATGGCCGTACTTGTCAGCATAAGTGAGAGACATATGTACCAACATAACGCCATAAAAAAAACGAAATTCGAACATGCATAACCAATTCAAAATTCACGATACTTTTTGAACACACTACGTAAAGTAGATACAAATCAAAATTTTAAGTATGCCTAACCCCGCTGATTTAGACTCTGCGTTGAGGAATCACTCAGTCAGGGCAAATAAATATATATGTACCTACAGAACGAGTTCCTCATCTGAAGGTTACGGTACCAGAAGAACTAATCCCGACCATGGCCCTCTCTCATGGCCTCTTCAATAGAGGAAATTGCCAGTTAACTGGAACCACCTTGGAGTACTTGTTTCAATCAGTGATCCTTATTTGATAGAGCCGCCCGCATCACTGACACGTGTATTACTGCTAATGTTTATGTATTTGTGTAATGTTTAGACATTAATCTACCCTTACACAAATACATACAGGTAAAAAGGTGATATAAATATCTACAGAAAAATAAGTCAACAATTTACTGTCGGTGGCGCATTGGTAGCGTATGCGACTGCTGTGCTTCCTGAGTCGGACCAAATGTTTGTATGATCTGCAAATGTTTGTTTCGGAGTTTGGGTGTTTTCTATGTATAATATGTATATATTTACAAAAAAAAGTATAAACGTATTTATATCAGTTGTCTAGTACCCATAGTACAGGCTCTGCTTAGTTTGGGACTAGATGGCGTTGTGTGTTAAAAATGTCCGAAAATATTTATTTATTTATTTAATACATATGTCTGTCACGGCTTTGCACGGAATTTGAAACTCAATATTCTGACAATGTATTATGCATGTGTTTTAAACTTTCTTCTAGAATCGCTCTCTCTGTTGGTGAAAATTACATTTAAGTCCCTAATGCGTAAATCTTGGGTAATTTGAAATATCTAAGTAAATGTACAAGACCGAAAAGCGATTTCATTTTATAGTTTTTTTATCTACGTACCTACATAGCTATTTTGACGAGGTGTCATTTGCGTTTAAATTTTGCTATGTTAACTTCAAAACTGAATTCCCAATTTCAGTTTTGAGGTAATAAACATAAAAATTATAAATATAATTCATATATCGACTAGCTTTTGCCACGGGTCCAGCCGGATAAGCGGTTTCGAACCCAAACCACTTGGTGCAGAAGAAAGCGGCGCGTCGGGTAGTCAAATTATCATCGAATGAAAACCATTAAATACATATATATCCAGGTATATTAGATTCGTATCTATCATAAATCGAAACGCGAAGTCAATACAGATAATATCTAAACTCATAAAATCACCTGTACTCGTGTACTACTGGCTGGCCGACACGTGTCGAGACAATCAGCTGACACGTGTCCAAGCACTGCCAACACCGACAAACTAATTACGCGCCAACATCGGGCACCGGAAGCCACTAATGTGTTGCTATCGTCCAATGTAATATTGTGCTTAAGTACTTATAAGTTATTAAACTAGTTATTGGAGTATTGATGTTTAATAAAAGACCCTTCAGAGTGTTTTCGTTTAAAACAATCTAATATCTTAAACGTGTGTGTGTGTACACAACGCCATTTAGTCCAAACTAAGCAGCTAACTTTTATTATCGGTCTAGAGAACTTGTATTATGGGTGATTTAAATACATATACACTTTTCTTTTCCTAATACATATTATACACAGAAAACACCAAAACACAAAAACATTTGCAGTTCATACAAACCTTTAGAAATACCTGGGAATCGAACCCGAGACTTCAAGCACTGCAGTTGCATATGCTACCATTGTGCCACCGAGGCAAGATTATATAGATAGCAAGATAAATAGAAAACTCTTTATTTGTACACCATTTCCACAAATTTATTTATATATATATGTACTTATATAACCTATCTGGGCAACGGCTCCAACGATTTGCATGATATTTAGTACGCAAGGGGTTACGGGGCGATAAATGGATCTAGTTAGGATTCATTTTTAGAAAATATATAAAAAAAATACCGAATGCTCGGTCATCCAGGTGATTTTTTATTTATGACCGTGTATGAATGTAAATATAAAAATGTAAGTAATTTCCTAAGTTCTGAAATAACACTAATAACATCGCATCTCACGGAGCTGACAAATACCTGTTTCAGAAACAAAAAATGACAGTAAATCGTTGACAATTTGTAAAGTTTTCATTGTCACCTGTAAATTTTTATGAAACGCTTCTTCTTCTTTTGATGATATGGCAATCAGCCGGATCAGCTATTTCTGCCAATGTCACGTATTTCAAGTCTTCAATTCTAAGTCTTCGAGTCTTCAAGTCTTCGTCGTGATGGAATTATTGATAAAAAATATAAAAAAATGTGGATGACATGAAATGAGGACCGTCTTTCGCAAAAACAAAAAACGATCTCCTTATGAAACGCTAAAATGATAAATTGTCACGTCAATTTGATAAACTTGTCCAATTTTTCGTATACAAATGTGTCTTGTTCCTCTTCTTTTGATGAAATGGCAACCAACTAATCAGCTATTTCTGCCAATGTCAAGTGTTTAAAGTCTTCAAGTCTTAAGTCTTCGAGTCTTAGTCGAATGTAAATAATGACAAAAATTATAAAAAATATGGATCAGATGAAATGGGGACCGTTTATCGTAAAAACAAAAAAGTTTCTTCTACAAATTTCTCAGACCATAAGTTTTATGAAACGGACAACTGTCAAATTGTCGCCTGTCACTGTTGCCAGTGACAGGCGACAATTTGTAAGGTTTATGAAACAGGGCCCAGATCAGATCAAGCAATATTTCAAGGACTGTAATATTATTATGAATATTCACTAAAATAATATAATCTCGTCCTATTTCTAATTATCAATAACAAATAGTGCTCTGTCCCGGCCGACTGGATCGCTGGCCCCAATCTAAACCAACCCCGGCGACGGGGTGATGTCAATATTTGCACAAAGTAATCGGTTTGGGAATACGGATTTGAACTTGAGACCTCGGGCTGCGAGTCTCTGGTGTATCGAGATACTTTACCGTATGTCATATCCTGGATAATAAAGGGTGGATGGGTTACAGAGAGAAGTAGCTATATTGTTTTTAACCTACGAAAATATGACGGAAGCTTATAACCCAATGATTTATAATACATATATATATAAACCTCTCTGGTCTGTACGTTATTCATTATTGAAGACTAGCTGAGCCCCGCCATGCTACACGCGTTAGTTATTGTAATCGCGGGCAACGCCGCAGGGCGAAGCAAGTATAAAAAAATTACTCCTTATGTCAGTGAATGTCCCGTCAAAAATTGGTCCAGCTGGTCTAGACATAACCAAGAATAAACAGACAGACAGATATACAAAAAAATTAAAAAATATATTTTGATATATGTACCGTGTATACATACGAGTACTTAAGAATTTAGTAAAAATCGTTATTTTAATATTACAAACAGACACCAGTTTTATTTATTTGTATGGAAAAACTAATAAAAAAGATCTTTATTAAAGTAAGGAGCATAAAAAAGTTTGTTTGTGTGTTTGAGTGCGCTAATCTCAGGAATGACTTAACCGATTTTAGTAAGTAAATAGGAATAGGTAGGTAGCTATATTTACAGACCTAAAGTAATAAACCTACCTTTATAAAAAAAAGCAAAAATATGACGATTTCAGATCAGATTTCCCTAGATAAGCAAAACTGGTGCAAGCAAATTCGATAGCGTTGCAACAAGCGACAACCATAATTGTTTTTATTTTTTCAAATATCAAAACCATAGCTTGCATTCACAGTTTTTAAAAACCGAGGCGAAATCCTCTTCGAGGCAACTGTGGTGCTTTTACTGAAGACGAAGTCGGCAGTCGTTAAAACAAACTGTGGACAGACGGACAAACAGGCACATGCACCTAGGTACATATGTAAGTGTGGTCTGTTAAGAATTCTTTGTTCAGATTGCTAGACACTAAAAACAAATTTTGTGTAGGTTGGCAAATTTGTTGACTCCTAAATACTTATAAATTCTATTCAAATAATGTCCAAAAAATGAACCGAAACTTGTCTCCCAAAACGTTTCCACTTGAAAACATCAAGTGTTAATAACAAAGCTTAAATTTCCCAGCCGTACAGCGATTATAAGTTAGTAGGTTTTCCTAAACGCACATATGTTTGGGAAAACATATATAATACATAGCAGGCTACATAAAGAGCAAGCTTGTTTCAAAATCGATGTGTGTGCGAAGGCTTTAACCCGACACTAAAGGGCGGTCGTGACTAAATTATTCACAAACCAAGCAATACTGAGGACCAATATCCATCTCTTTTTAACCAACAAAACTTAAATAACGCTGTCCCACTCCCGGTTTGTACAGTAGGTATTGCGCTTTCGGCCGCCGTATATGTTTGTCTCTTTTTAATTTATGGTTAAGGTGTATTTTTGTCTCGTTCCCTCTCATTAGGTTAGTCTCGCGGATATGTTTGCTCGACGCTTGGCAGTCGCATTTTGTAGCGAGCACAGAGTAGGTGGTATCTACAGAGAATTTTTTTTAAATAGTTTTTGGTTGTAAGGTTAGTGTGAAAAGATGCTGTGTATTTCTATTAATAATCTAATTCGTTCAACAGGATGCATAATTATTATTTGTGGCGTCAACGATAGAAGCTTTCGATAACGTGAAGTAATTGCATTATGATTGGAGTAAGTTTTGTAATAAGTACCCGGATGTCGTTAGAAAGCGGTTCCCAGATCCCTCCCGTCTCAGGCCCAGAGTGGCACACCGTGTGGTTTTAGTTGGTTTGATTCCGACACACCGCCCCGCCGCAAATCCCGGTGGGGTGAAGGCCCGAGGGGGTTTCCAGAGGAACAAAAAAAATTGTAGTAGGTAGGTATATCTATTCAGTATTTATTAAGAGTAGGAGTAAAAATTTCCTCAGCAGCGGTCTCTTGGCGCGTCAGTGTACAAACTGAGCTTCATCGGTGTCAGTAGTCGAAATTTATTACGTCTGAATCCGTATATAAGGGAGTCGGATTTAGGGTCTGCAACGGAACCCCTAACGTCTATTCTAACATTTGAGTATTCGTGTTGTGATATTCGTGTGCCCTGTTCTTGCTTCGTCTTGGTGTGAACGCCCGAAATTGAACCTGTTAATCGTGAAGACTCAGCAAGAAATTTACAAACAGTTACACTCATATTCTCTTAGTTAAGAGTGCTGTTTTTGGAACGTAAAACTCCTTAACAATATCAAATATACAATCAAAACCAAAAGATACGCACTATACATACTTAAGTATATACAGATATCTACTTACCTAAATCCATACTTATATCATAAATGCGAGAGTAACTCTGTCTCTCTGTACTGCTCTCACGGCTAAATCACTGCACCGATTTTAATAAAATTCAATATACAAAGTAGCCTATGTCCTTCCTCAAGAATCAAAGTATTTTGATTCTTGAGGAAGGACATAGGCTACTTTTTGCTGCGATAACCGACGAACACGCAGGCGGAGCCGCGCGCAAAAGCTAATAGGTACATATAAATCTATACAAAAGCAAATATATTAATATTTACCATTATACTTATATTCGGCAACAATTATTGTCAGCAAATAACAATGACTGCCTCGGTGGCGCAGTGGTCTCGATTTCGATGTTTTTGAAATATTCGTATAATCTGCAAATATTTTTTTCGGAGTTTGGGTGTTTGCTATGTATAATATGTATATATTTACTAAAAAAAGCATACATTATATATTTATTTATATCAGTTTTCTACTACCCTTGATACAAGCTCAGCTTGGTTTGGGACTAGATGGCGCTATGTGTTAGATGTCCGAAATATTTATTTATTATTATTGAATCATGTGACAGATGGGAGACCAGCAAAAATCATGATAATCATTACTTCTCCTGGCTAGCCTGACTTCTGCATATCACTTTGTTTAACCACACAAAATGTGTCTTAGCCTCTAACATTAGAATGCGCCATTATTTTTTTTTCGTGATATCTTACAGAAAGGAATATTACCCATCCCGTAATTAAACAAGCAAAATTTATGCGAAGCCTTACGGAGGGCTCTCAAGGCTGTTTATTTTTGAAATCCTCGTTTATCATAATAAAAAGAATGTTCTCTGTCGCCTACACTCGTTTGCATACAAAAGCCTTCTCGAGAGGGCCAGCCGCTTTACCTTTGTAATTTATGTCTGTTATTTTAATGTAATGAATTATGTATGAGTGGAGTGTGAAGGGAGGAGTCTGGGGGTGAATATAGGTCTTAGTTTTCACCTTAGCTTATAGGTAGAAAGAGGTTATATATTTCATAAGTTGGTAAATTATCGAGTCATTAAAGTATGCCTGCCTGCGCGTATTATAACTGCTCCAAAAGGGTATAAATCCCAAATTGGAGAAGATTTCGTGTTATCCACAAATTATTATCTTGAATCTGGGTATTCTTTGTGTCCGTTTCATTTATGTTTGTAAAGACCTACGCGATACAGGATATATTATCTTTGCTTAAAAAGAAAGGTTTTGTGTGGATTTTTCCAAAATGTGATAACAATTCGTGGGGATTTCGATTTAGTCACTTTTTGACGCGTGTCGACTCATTGAACAGAATCCGCCGGTGGTCTGTGTTTGCTCTTTGGTCTGGAGTAAACCGTGTGAGAGCCAAGGCTACGCACGCGTGGACCAGTGCCACTGAAATGATATAAGAGTCTCAAGAACAGGACTGGAAATAATTGTATGCAGCCAAAAGCGTTATTCAATTTCCTCATAACTCTAGAGGAAGTCAGGTGTCAGGAACTCATAGCTACGCCACTCATCTGCATAATTTCCCCCTTCACAATAAAATATAGCTTCCCAAAGACAAACTTACAAAACGCATCAACAATTCCGACAAAAACCCTGTTTACAGTCTACATTCACGTCAACTGTCGAAGGGGGCTGAGCACACTCGATGCGTTCGTTACCTACCACTCGCTTTGATGCACAACTACCTTTATATCAAGCTCTGCCCACCCCACCACTCGTGCATACTGGGGTGAACATATTTGCGTAATTACTGTGATTGATGTTTAAAATAATGGTTTTATATCAATAGAAAGCATGGAAGTTTGAGTGGTGACTTATATTTCCTATTAGTTGTATTTGGTGTCACAACACTCAACTTTTTCATCTAATATTTTATGGTAGGTGATGGGCACAGGATCAGATAAGTGAAATCACAGTTAGTCAGTCCAATTCAAGTGAACTTTTTTAGACCACACTCCTTCCTACCTGGTAATTCTCTAATCTAATCTCTTACATTTTGGACAACTCCTGTACTAGGAATATTTTCTGTGTCGTGGGCGACTTTACAAACATACATAAAACGGACACAAAGTACACCTAAACTTAGAATAGCAATTTGTCGCTCACACGAAATGTTGCCCTAAATGGTTGACACTTGGAGAAGTGGGAAGCGGCGGGGCGACCGCTTGATCCACTAGACCATACGTGCAATCGTATCTTTATTCATTGTTTATTCCATATATAACAATAAGACATTTATTATCAGTTTTAAACATCCTTCAATTCATCATTAAAAAAAAACAATCAGAACACGGTAGTGCAAATGTCATCAAACGTCACTTCCAATTTGCGCGCGAAACGCATAACGCGGTTGTCAAATAAAAATAATGGGAATGACTTCTCCTCGGCAGCGGTACAAAGAGTCGATTCAATTAAGTAAATCCTTTAATAAGCAAATAAGCAGAAGTGAGAGTCGATGAGATCAAAGCTCTCGCGATGCTTCTACGGAGACCCCTCAATAGGCACGTATAAATCGACTACTCCAGTTACAACACACGGGTCTCGTATTTATATCTACCACGTCACGCCATACCGTGGTCGCGTTGAACGATTCAGTACATTGCAGTCGCGTAGATTGATGAGAAATGAAGAACAAAACTTTCACGAAAATAGATTAAAACAAATAATGTTTTTAGTTTCAAAACTAGAGCTCAATCGATGTAACACTATTTGAGCTTTTGATATTTATTAGCTAGTGGATCAAGCATTAATGCATTACAGAAATACGAGTTTTAAAATAAAAAGAGAAAATTGGTAAGCAATACCATTATTATTAACGTATTATGAATTTTTACCGCATCAAAACAGCTTGTAACTACGGCCGGTGTAACCTAGTCAAAACTTTAGGTAATTATAACCTTATAATTGTGTACCGCACCTGTGTATTTTACTTAATACCTTTCGTGAGCATGTAAGTGAACTGTATAGAGAAGACCGCTCAAAATCGGTAAGCGTTTCACATTTTACTACAACCACATAGCAAACGACAGTTGAATAATGTTATGTGTGTATGTCACAAACAAGCGCGCCTCGCCCTTTTTTTTCTTCGTGCGGAAATTCCCTCGATACCACTGTAGGGGAACGGCTGTCATGTCCCTCCAACACAAAGGGAGGATCCTCCGACTAGGCGAGGTGATCACGCCTGGCGGGCCACTGCCCAACGGTTCATGTTGGGAAGTTTATATATGTTAATCGGCGCGAAAACTTCTATGGCGCGATGCAGGATTGGTAGCTTCTACGTACACTACGTCGGTAGATGGCGTTGTCATATGTTTTTGTAACCGCTGTATGTGGAAGTCACTACACCACCGACTAAAACCGCACGCTTTCTCGGGTACTGGAAACCGGGGAACCAGGTGCACCCTAGCCAGGAAAACCTTGGATCCCCAACGTACCTCGGGCCACCTACGATTCGTGGATGGCTCCCTGGCTGCCCTGTGTGAAAACCCCTATGTTCGCGTTCGCTCACGCTCTGCAGTGTCCGCCCCTCCACCAAGCCTACTTTCTTTGGGCCCCATAATTATATATCTACATATCGCTTTCTACTTAATTATTTACTTGTAATATAATATAGATAATATTAATTGTATTATTTTAACATAGGTACTACAAACTGAAATGATCACAATCACCCCTTAAATTATTTCTAAGTGGAGTAAACCCTGCGAGGCCGACTTGGAGTAGTCGTGTTATAACAGTCAAGTGTGGCGGAGAGTGCGCTATCTACATCAGATGTCTTGGGCGACTGACAGCGAGCCTGACGTCCGCCCCTCAGCCACCGCCCGCCCCTGACGCCTAATCGAGATTTGATCACGCTTTTAAAGCGATATAACGACAGATACGAGGCGACTGCGTCACTGTGAGGTGTGCTTGAGAATGAGGGCATTTTAGAAATTGTCTTTTAATCCTATAAAAGTTATTATCTATTTGATTTCTTGTTAAGTGCTGTACGTATATTACCTATACGTAAATATATTGCAGAAAGTTTCAATTCTCATCAATCATCATAAACAACACAAAATGTCCCACTGCTGTGTCGGGTCTCCTCTCAAGAGAGGGTTAAGGTCGTACGTCCCCACTCTGGCCGAGTGCGCGTTGGGCACTGGTAAGATTACGTTGTGGCAACGTTATCTTGACCTTGGATGTTTTAAGCCGACCACCTAAGCCACAAGTGGCCTCCAACCAAGCTTCACGACTGTTATCCTATGATAACAACCGAATCACGGAGAGACTCATAGTTTCATGCCACCAGCGGTCACTCGTCCAAATACTTACCGCACCGTCGTTTCGTACCCTCGTTGATTGTTTCTAATCACTGACTGTAACTAGGCTATGAACGCCTCAATTTTTTAATTAGTTCAATCTTGCTTTATAATTATTAGAGCTTACAAATTAATATCAGACGTGTTTCTTTGTGGCCAGAGAATCGGAGATCGAAGATAGGTAAAGAGCGAAAACCTTCCTTCTTTCGCAGTCGGGTAAATACAATCTTTTGAATCGTCATAAACAATGGAAACAATTTTTATATACCTTTTTTCTGGTTATGATATATTTATGATAATTGATAAGACTGCCTCGGTGGCACAGTGACTTACAGACTGCTGATCAGCTAATATTTGTTTTGAAGTTTGATTGTTTTCTATGCATAATACGCATGGGCGTACCGAGGGGGGAGGGGGAGCAGGTAGAGGCAGCTGTCCTTCCCTGGGTTTGGTTATATCCTTACTAACTATCTTTTTTATGGTTAAAGTTAAAAAAAATCCTTTTTGCCATTTGAAGTACAAGATACAACTTGTAAAAATCGTGTGTCGCGCCCTTTCTACCCACACGCTAGCAGCGCTGCCAGCAAAAATGCCGCGCTTGGAACCTCAATCGGTGGCCGCCTCGGTCCACGCACTCCACCCTTCCATAACAATATTACTGAATCTAGTCGAGCCACTTTGAGTACCGTGAAGATCAGATCATCGAAGAACTCCAACTTAGGGGTCAAATTCTGACAATTCCGAACCCGAAAAGCTGGACTGATTTTGACGGAACTTTCATTGCATATGATGTAAGGAGTAACTTAGTCTAAGTACATCAAAAGCCCNTCAAATTGCAGGGTCTATTTTTTTTTTTTTTAATAGGAGAAAGGGACAAATGAGCAGATGTGGCACTTGATAGTAGGTGACTACCTGAACTCCATTGAAAAGTAAAAAGTTCGATGACTTTGAGAGATATAATTTTCTGTCTAGATAGATCAGTCATCTATCTAGACAGAAAATTAAATGATATCTCGATGTATTCAAAAGTAAGAACACTTGATAGACTACCTGTAAATAGGACGAAGACTATTGACAAATTTCAAAGGGTGAAACAAATGAGAAATATTTTATAACAAAAAGATAAATTTGTGGTGCACNCCCGATCACCTAAGCCACAAGTGGCCTCCAACCAAGCTTCACGACTGTTATTCTATGATAACAACCGAATCACGGAGAGACTCATAGTTTCATGCCACCAGCGGTCACTCGTCCAAATACTTACCGCACCGTCGTTTCTTACCCTCGTTGATTGTTTCTAATCACTGACTGTAATTAGGCTATGAACGCCTCAATTTTTTAATTAGTTCAATCTTGCTTTATAATTATTAGAGCTTACAAATTAATATCAGACGTGTTTCTTTGTGGCCAGAGAATCGGAGATCGAAGATAGGTAAAGAGCGAAAACCTTCCTTCTTTCGCAGTCGGGTAAATACAATCTTTTGAATCGTCATAAACAATGGAAACAATTTTTATATACCTTTTTTCTGGTTATGATATATTTATGATAATTGATAAGACTACCTCGGTGGCACAGTGACTTATAGCATAACCAGCCAACCCCTCCCCCCCTTCCTCCTGTCCCAGAACCTGGGTACGCCCATGATAATATGTATTTACAAAAAAACTATATAAGTTTTTATATCACTTATCTAGTAGATTTTTCAGGTATAATGTAAATGAAATTACACAAAAATATAATTAAGAATAAAAGATAATTAATTATGTGGACAATTGAGTGCAACTCTTTCAAATTACAGATTTAAACTCTTGAAACTGTAAAAGATTTTAAATTTTTCCCCAATTGTGAATATCAGGTGTAAAAATATTTAAGTATGTAAGAATGGTTACCCATCCAAAGATGTCTAGAATGTCATAGCCTATATATTAACACAATTAAATGTAAAGTGTGTAAAATGTCGTGGTTGGGAATCGAATTTTCACCCTCCGGTTTAGTAGTGAGGAACATTAGTGGCATAACGTTGAGTGATGTTAATTCGATTTTATATAGAACCAAACTTTACATTGTGGTCCACAAATTGTTATTCAAAGCCCAAGTCTGGGGGTTCCTTGTGCCTGTTTCATATATATAAGCCTGAAAAGGACGGGTTAAGGTTCGTTATCTGAAGATTATAAAGAAAAAAAAAGAAGCCGCTGCTCCTGTGTGTTGCTTAGATATTTTAAACTACTCAATGGATTTTAATGCAGTTTTCATCAACAGATAGATTATTAGGAAACAAATCAGAGTGTTTTAAAATTGAAAGTTTTTATAGGTTCGATGAATTTGAGAAATAAACCTTCTGACGTATAAAAGAGACGTTATTCAAAACACTCTTAAAATCATAGTATAACTAGTATCTGTTATCCTAAGTTATACTTTCTTTTTAAGTATTCTTTATTGTCGCCAAGGTCGTTAGGTGAATAAAATTATGATCGAATTTCGGTCACTGGACTACTAGTAGCGCTATCTTTTAAGTGTAAAATAAACTGCTAGTATCAGTTTATGAAATACTTTAATAGGTGTCGCGGTTTTAAGCTACAATGCAATCTGTATTTCTCTGTACTCTGAGAACACTCCGCAAAAAACTATAGTCATGGACAGAATACCTAAGAAATCATCATCCTCATTATCTCAACGGAAACACGTGCACAGCTAGACTTAGGCCTCGCATGTATGAGTTTCTCACGAACTTCATCGGGTCCCATGTTATCAAGCTTCCGTCCTCTAGTAAATAATCTAAGAAACATACTAACTATAATAATTCTGATTCAATAAATATAGAAATCTTGTCAAACGCCTTTAGGCTTAGTTACAGGCCGGAGATCACGGCTATTATACGTAGACTATTTAATATGAATTATCTCACTGTCCACTACCTGCTCGTCCCCTCAGAGTAGAGGGTCACAACTTTTAAAATAATTAACTCTTTCAATAGTGGGTGGCGACTACATATTAAAATAATTCACTGTAGCCACCGCAGGTGGGTGGACAGTGGGAATAATACCTTTAATATTCATAATAATAATTCAATAATCATTATTACATATATGTTATTGAATGTTTTTCTAATTCCGAGTCTTATGCTGAATGGACATTGTTTACAAGTAATATGAATTTAGTTTGTTGATCTATCGATAGATGGCGTATCTCACAATTTCTGAATCATGATGTACTTTAATTCAATAGCGATGGACCTAATATGAACAAGCATTTATTGTTCGTTAACTTTTAGAGGACAACCTCTACCTGGAAGAGTACTCGTTGCTAAATGATCGGCAATATGGCTTTAGGCCGAACCGCTCCACGGGTGATCTATCGTAATGCGCTCACCTTTGGGGTGAGGCTATTGACAGGCATGTGGAGTCTTTGCCCATGAGCCTTGACATGTCCAAAGCTTTCGAGAAGGTTTGGTATCGCTCGCTTCTATCCAAACTTCCCGCATTTAGCCTGCTCCCCTCAACTTTTCACCTGGGTAGCCGCCTTCCTGCAGCAGCGCCGCAAAGGACCCTAATGGTCCTTCGACGTCGACGTCGACGTGCGACCTCTGAATTTCGGCAGGTAAATGCCAGTGTACCTCCAGGCTCCGTCTTGTCGCCCACGCTGTTTCTTCTGCATATCGGTGACATGTTGGACCTTGATAATACATACTGCTATGCAGACGACAGTACAGTTCATGGGCTATATCTTGGTCACCCTACAGCCAAGTCTGCAGACGTTGAGGAAAAAGTACGGGACCTGGTCGCTGAGCTCGACCTGGTTATGAGCCACATCTCTCAATGGGGTAGTGAGAATCTGGTCGAGTTCAACGCCAAGAAAACACAGGTGTGCGCGCTATCTACCAACAAGTCTCCCTTCCTTCCTCTCCCCACTTTTCGGCATACTCTACTACTACCTATAAACTCGGCATCCTGGGTATGGATCTCTGTCGTGATCAAAACATGCGTTAGTACATAGAGAACGTCATTAAAGCGGCCTCGCGGAAATTAGGTGTACTAAACAGAGTGAGACGGTTCTTCTCCCTCGGGCATCTATGTCTTCCTTACAAGATTCAAGTTCGCTCGTGCGTGGAGTATTGTTCATCTAATTGATGGTGCCGCTCTTTATCTGTTTGACGCTCTTGATCGGTTACAGCGACGAGCAATCCGCATCATCGGTAGTCTCGAAGCCATCGAGTTCCTTGAACCTCTGCAGCTGCGAAGAGATATTGCCTCTATGGCAGTCCTTTACCGCCTGTATCATTGGGAGTGTTCTAAACAGCTCTTCCATCTGGTCCTTCCTTCTCTCTTCCTCTATAGGACAAAGTGCTGGCCTTCGAAGTCACTCTAGGAGTAGTTGTTATACGTTTTGGTTCTTCCTTGTACCGAGCGATCAAAACATGGAACTCGCTACCACCGCATGTTTCCCTCCCATTATGATTTTAAGGTCCGGGTCCTTTAAGCGGGCGTGAAAAGCATTTCACTAGGCCGCCATAGTGTGGGTCATCATGCTGCTCTGTCCACATTCGCATTAACTATGGTGACCACCACTTTGGATTCTGTTTATGTTTTCCATTTTATTTTGGTAGCTTAAACATAAAAAAACATGTATTAGTAACATAATTTACTTGGATTAAATCGAAGAATATACCTCTTTAACCAGTTCCGATAAAAAAAAAGGAACCTGGGGGAAGTTTCCATTGGGGTAGAAAAATGAAAGATGATTTTCTAGTAAAAGACAGCATTTTTTGTAATTTCTTTATTTTTTCACCATTTATCGTAAAACTTTCCTACGGCACACCGCGCGTCGCAGTCGCGCACCAATATTCCGCCTTGTGTATGTCGAGCCATTCTCTCGTCGGACCGCGCCGCGCCGTGACGTCACTCGCGTCCCTCGCGTCACGACGCCGCTCACAACACGGCTGTTCCCCTCCTTATCTTACATGACGTGTTGCGCTCACAAATGTTAAGAAACGAGACATGGACAGTTTACAAAATTAATTTTGATTAAAAATATAACAATTTCAATTGCTCTTTTACAAAATAAATAGGCGTTAAAATTTAGGTATAAAGTAGAAATAATATTATATCCGTCGTAAGTACACACAAGCACCATTAGCTGCAGTTTAACTGCCTTTTCACACATTCGATAGTAAACCCTCCACGCTACAACTTACAGTACAACATTGCTTGGCAATTCATTTGAGTGTAGTCTTATGTTGTAGAGTGGAATACCAAAACCTTCCCTCAATATACATATAAATTAATGTTACAGATACAGCAATTATCCATCGAATTTTAAAAATAACTTCTAAGACCGTCTTGCCAGTATGCTGGCATACAAAAATTTCAAGCATTTTAATACATTAAAATTCGATCGGGAGATCTGTCAATGTTCAAAACACCACCGTTACACAATTTAGTGTCAAAACAATAGACGTAAAAATAACAAGTATATAAAATACTAGTATAATAATAAACCTATAGGAAGTTATACATCACACTATACAATCTTTGGATACAAAATCTATCTGGGGCTCTCGTCACGTCACCAGCAACGGCAATTTGCTATGGCACTCCCAGACGACCGTGTTCTCTAATAAAGTGTTCACTGTGCAAATATGGAATTGAACTTGTTTGCCATCGTAGGTGACATTACGTGAACACCTCGGTACCCGGCCTCACGCCGACAGCCATCGACAAGTGTTGAGTTGCGCAATTATTGAGTCAGTGTCGCAACTGTCGGGCGTGCGGTCGCGCAACGACTCACATCAAACCAGTCTCAATACAAGCGAACCGTGTCTTACACGAATTGAGAAAATTTAGAACTTCGCAAAAAAACCAAATAAAATTTATCCTCATCACATGAGCCATGTCAGTCCCACCGTTCCACACATTACGATATCGACATTACCGACTAATCCGTTGCATATTGGGTGTCTATTTTTAAGGTAATATCACTTGTCTATTAGTTCGAGTGCAGTTATATAAAATCATAAGTATGCTGCAAGACTATTTATTACACTGCGTCCGTGTAAGACACATCGCATCAGCAATCATCGTTACATCGATATCGCTTCCCTTCACACTCCCCTCCTCTTCATACACAACACCCAATATGCCATCACCTTTAAACCTAACAACCACATTTATATTGCAATCTATTTTTTACAACTTAGCTTCATTCGCGAACGCAATCGCGTTAATTGGCAACACGAATACGTGCGCGTACGCATACCAAACGTGCACGCGCGGCAGTTAGCGTGCGTGCACGCACTCGTGGCATGTGCAAACCTATCTAGACAACGCCCTGTCGCTCGGTACACTACAGAACACAGTTTGTATCCATCCTCCTCACCCTAAGGAAAACATGTACACGGTGGCCGGTCATCTTCAAATACTCTAATAGAATTGAAAAAAAAATGTAAAAAACATGTAGCTATTGTCGTTGAGTGTGCGAGAAGCACAGACCGAACTAAATATTGCCAAGCAGCTGATAGGCTTACGTGTGAATATTTGAAAAACACCGAACCACCAAATGTATCGATACTATACATAAAATATTTAGGACACAATATTTCGAAATTGTTATTTTCATTTTTTTAAGTCTACAAATCATTTACCATTATTAAATACAAACTACAATCAATTGGCAGTATCATTGTTTACCTCCCCACCTTCATTCTCACTGATATCTTAACTCGTGACGTTTCGCGACGACTCTCAGTCGAGCAGTGACGACATGCGCAAGCGCCGCACGCACTACACTGCCGATCGCTCCACACTCCACGACAACTGTCTGCGTACTAAGGTGCGATTAGCGGGTACAGTGCGCGCGACACCTTTTCAAAACGCGTCGACCAAATCTTTTTGCTCTCACTTATCACGTTCCGACAGTTGTACAAGGTCGAACGCGTCGTACCGATATAACTGTCGGATCACACTTATCGTACATAAAAACTGAAATTAAAAATAGTATCATCGACCTGAATGGTACAATGATTTGAAACTGAAGCATTCTCCTCCTCCCAATGGACGTAAATACAAAGGGTACTCTAATACATACATGTGATGAAACCGTGCGGAATTTTCCGCACGGAAAGTGCTCACGCAGCGGACGGCGCCAGTCGCCTGCTGCGTGATCACCTTTATGATGACTGCAAAACGTGTTATGGCACGTCCTAAGCATACATTTACAGTCCAAACTGGCGTGTGTCAGTACTCGACTACTCGTCGATTAATCATTTAAAAACTGTGTTCGCGATGGTATACTAGTGATATCGATACCACACACGCCAGTCCGACGGTACTATCTCCTATGCCTAAAAAACAACTCCTGTCACTCGTATGTGATCCCTTCAACCGTTTACACTAACTGGGGACAGTTGTGTGTCTGTACATGTCAATGTGACTGTATTTGTGTCCCCCTGACCGCGGAGTGTCTCCTCACCATATCGAATCTGTAACCTATACGTATCGGCCACACGTCGAAGCGCCTAAACGTCAGAAATTTATTCACCAAACAAATATAAACCGAAACTGAAGATATCGTTACATTTTCTTATTAAACAGACGCAAGAACCATTACCATTCTTTTTCCGTACTTTTCTGCCGCAAATGATTATATAGTGTACACCCGTCGCCGCATCTTTACATACAGTGTTGCCGTCCCGACGCCGTGTGCTCAATCAACCGCCCAAATATATAGCACATACATAATAACTAAACCCACAACATATGGAGCTGCAAACCTATCCTGTTTTGTAACTGCATCTCAAAACCGCCCAGTACGTAGTATTGTTTCATCCACTATTTTCATACTATTACATTTTTCATATATTTTTATTTCAATCTCAGGTACTGTGGTATTGCTTACATGTAATTATAAAATGTTTTTTTTTGTACATTGGCGGTATAAGGCGGTAATCGGTGTGTAAGAAACAAGCCAGAGATCTAAAACCGTACCAAGCTACTAGCTTTACTGAGGATATGATAACATTAGACGACCGTTCAACCCCCGAATTCAAAGTATTTAATGAAACAAAGGACCAAAGTTCGAAGGACCATGTTCCAACCAAAAAAAAACGGCGGTAGAACCACCATCCCTGTCATCGTTTTATATTCTCTGGCTCGGATCGCATCGTCAAACGATGTCTATTGCAGTGTATACGGGAACAGTAAAACAATGAATGGTGTATTTCACAGTGAAGTGTCGTAGTAAAACAAACGGTTCGACTAGCAGCGCAAACGCTCACCTACATCGAACCTAACGATAAATAATCTTTTAGCAAAACATCAATTAATATCAGAAATATAATTAAAACTAACGTACTATTATAACTCTGATTTTTTTTAAGAATAGCAGTTGAATCGTTTCATATCTATAGTGACCTATTTAACATTTAGGAAGCGTGGGGCGGTACGGTGGGCACCGGCGGCGTTACACGTTGGATCTACAGACGAAATGAGTTTAGATTAACGAAGAGTTTGTAACAAGTCTAACTCAGATCTCTCTCTACACTCTCCGATCTCTCATCATCTTTGTGGCTAAATATTTATCTCACAGCTTCAAGGATCTCATTTTAAGCAATGGTTGTTTAGTGGCACAGGTGGCAAAGTAAACAGATCCAATATGTATGTGTATCGCCGACGGTGCGTCGCTAATAATGAATATTATAATAATTGACTATCACCACTGACTGCACACGCGAATTCTCGAAACACTTAAAAACTCAGCATGGGACTAATGGACATACGTTCGACGGATTGGAAAAAAATCGTGGTCCAAATTGCAGGGTCTATTTTTTTAATAGGAGAAAGGGACAAATGAGCAGATGTGTCACTTGATAGTAGGTGACTACCTGAACTCCATTGAAAAGTAAAAAGTTCGATGACTTCGAGTCTCCAGAAGGTAGGTGTATTTAATTTTAAAGACATAGAGATATAATTTTCTGTCTAGATAGATCAGTCATCTATCTAGACAGAAAATTAAATGATATCTCGATGTATTCAAAAGTAAGAACACTTGATAGACTACCTGTAAATAGGACGAAGACTATTGACAAATTTCAAAGGGTGAAACAAATGAGAAATATTTTATAACAAAAAAGATAAATTTGTGCTGCATGGTGCACATGGTCTAGAAAGAGCCTAATTTTGACAAAAATTCTGAAATAACGCAAGAGAAATATGAATGTGAACGTATGCCAATTGTCATTAATGAACCTAATTTAACGAGTAGTATTAAACTGTTAAGCGGATTGAGGGGGTCATGCGTCGCGGCGCGGGGTGTGAGGGGCTGCGCTGTATCACAGAGGGCAGCACTAGACACTCGGCTGACAAATAACCCACGCGATAACTAGCTCCACAACAATAAACTATTATTATTATTAGATAGAATCTCCATTATACATATTTTAGTATTAATTTTATTATATATTTTTTTATTGACTGAGCGCCGAAGCGTATATAATCACCTTTTTATTCTATAAACTCTGTAGATCTTAAACGCCTATGGAACTAAAATTACATTTTGTACCATATAGTTGTTTGTTTTAAAATTAAGCCACAATACGCGGGACGTGGCTACGGCGAGCCCCGCCCCGCGATCTCACGCACACACGCGCATACGCATCTACAACTCGTCATGGCTACTTGCAAGATCAACAATAGGAGAGGGGTTATTTAAACATTATTATTACAGCTATTAAATAGTTCAAGACAATATATTGCTTAAGTCAGTCAACTCGACCCAAATATCTAACGTTTTATTATTTTAAATCCATTTGTTTATATCTATAACGGCTTTTAGTTAAAATTATCATGTTATCGTAAGTGGAACACGCGTCGCAAGTAGCGAGCGATGCGAGCAGTGCGATGCGCGCGCGCAGTCTCGAGCGGTTCGGATCACCGGAGAAGGCGCGGCCCCCCGCCCCCCGACGTGACGTCACGCTCCCCTCCAACAACGGAACTAACCTAACTTACGTTACGTCGACTACACCGCGCCGCCCTCGCTACGTTTATATTTCTATATTTATTCGTATAGAGAAGTGATTTTTTTTATATAGGAATTTTTAATTTTTTTTTCTTCTATATGTAACATTTTTATCGGACGTCACCAACTTATGTCACTCTATATAGATAATGGTCTCCACGAAAAAATGTACTGTAAATTAACCTACATAGAGATCGCATTCGACTAAGCCGGGAACGCCGACGAATCCCGGCCGCAGTCGGACGGCTCCGGAGCTATTTCTATGTATTCTTAGAGGGTGAAAAATACGCTATTTCTTATGTCGTGTAGGGCGCGGGCCCGCAGCCTCCCTGGGGCGGGACCCGCGCGGGGCTCTAACACTAACCACATACTTGTATCAATGTTAAAATCTCATATGTCCACAAAAAAATAATGCGTCGAGTCTCCGTCTGTACCAAAATCGACTCAAGTACATAGTTACTAATAGAGACAGAAACGATTACAATTATACAAAAACATTAACATTCAGTTCATTCATGGCGAAGCTTGTTTCCTATTACAATGGCAATATTTTTTTTTGTAACTTAAGTTTTAAAGATACATTAATACAATATTGAAAATCTATCTTATTGTTCAATACATAAAGTCGCATTCAGCCCAATCATATCGCGAGTTCGGTACTAACAGGCATTTATAAAATCATTTTAAGACTAACAATTGAGTAGATGATATTGCGTTTTAAGTTGAAATCGCTTGCACTCACTATCATTCGACGACATATTTTGTTACTAAATATGCTACAAAGTGCAAGGTATTTTTAACTTAAAGCAGAGCATTTATATTTTAAAACAATAGTAAACCATAGACCATAATGCTTTTTTGTTGCAGATATTTAAATACGAAACCATTGTATGCATTTACTACGTAGATGTTCAAATGTTATCCTGCATCTCACTCTAATTCTCACTAAAATGAACTTCGAAAATATCTATAGCTCCCTATTTAAATCTGCAAAAGAAACAAACAATTATGACCCTTATGGTTAACAAAAGATTCCAGTACCCTATGATAAACGAACAGATTATACAATAGGCCATAAATACAACGTGAATAACACAGACAATTTATAGTACTGATGTTATGTATCACAAATTGTACTCAGCCGAAGATATCTAAAAAGATTCGGATACGGACGGCTTGTAATATGAAATGTTATAAATGACACAAAGCAATGACTATCGCTAAATCTTCGTTTCGTGGTACAGGTAAGGTTATTGAACCCTAGGAAACTTTTGACTGAGTAAATAAGAAATAACAGGGATATTGAATGTAGTTATTAGTGGGCAAGAGAAATATAGTAATTATTATTATTAACAATTTCAGTATATTCGATATGGATACAATAAAAACAAGCGTTTCATTGTAACGTTGTTGGCAAACGATTGTAGGACTTAAAAGCAATGTAAACAATATCACAGGAAAAATATTGCTATGATAGATAGGGAATTTGTTTTGAGTAAAATAGTATTCAAATGCAGCTCCAATGTTGATGAATGCTTGTATATAGCGGAGCTTATACTGCACTTAGACAATTATCATGTAGACGTTCTTTTTATAGTGTAAACTAGTGTCCGTCAAATGGTCGACATTGAAATCATTGCATTTTCAAAAGGTTAAAAAAGAAATAGCAATTTTTTATCAGACGGACAAGGAATAAAGTACTATAGATAACTATAGATATGAGTTATGTATGTTCAGATGTAAATTTTTATTAAACTCGATAACAGATATTCTTTCTATGAAATATCATAGTCATTCAACACATCACAGCATTTAACGGCCCACTGTGGTGGTAGACATAGGTCTCTCTAGGAAGGAAGCGTGCGATATATATTTACATTACTCAAAATCCTACAGTTCAACAAAAGCAACAGCGGTTGATGCGACGCCTAAAGCTACCATAAAAGGTGAAACTCCGGGGTAGTGTAGTCATAAAAAAATGAAAAACAAAAAAAAATTGCATAAATACATTAGTAAAGTAAGTTTAGTTGTAAGGCACGCCCGACGCCTGGTGTAGTGCTGACCTTAAACTACTGCGTCCCGCGCACTCCAATACATACTTACATACATATATACACAACACAACTCACACACACGCACTTGACCCGCGCCACACACACACACGCACACACTCATAGCGTACAACACTTACCAATATTACTTCTTTTTTTATTTGTTGAAATGAATATTATTTTTTGTATATATAAAACTGCTTAAAACATAGTAATCAAACACGGACAATGAGAGATGTTACATGAAAGATGTTGTGTTGTACGTATATAGAGGGTGTAACGAGTTAGGGGGGCAGATCGCGTAACACAGGGTGCTTACATAACCAAACTAAAGCTATCCACATGCACCCGGCCGCGTCCGGCACATATAGGCGGAAATAACAATACAACAACATATATATATTGACGTGTCTTTTCATTGATGTCGTACATGATTTGAAAATATCATATTTTTATTATTAATGATATTTCTTTGCCAAATAAATGTCGACCAAAAGGTCTAACAAATAAAACACAAATTACTCTGTCTTAGATGACATCAAAAAATTCTATACTGATTTCTTTTTGAAAACGAGTATTTCTTTTTCAAATCATGTTTTTTTTACACGATATTCAATAATATACGTTGTTTTAGTGTATCAATTTTTATAACCAATTCTACACCAATTTTTAACGTTAAACGTTAAAAACAAAAATTTTAAAAAAAGAGACCAATTTTTCTTTCAATTTAGAATCGAAAAGCGTCTAATGACGTAACATATAACCCTATCAGATATATATTACATGGACCGCGGCCGCGTCCATCACACATAGTAACATTTTAAATCCATCGGATTTTACGCCTACGAGTATATCACAGCAGTGCGTGTCACTTATCTAATGATTCGAGTAACCGACGCGTACGCCGGTTGTATACGAGCCCTGTAAACACCCGGTGCCTTAACGTTATATTGCGGGGCGACGCCGTGGGACGTCCTTTACGTGCTGTAGAATGGTTAGGGGGAAATGTCACCGTAATATCCGTAAATCCATAAACCTTTAACGTGAGAATTGTTATTATTGACGTGAACCATGAAATTATAAAGGATTGAAAAGCAGTTTATTGTAAAGGACGGCCCACGAAATCGGAACACCCCTCCGCACACACTCGTGCCTGTCGTATCTCATTGTAAACAGACAAAAAACACTATAATTAAATAATCAATATTTAAAAAAAACACATACACCTACAAACTAGATAAGTGGGCATTTTACTTTTTTTTCTTTTCAATTGAATTTGAATATTTTATTATGTTTCGACCAAGCCAGGGATGTATTCGTATTCTTTTTACCTATATACCGAATAATACCAAACATATCGACATATACCATACATATCTACCTGGCTATTTAATATCATATAACTTAACAAAAAAAATATGACTTATATTCTGGAATTACAAATCCATCTCGTTATAATGAACCATCAATCGTTCCATTTCATTCTCGTTATCATGTGCCGAAAACTATTTACACAAATTAGACAAAAAAGAAGAGAAAAAAAATACAGTGATAATTTAAAAAATAAAGCTCAAAGCCAATGTCTAAAGTTAGTTTTTTGTTTCCGAAACAATAAGTGCGACCACTGTCGATGTGGCCGCAAATGTAATAATTTAGATTAAAAAGGCCACAAATATGTTTTGTATTGAAAAAGCCCTCGGGCCCCGACTACAGTCGCCGACTTTCCTCCTCCCTCGTACAAAGCATTCCTATCACAATTATAATCATCAACAAGAAATAAAATTGTCAAAGTGCAAACATCGTTTAGTACCATACTGAGAACGGCTGACGCGTACGTCGGTGGGCGTCGCTCGACGCCCGTGCGCGTCGCAGCGTCACATATACATAACTACATATTAATCATATACAATACTATATACACACAATAATGAAGCATCAGTTTTTGTCGTATGTTGAACGTACGGAGACCGGAACGGAGAACGGAGTGAGGTGTACGTACTGCCTGGAGAGTGCGAGTAGGTACACGGGTATTATGATGTGATGTAGCCGCAGGGATGTGGCCGCCCGCAGGTGTCGGCTTCGTCGGCGAGCTCAGTACAGGGTGCTGATGCCCACGCATCAAATCCGGTTCGGCGCGCTGCCCGTGAATGTGTCCTACGCACACGAACCTCTCCTCATTATACTTATACACACCTGTACGATGCAAACTAGTAGCACATGGTTAACAAGCGATAAATAACCTTATTTATATATAGCGCAAGCGAGATAATGCGATGACTGTCAAGTGATATATAATACAGTATTATTTTTTAGCATGAACTAGTTTTAAAATATTATAAGAGAATAAAAATTTGATATGTAGTCTAAGAAGAGTCGATACCTAAGAGCGAGAGAGAAGCTAAAAGCAAGAAGATTATTGATGAGTAGGAAAAGATAGTTATTATTATATCGTCTATATCTCATAACACATTCTATAGATATCTAAGCCGAAACTAGGAAAATATTGATGAAGCATCTAACAGATATGAATATCACATTGTATGATTTTAGTATTACTAACTAATTTAGTAGTAAACTATGTTGCTGAACCAAGAATTATGAATCTAGAACTTAAAAACACTAAAGTAAAACATTTTTAGCCAATAGTTTATTTTATGAACTAATGAATAAACGATGGAGCAATTAGTAATACCTGAATGTTATATGCATTAGTATAAATATATACTTAAATTAGTGATTGGAGTGATAATATGTGACGAAGTGTCTACCGTGGGTGTGGCTTAAATAGATTCAATAGTTGGGTGAGTATTTCGAGTGATAGGGGTATGTCTTGACGTGTTGTCGTGTATGTTTGTCATTATTGTATTATTTATTTAAATAGATATCTCAAAGATTGATTAATATAAAAACAATAATCTGTTGAAAGCATGAGAAGAGAAATGTCCTCAATTTTTCGGTGAAAAAACAACCCTAAAGTGAAAAAAGTACTACAGTATTTTATTTATATATGGTGAAATTTGTATGGATAAATATCAATGTGTCGTGGAAACGCTTCGTAAAAATTAATATAAAAAATATAAAAAAAATGAACACCAAAAATATTCCACGTCCAGTTAAATATGTGTAAAAAATAGTAGCAGTGTATATAGTTAGTTATTTTTAAGTAGATCGCTGTTGTCATACACATCTGATACAATCTCCACGCGTCATTATAATTAGTTGTAAGTATGCGGTAGTACTTTATATAAATGAATGTGTGAAAGATTAGAAGCGAATGTCCAAAGTAGTGTAGCGTGTACGTACTATGTCGAGCGCGCGCCGGTCGGCGGGCGAGGGCCCCGCGGCGCCGGGCCCCGCGCCCGCTCCCCCCGCACCGCCCGCGCCGCCCGCGCCGCCCTGCCACGACATCACACCGTCACCACACTATCTCGCTTGCTTGTCACACAGTACGACTAACTAACAATCTTTCATAGTCCACCGCTTGACATGCGCCTTTCAATAGAAAGGTGGTTCTGGTCTACCCTAGGTTTTTTACAGTACTATAGTCCTGAGCTGCCTAGGTCGGATCTTACGAAACTCATGGGTAAATAATAAATAACAATAAATATTTCAGGCATCTTACACACAACGCCATCTAGTCCCAAGTTAAGCAGAGCTTGTGTTATGGGCACTAGACAACTGATATAAATACGTTATTTTTATAAATACCTACATATAATACATAGAAAAGACCCAAACTTCGAGACAAA
Source organism: Hyphantria cunea (assembly GCA_003709505.1). Classification (NCBI taxonomy): domain Eukaryota; kingdom Metazoa; phylum Arthropoda; class Insecta; order Lepidoptera; family Erebidae; genus Hyphantria; species Hyphantria cunea. The sequence continues at coordinate 241,553 of PKRV01002688.1, forward strand.
TATTTGAAGATCATACAAACACTTGGTCGGACCCGGGAATCGAACCCGAGACCTCAATCACAGCAGTCGCATACGCTACCACTGCGCCACCGAGGCAAGTAGAATGGGGGGTAGTGAGTGACATTTGTATAAAGGTATCCCTTTACTTATTAAGGTATACCAAAATGGCCGACGACAGGAAGATAGTCGACTCTCACGACACCCAGTAATTAGACGAATTACTAAGTACGAATACAACAAAATGAATAAAAAGGAGAAAATGTTGCAATTAAAGTTCTTTTATCACAAAACCATATTTTTGATAGAAGAACCTTAACAACAAGCTCTTCAGAAGCATTCAAAACTTTTAAGATAGTAAGTGCATATTGGAACATTGAAAGCTTTTTCTAAACGCCGTTCTGTATTATACTCATATGGATTAAAATATCTACGTTACTACCTCTAGGCTACTGGTGCTAACCATCGGATATAGCAGCGAGGATCCAGGGGAACCTAGAGAGGAAACCCCTGAAACCCCGACGAACCAGTTTTCTGTACACTTAGAAGATAAAAGATTATTTATAATGGATGCAGAGAAGTTTTTATAGAGTTCGTACCTGATGCGAGTCGGAGGTCTGATGCGCGCGACACATCTTGTCGCAGTAGTCGGCCAGGATGTCGCGGAACCGCGTCCAGCACTTCTCGGGCACCGTGATCGCAGTGCGGAAGTTGCTCTTCACCTGGGGGACAAATGTCGACTACCTCTATTACTTTACAACTTTTAGAAAGGTTCACGATGTTATTGATGACATGCTTTTTGTACGGGTTTGAGCTCGTGAGCACTGATGCCTCTTAGCTTAAAAAAAAACCGATGTTTCGGTTTATTTTTTTTAATAACAAAAGTACATAAAAAGAGAAGGTTCTCAATTCGACTGTATTTTTTTTTTGTTAGTTACCTCAGAACTTTCGACTGGGTGAACCGATTTTGAAGTTCTTGAAGTCGGTTGGTTTTGTTAAAATTTTTGTTTATTAAAATTTCAAATTCCGCACCAGGAATATGTCCTGTCGCAAGGGACTTTGCAAACGAACATGAACCGGAAACAAATAACATCCAAACTCAAGACTTTGTGGATTCATCTTCTTCTCATAATGGAGATTGAAACCCTAACAACGAGTGCAGAAGCAATTAGCAAGATGGCCGCTTATACGAGTCCGTCATTCGTGCAGTCGATATCCAAATACGAAAGAAAAATATTTCGGACTTTAATCAATGTGTTAAGAAGTTAATGTTGGTAAAACTCTAAACATCAAGTCTAAAACAAATAGATTAGTACTATTTGAAGCACAAAAGGACTTTTTCTTCTTTTTTTTTGGTCGGAAATCCCCTCGGATACCACCGACCGGTGGTTATGTCGGACTCGAACCGACTAAAAACCGCACATCATTTCAGGGTACTAGAAGCCGGGGAACCAGGTGTACCCTCGGAAGGATATCCCTGGAACCCCGGCGTACCTCGGGCCACCCATTGCCTGTAGGTGGCCCTCTCCTGTGTGGGAACCCATATGTTCCCGTTCCTATCCCTCTAGGCGCGCACGCTCCGCAGCGTCCGCGCCTCCATTCGAGCCTGCTTCTGCTAGGGCGACAGATGGCCTCATCTGTCACCCTCAGGCTTGCGCTTATAGAGGACGGAGATCGTTCTGCGATCTCCGTCCTCTATACTGCGGCACCTGGCCCTTTCCCGGGCCTGGTGGGCCGGTAGAGTTCTAAATCTCTCCCGGTCCCGCTTCGCCGTCTCCTTAGCAAGCATAACTCGCTCGCAGAAAGAAACGGCGGACTTCTACGCACTCGCTCCGCAGTATGGCCCATAATCATGCTAACAAGCGAGATAACCCCCACTTCGATGGCCGCCACTGGATTACGCCTCGTCTCCCCCCACGCCGGACATTCTGCCAGCGTGTGCAGCGCCGTCTCCACGGTCTGGCCATCGCAGTGGTGGCACAAGGGCGTTGGCTCCTTACGGATCATACACAGATGATCTCCGAAGCATCCTTTTTCCAGTGATCACCTGCGTCAACCGATATGAGAGGGTCCCGTGACGCCTCTCAAGCCAGTCCTCCATAACGGGTCTTATCGCCGCAATAACGGCGTGCCCAGCACAAAAGGACTAAAGAAGAAATTGGTACAAAAAACGGATGCACACATAAAAACTAACACATTCAAGCATTCTCACAGACAAATAATAATAATGTGTTTTAGAAATTTATTTATTTCCAAACGCTGTAACACCCATTTTAAAAAATAATAATAATAAATTTATAGAAACAGAATTGGATCTCTTTGAACGCCACTCTTAGCAAAAACATTAAAAAATATATGACTGTATATAACGTAGAAATAAAAGACTAAATATGTATTGAAAAACACACTTCCCTGAAGCAAAACAACAAAAAATGAGATTAAAGCATTCATTCAGACCTTTTTTACGGTTATTAAGGCACCCCAGGCGAATCGCTAAATCCCACCGAGTGGATACGGATCATTTATTGGTACAGTTAGGACCAAATATAAGTAAGTTGTTACCTATTATTTTATTTTTATTTATTTTATTTATTGTGTGGGAATCTCATACATTTTACAATGTCTGTAGAATTCAAACACACTGCATTGAGGTAGAAACTTATAAACATACGTATTTATTGAACCTTCGTGGATAAGGCGTGGAAAGAGTATTATATGCCAGTTATGTTAGTTAAAATGTGTAGGAAGTAAAGAGAACAGAGATATGGGATCAGAGTAAATACTGATTTTAATTTATTTTTAAATCTACGTGTTAGTAATGTGTCAGATATCCGAGGGAGGACAAGATCTGCATCCATGTTCATTTACGTTACGAACTTATTGTTGGATATGGCACATGTATTTTATGTTACATTTTACTATTTTTATAACATTATTGAAATAGTTGATGTTGTCAGTTACCATTATTAATATTAGTACAAAAAGACATTGATTTTTTAACACAATTTAATAGAATCGTCATAAATTTTTATGTAGTTTAATTTAGCACCCGCGGATATCAAAAGCATTTCTTATCTGCAACATCACTAATATGCATAATGAAAATCAACACACACGTAAACTATAAATATCATGCACAAACGCTGTGTACACTGATTCACAGCGTTTGTTACACCATTATCATGCACAAACGCTGTGTACACTGTTACCATACATATTTCAAAGCCTCACAATTATTTTCTAGTAAGCTTTTCATCTACTTATTTCGCTGACTGTACTTTACTTACCTCGCTGACTTTCATGTAGATACCGCGATTGTTCTGACCTATGTCGAAATAAAAGTTCTTGTTGTCGACACGCAAGTGCCGGCCCTCGGGCAGCTCACCCTTGAAACTGTAACACAACAGCATCCGTTAAAACGCGTGCAACGCATCAAACAGATCAGGAAAGAATAAGAAAAACAGCAAAGATCTATACGAGAACCTAGACACACTTCAATTCAATTATTTACGAAACCACATTACATAGAAATTAAACAAAAAATATCCCCATTTTTTTCCTACAAGTAAAGTCAATTTGTCTCGAATCATACCAAGTGTCTGCCTCAGCCGGGACCCATCTATCGGCGTCAGAGGCAAGAATCAGAAAAAAAGTAAACCATTAAAATCTAAAATTTAATCATCTCAAACTGGAATAAATTTTTAGTACATTCAGTGGACAGGACGCACAGGACGGTAAGGGGTTTTAACTTTTACCTATGATATCGCACTCTTAGACTTTAAGAAAGACTAGACTTTAAATTGTCTATGGAACTTCTATTTTCTATAATGTCCGTTTTAAAACGCCGTGGTAAGATAGAAAGTTAACGTTCAATATTTATTTCTTTTGCACAAATTACATTTTGTGCTGAATCACAATTCTAAGGGTACGATATACATATATGCGTAGGTACGTCAATCAATTCGATCACGTAACAGGCATACCACGTTCATACCTTAAAAATTACCTGACTTGTTTGGCTTGTGACAAGGTTTGTCTCCAGCAAAGACAATTAGCAAAACAGTGACTCCAGCTCATCAATCTGAATTCTGTATTACTTTCCCAGAGAAACTGCGTTTCAAGACTTAAAAATCCGACTTTACATACAAACACTGGTCAGGGTAGTTTTGTGAGAAAATTTAAATTTAGAAATTCATTTAGAAATCGTTTCTTTGGGAAAATAGTCCTGAACGATGGTCTAAAACCATTGTCGTAATTGCTAGATGTCTTTGATGGAGATACACCTTGTATAATATCTATTACGTGTAAGAATATTACAGTTAATATAATTTCAGTCCTCTGAATAGCTTTGAATTTAATTTTAGCAAGTTGTAAGTGTAGTATTATATACTGTCTGTTATTCTAGTCATCTAATGGTTAATGGTTCTGACTGCTAAGGTCGTGTGTTGATACCCTACTAAGACAAATATATTGTACTAGTTTATGTCCGCGGCTCCGCCCGCGTGTATGTCGGTTATCGTGGCAAATAGTAGCCATGTGTTATTCTGATGTGTCACTGTAAAGTTTCATCCAAATCCGTTGAATAGCTTTTACGTGAAAGAGTAACAAACATCCATCCATACAAACTTTCGCGTTTATAATATTAGTAGGACTAGCCGACCCAAGCCCGATTCGTTGGGCCTTAACCGCCCGCTTTTCTTCGACTTGATTTACAAATACTATAATTTGTAACTGGATTTTTTGTTCAATTTTAATTAAATATGATCTATGACACTCATAGCACTTGTCAGTAAATTTTTGGATTTCTGTTCAAGAAATAATTTTCACGAACGGATCAGTACTTTCGAAGATTACCTCCTACAAACAAAGTTAGAATCTTTACCGCTTTATAATATTAGTATAGATAGATGAAAAGCACGTCCATTTTATTTTGTTTCTGAGTGTATTTTATCTATAATGTGTGTGTGTGTGTGTGTATTTATCAGCAGTTCGGTTACCATAGTACAGACTGCCTAGTTTAAGATCAGATCGTAGTGGATAAGAGATGGGTGAAGTCATTATTACTTTAATCTTTCCATTTTTTCTACCATAGAGCACACGTGTTGCTCTGCCATAGAGCACCGGAGGACAGAAGACATAGTGTCTTTTTCCGATATTATCTGTCTTATTTTGCGGGGGAAGGGGGTGGGTTACACATACACACTTTGGACTCGCATACAAAAACAATTGCCTGTCACTACGAGCTCAGACATGATAATTAAAACATACAGAATTTCACGCACACATAAATAAATTCTGTGTCATAACTCTGTGTGTAACGCGTATGCCCATTTGGGCTTACGCTTTGCTAATCTGTGTACGGCTACTCCTTATCGTGTTACTATGTTTTTCCGCAATATTAAATATATATAACTAAATTTACTCGAGGCGCTAGATAAGCATTATACGAATGAAGTTATAAATAAATTCGTGTAACCTATTTTTTGATAATCTATATTGGTGGCGAAAACTAATGCTATCGTCCAAGCGGTATTCGCAGGCACTGTGCCATTAATGAGTTCACAATCACTTCCTGCGATAATGCACATGTGAAAGTGGGTCGTATTTACGCAATATCAATCAAAATGTACACGCGATAACACGTTAACTGTTTAATATACATACTATTTTAATCCACACGCTTAAAAAGCTACAACACAAATCTTTAATTTTTAATATTTAAAAACAAGATGTTTTTTAAAAAGCTTAAAGCCGACTACTTAAATTTGATATAGCCGGTGTCACCCGTTCTATTATTAAGAATCTATTGACACCTCACTCATCAAAATCGATTCAGTAGTTTAAGCGCTAACATAGAGCATACAAAAATATAGACATAGATTGTTAAAATTACTACCATCCTTTTGGCACCGTAATAATGTAAATTCTAAATTTGGTTTCCTGGTACTCTTCATTTACAAACAGATTTCTATATAATTTACATCGCTTTTAACAAGGGGTATTACCATACCTAAGAGAGTTTAACTAAGGGATAGAGAATACGGCTTTCTTTTTTATGAAATAGAGGGCAAACGAGCAAACGTAACACCAGAGGCGTCACAAGTGCGTTTTGGCCTTTGGAGGATGGAGAGAGCGATCGAGAATAGGTAGGTGGATGGAGAGTGCGATGGGGGAGAGGTTGGGGAATGGGCGGCTGTATCCTCACTCACTCGATGAAACACAGCGCAGGCGCTGTTTCACACAGGTTTTCTGCGAGGCCGTGGTTTCAGTCCGGCCGAGCTAGCCCATGTGTGCCGATTGTTTATAGGATCGCGGGAAAACGAATAGATGGAACCTGGTGGCAAGTGAGTTCCTCTACCCATGGCTACATACAATTAGAGTCACAGGGGTGTTGCTATCCTTCAAACACCTTAGAAATATTAAGAATATCAACCGAATGAATGAATTGATTACATTCTATTAGAATCAAGAAAATTTTCCTTCTAAATAAAAACCTTATAACTAACACAATGACGTCAATTCTTGTACATACAAGGATTGGTACTTAAGATAAAAGTGCATTTTATTTAACCTATATTGTACATTTTTACTACGAAACTGTCGTCGATAATTGCCTTTCAATAGATAAAGATAAAAAGCCTTGTTAAAAGAAATACATATACCTTTCATATAGCTGTGATACGGTAAATTAATTTCTATATGTAATTATATAAGTGAAGTACTAATAGACTGGGTAACCTGATGTATGGCAAATCAGTTATAGAGGAAAGCCAATTCTGTGCCTACTCCACTTGGGAACACACCAAAATAATTGTCTTAATCCCATTACAATCACACCGTTTGAGTCTGCTCAAATGTCGAAAATCAACCGCACAATTAAAGTGTTTTTTCAACAGCCTTCAATAGTCTTCTGCTGGACGTAAGCCACTATTTAGAAAAGTTTTTTTCAAGGAATTTTATTCGAAAGTAAAAAAATCGCATACGCAAAGAACATAGCAGGCCAACAGGTAAATATAACAGCAATATCGAAAGTAGCAAGACCCATAAAACACATAGTAGAGTACACAAGCGAATGAATACTAGTGTAGAATACATTTTACAATCGCATAAAATAGTGTAAGTGGCGCTTCGAGGCTTGCATCGATCGATACTGTCTTGCCACCTGTGCGTTCACACGGCCTTATTCAATTAACGGTGTACTGCAAAATCATGGAGAACGCAGCCTTCAATTAGTACTTACACCCTACTGCATCGACCCTAATGTTGCCATAGTATATGCCATGAAAATATGTACCTGAATGCCTGAACTTTCCTTTGTTTATTTGGTAAATATTCTTAATCGATAGATCGAATTATCGCACACGAAACCCCTTGGATACCAAACTTCATGAAAATCGTTATAGTCTTTTCGATATTCACACTATATTTATATAAAATATATACAAGAGTTGCTCGTTAAAAGTATTAGATAGGTTTTTAGTATAATTGGTGGCAATATTTTTTATAAGGCATTTAAATGAATATTTATCCATTAAATTAAGTTAAAAATAAATAGCGTTTAACCTCCTTTGCAAAGAGAGGCCTATGTCCAGTAGTGGACTATTAAACTATTGATGATGTTGAGAATGAGACGGAGAGAAACGAGCAGATGTATCACCTGATGGTAAGCGGTTATGGACACCCACAACACCCGAGGTGTTACAAGTGCGTTGCCGGCCTTTGGGGTATATATAGTGAGGATACCGGAGGCCTTCCTGTATCCTCACTGACTCGGAGAAACAGTGCAAGCGCTGTTTCACAGCGGATTTCCGTGAGGCCGTGGTATCAACTCAGGTAGAGACAGCCCATTCGTGCCGAGGCGTGGCTCCCCCACGGTGTAATAAAGTGTAGAAGTTTTTGTACTTACAATTCTATTGAATACTTTTATGACTTTATATAGTACTCATACCGAAAAAAGTATTTAATTTATATATTTACAAATTCTATTGTTTAAAATTAATTACAGAAAAATTGAAAATTTTATCCCTAAGTACCGTCTGCGACTTCAGTTTTATATAAAATTTGCATGGGTATTAAATTACAAAACAAAGTAATCCTACAAATAGTATTAAAAAGGCCTTTTCAAGCACTTTAAAAACGCTATATTAAAGACTAATTGCGCTGTTCCGAAATTTCGTTCCTATAGAAAACAACGGGCAAAAAACTCCTTAAGTTAATCTTTTAAAAAAAAGATTTATAATATTTAAGCATGCGGGTATTAATTACTGTAGGTTGGTTTACATAAACTTAAGTTCAACAACTGTAGACCTTAAGAGAATAAAGTATACCACCAGAGGCATGCCCGCTTACGAATACTGTACAGTACAGCGAGGTCTGTCAATCGGATAATGTTTTGTGTGGGTAGTTATATATGTTTAAGTATTCAATTCTTATACTCACCCTACCCAAGTATAAGAATTGAACAATATAGATATCAAAGTACCGATAGTATTTTTCTATATGATATGTGTGATAGCGAAATTTGTTCTCGAAATAGGTAGTTCTGTTTTATTTTTGTGTGAGTAGAAGAAAACTGATCGGGTGTATTATACATATACGAAGCTCATTGACCTACATAGCTTTGTATAACCGACTGAAAAAGATGAAATTTTGTATCGAACCACTGAAAACTCAAACTTGGGATATGTAGGTGATGGAAGGAAGGGTAGGGGTTTGTGTATATATGTATGTGAGTAACATACCCGCCGTCATCAGTGCCGAAGTCATCGAGTAAGTCAGTGAGGGCGTCACGGAACTCGATCATGCCCTGCGCCGGTAGCGCCACCTGTGAGCGTGGCCCGCCACGGGTTATGGTCTGTGACACCCGGAGGAAACGCCCGCGAGAGTTCTCCTTCAAATCCAGGTAGTACCGCCTGTTATCCTGCCGGATGTAACAAGCGATTACTAGTAAAGCGGTACTCATGTTAGTTTGTGCTTGTGCGATAATAAAGTCGATATTGACAAGTCAATTTTGATTATGCTGCTTGGGACATACGATTCACAGACCCATGAGGGATTGCAACACAGAAATCACTTTAAGGAAGGACTATGTTTTTTTGTACGAATATTACTCCATGTTACCTACCTGCTATTCACTAAGACAGTGATGTATAGTATAGCTAATGCGTAAGATTAGTGAAAAAGCGTTTGCAAGTTCGAACCCTACCCTTGTGAACCTAACACAAGCATTTTGTCTAGCTGCCAGAGCAGTTATTACAGAAGAAGTTACCTGTCTTTTAAAGAATATTTAAAAATCAAAACAACAAAAACACACTGTTCCAAAAGATTTATTGTCCAATACAGCAATTTTCGTACAAAATTATACAGGTACACTAAGTAACACGCCACATTTAATGAAGTAATTTATCAAACCCATGATCACAGTCACACAAGGCAACGTTGACATTTTAAATAATATTGGCGACACACGCTAGTGCCCATAAAAGGTTTTAAACCTTTTATATAGTATAGAGACCATAGAGGACATACGAGTAGACGGGGCACCTAATGGTAAATGCCTACCGCCTGCCATAAACATATACCATACAGGCACGAACCACTAGTGCACTGCGGTCTTTTAAGTAAGAAACACTTTTATTTGCTTTACTATTTCTATTCGTAATCAATAGGGTATCTATCGAAGAAGAACAGGTAATAACATCACACTACCATCTTTATGGCGCTCATAGCCCAGTTGCACTCGGTGATTAGAAACAATCATCGAGAGTAAGCAACGATGGCGCGGTCAGTACCTGGATGGGTGACCGCTGGTGGCATGTTACCATGAGCGTCTCCGTGATTCGGAGGTCACGTTAAGCAGTCGGTCCCGGTTGTTATCATACGATAACAGTCGTGAAGCTTAGTTGGAGGCCTTCGGGCGGCTTAAAAACATCCAACGGCAAGATTTACGTAGCCACAACGTATTCTTGCCAGTCCCCAACCCGCACTTGGCCAGCGTGGGGACGTATGGCCTTAACCCTCTCCTGAGAGGAGACCCGAGCCCAGCAGTGGGACATTATGGGTTGTTGTTTGTTACCATCTTTAGGGGCTGAACTGTGACGGTAACCTGTAAGGAATGATGTATTCTTAGCCAATTTCAGTCACGATGGCCAATCAAGAGCCAATTAAATAGGAGATATTAGTCTTCAAGTGCAAGGAATAGTGTACAAAACAGCACGGACCTTGAGCATCATTTCTGACTTGAGTTTCCCGTCGTCTGGCACATTGTCGGGGTTAGGGGGTCCCAGTGAAGAATAGTAATCGCTGAAACTAGAGAGGTGATCTCGGAACTCCGCCGCTGTTGACATCGCCAAGAAGATTTGACTGCGCCGACCGTCCGCGCCAATCTACAACAGAAAATATAGATATAAAACTTTAGTAAATTATATAAAATGATAGTGGGAAACGAGCAGGCGGATCGCCCGATGGTAATCGATTACCGCCACCCACGGATACAATAGTGCGTTGCCAGCCTATTAAAAAGGAATATGCTCTTTTTCTTTGAAAGATGAAGGTCGTATTGGTCCGGGAATATTGAAAGAAAAAAACATTGATAAGTCTTTCACTGTTCGGAAACATTGATCAATTTAAACACCTCCGTCAGTCGAAAGTAAAAATTAATAAATATTAAATGTTTTAATAGTCTTCAAATAACGATTATATTAAAGACTCGCTGCCGCGGGTAAAGTCGCGGGGCAAAGCTATTCTAAAAAAAGTAGCCTAAGTTACTCCTTAAATCATCAGCTATCTGTCAGTGTAAATCACGTGGCAATCGATCCAGCCGTTCCAGACATTAAAAAGCCAACATTTTAAAAAAATGGTATTTTGGTATTAATCACCTTGTTTACATACACACACATTTAGTAAAAACCGGTTATTTGAATGTTACAAGCAGACACTCCAATTTTTATTTATTTGTATGGATACGCAATACAAATAAAATATTTGTACATGTCTCGGGTAATGGTCGATATGTAGAGTCGATCCATAGTAAGAGCTAACATTTTAGTGACTCACATTATTCAACTAGGCCTGATACTGAATAAAAATATACTAATTTAATTTGACATTTATCTACCTACCTTATTGGTTAGATTTAAATCACTATCCTACGGGGAGACCTTCGCTCAGCAGTGCACGGCGTTATGTTGATAGAGAAATAATTATGATTGCATTGCATTGAGCAGATTGGTTGGACTTCGAGAAATAGTATAAGCATATATTATCACACTCCAATGTAATCGCAGGTCATTATATCAAGATTTCCTAGTACTCATTAGTCATCCATCATGAAAAGACGGAAACGTCATCATCTTTCTAGCCTTTATTATTCCCAAGATTTGGGGTCGGCTACTAGTTCAACCGGTTTTACCTGAATATCAGTTTTTCCACGGAGCGACTAGAACGGAAACCTATAAATAGTAAAATATTTCCCAAAAAACCTGCCATTAAATACCAAACCGTCAAAGCTAACCATCCATTAGTGAAAAATCGCTATGATTTCATCACGAAACCTCATTCGCAAACAGTTCCGAGAATACGTTAAATATCTTTCGTACGCTGGTGTTTTCTATTCAGACACAAAAAAGTACTTTTTTATTGACAACGGTATGTTGCGGTAGTGCGTGCTAAGTGATAGACACTTCGTGGTTTAAAGGAGCTACGGACTGACAAGCTAATATAAAAAGTATGTAGATAACAAAAAAAATATTTCAAAGAACATGATGAAGTGTTGTCTAATGAAAATTATTAGATACGATAGGTACTTCGTAGTAAATTAGCCAAGACATGAATTCAAGTCAGACTCAAGATTGATTTGTGCTTTTAAAGTGGTCAAGATTATGTGAAGAACGTCTATTCAAAAATCAATTTTATGCTGACAGACATATATAGCACTCCAATTGTTGTTCGCTTTCAAAGTGGTCAAAATATCTCAACTATCAGTAGTGGTCAACATTGTGTTAGCTGACAGTGTTCATAATAATGTTTTCAAATATATTGTTCAATGCATTTCTATTAGTCTGGTTTTCAATTATCATACATACACCACATCTAAGTAACAATGGAATGAAATATTTTTCATATAAAATCATTAACTCTTTTTACATAATTTTAAAAGCATATCTTAAATAACAAAATCCTTGCCCAGGACACGATTAGTATCATCACACATAAAAAAAACGACCAATACGACCTTCAAACCTTCAAGAAAAGAGCGGTTCATAAAGGGCCGGCAACGCACTTGTGACGCCTCTGGTGTAGCGGGTGTCCATTGGCGGCGGTAATGCTTACCATCAGGCGATACGTCTGTTCGTTTGCCACCTATAGCTTAAAAAAAAAATCTAATAACCCCGTAGCAGAGCAGTTAAAACAGTAGAGAGAAGTACTATAAGAAGCAGCAACGCTAACCATCAAACCATCAAATTCATAAAAAACATGACAGATCCATAGCGGACATTTTTAATTAAAACATGTTCGTTTATACCTCGATAAGAACACACTGCTCCATCAGAATCTAGGTCATTCAGGGTTCAGAATCAATAAAGCTACAGTGGCCGGTATGATGGGAATCTTGTTACAGGACTCTAGGTCCAAAATATCTTGCCATAACTATTGACATATCGTAATTGTTAAAATAAAGACTTATTCCACCTGTCATAGACAAGTTCTGGATAGCTTATCTGACAGATTGTATGATACTATCTGCTATTAAACCTATCAGATAAGCTATCCGAAACATAAACGGTGAAACAGAGCCTTACTTCAGTTAAAAACCCTTTTGACTCAAAGACTTAGTAACATAACTTTAATCATTATAGACACACGCAGCTTATGTATAAAATTATGTACGAATAAATAAACGATAAATAGCTATGATATTTATCAGTCACTATCACAATCAGCTGTGTACCTAACCCTATCTTATCTATTCCATAACTGGTTTTTATGTAACAATAAATAATTACATGTGTGATATCAAAACAATGATTGTTCATTCTTTATTAATTGATGCGACTGCTGTCCATGAGGTCTCGGGTTCGAATCCTGGGTCGGACCAAATGTTTGCATGATCTGCAAATATTTGTTTCGGAGTTTGGGTGTTTTCTATGTATAATATGTATGTATTTACGAAAAAAAAAAGGTATTTATGTATTCATATCAGTTGTCTAGTACCCATAATACAAGCTCTGCTTAGTTTGGGACTAGGTGGCGTTGTGTGTTAGATGTCCGAAATATTTATTATTATTTATTATTATTATAATTAATCATCTTGTTAATAGTATGCATGTATGTATGTGCTAATGGGTTTCACAGCTATATGATTGTGTGTCATAATAAATAATAAAATAAAACAGATTTAAATAGATATTAGAATACGTAGCGACTATCAAGAAATCAATACAAAACGACACGCGTTACTGAATAAATGCACTAGCGAGGTACATACGCAACACAATACGCCTGTCGCTTTCAGATCGAGTTGCAGACATCCTTGACCTGCATCAGCCGTTAAAACCCCCCAAATAATCCTTGTAGGCAATATATCAGACTTCACATTCTCTCCCGCTATTTTATCTTTCCATCAAAAAAACTCCAAACCTTCAAATATTTTGGATACTACGAAAACCATGTCCATTCTTTTATCGCTTATATCCGAGCTAAGATAAAAATTTATAATATTTAGCATTATATTAAAGAATCAAGGTCAAAATCGGTGCATATATTGTCCTTTCATTTCAGCTCATTAAAATGCAGTAGTTAGAACGAGATGCAGTTAGCAATGCGATTCGCTGCGGACCTGCGTTCTAGACGCAACCCTGGATGTCATAGATCAATAGTGTGTTGTGACGATGGGAAGGATCGATTTACAAGCCCTGACACGTTAATACGAACTGGTATTGATCTTTCATTACTTTTATATTGACACGTAATGAGGCAACATCGTTTAAAGTCATAATTATGACTGTATATTATAGCTAATCCAGCGTTAGCCTGGGAGGGTCATATCCGTACGTTGGCATGTCGTTAATTTCATTTTATGGACTCGGGCAGAGGCAGGGCACGGCAATAATTGTTCTCCGCCTCCTGAAATACCTATAGTACACGATAAACTTCGGCTCATATCATAAACTAGACTCTCTAGAGTTTAATTGTGAAAACTATATAAAGATACAGATCTTCGAGAAAAGGTAGGAATGATATTTGGGCTGTAAATTACAGGCTTCTAGGTCATTGATACGTCTGCCATATAAGTGATCTTTCATAAGAGTCCTAGATATAAATCAACAGGTGACCTTGAGAAATCTTTGTCTGCACACAAAATTTACGTAACGGCGTAGACAGCGGTTTTCGCTTGCTATAAGTTAGTATTCGATCGATATCTAGTCTGGCCTAGTTATACATAAAACTACGCATCCCAACTTATATACCAAGTACCTGACTCCAATTAATTTCCCTATGGGGGCTATAAATCATAACATATATATATATATATATTCCAGCCAATATCCGACGGTAGGCATTCTGATGAAAACCAAGTTAAATTCAAAATTCTTTACAAGAAATGGAGAGACGGTAAGAAACAATACACGCCAGCTTTGGGAAATTTACTAATGGAGAATTTATGGAATTCCAACAATAGAATAAAACTATAACGACCTTAAACACGACTGTCTGCTCCCAAACGAGACAGAGACTATACATATACAACACATACTTAACTGCACGGTTGGCCTAGTAGTTTAAGCGGTCACCACGACGCTCTCTACTGCGGCGAGTGCTGTGGGTTCAAATCCCATATGATCAACTCTATGTAATCCACAAATTATGGTTCTGAGTCTGGGTATTCTTTGTCTCCGTTTCATGTTTGTTTGTACTACACAGAATGTTTATTCCTAATGGGGGAGATAATTTTAAAAAAAGAAAAAAATGAGCATACTCATCTCACGTTTGTCCTAGGTAGGAATCGAACACATGACATCTGATTTAGCAGTCAGGACAACCAATCACCGCATCTGAAGGCCAGACAAATCTAAAAAATCTTATATATAACAGGAATATCACTCACTTCTGCGACCTTGATGAACCTGCCCCGGCGGTTCTGCTTCACGTCCAGGTAAAACCGTTTGGACTGGATCTGTAGCATCTTTGTCGCCAACTCTTGCTCCTGTGGCTGCTGCCCTGCACACCAAAGGTATATATATCATTACAAAAGCAATCAGGTAATCAAAACCGTAAAATTGTAGATATCCCATAATTTTTTTTGACACCATTGACTTACGGACAGTTCTTGATGCAAAGTGATTGCTATCGCCCAATAAAGGCTGAACGCAGGAGTCACAACAGCCTTGAAGGTAGTTAGTACTTTTTTTTTAATTCCTATGGAAATATTCATATCACATCTAAACATACAAGACCTCCGCACTTCAAAATTAAGTTTTTAATGTATATATATATCACATAATTCTTGAAAATGATTTACTTTTACTTAGCGTAAAGATTCTTATATTTTCAAATAAAATGAACCATTAAAATCGAGCATTGTTTTATTTCAGAGGTAATGTCAAATGATATTATTCACAAATCATTCCTGTAAATAATCTTCTCAAAAACCTTTGTTTGAAGCGTCAAGGGAGCATTAGTTCGAAGGTAATTTTCAAATAAAATACACCTTTTACAAAAGGTATATCGAGCAAAAACAGCAGTCTAATTAATCCTCAGGAGATCTAAGAAAGAGCAGAACAAAGACCAGACAACGCGAATCAAGCAGATATAGTCACGGATCATGCAGATATCCTAAAAAATTACCTTTCTCGCATATCCCACTACAGACATTCCAAATTCCAATCATTCTTTCTCATTAATAGAAGAATACAATGTGATTCAACATGTACAACCAAATAGACTTTATTTATAAGCAATTAATATTTAATATTCTAAAACCAATATGAAACGCGGAAACAGTGTTCGGTGATTTAGAAATCGACTTTTGATATGTGTGTTACATTCGGTGCACGCAGCGTCCCGCTCCACTGCACCGCGCGGTTTGCGCATCGAGTTTCGACAACGCCCCTGCTCCACTCGCCCCCGATCGTCTACACTCGTCCCATCGTTCTAGACTTGGAGCACCACGAGCTAGAACTAACTAATTTGTTGGTGCGCAGACAGTTTGTAACGAGATCGGGAAAGGGCGCGGCCCTGCTATTGTCATTTGAATTGCTATCCATTATCACTAAACATAATCGTTTTTATTCAAATAGAGACCCAAAGATTTTTAATCAAAATGAATTTCTCCTCAACTATGTTTTATGAAATCATGTTCAGAGTAAAAATTGCTATGCAGTTAGGTAGAAACAGCTTTGAGGACGAGGTGAACAGAAGAATCCAGCTAGGTTGGGCAGCATTTGGGAAACTTCGTCGGGTCTTCTCATCATCGATCCCACAGTGCCTAAAGACGAAAGTCTTCAATGCGTGCGTCCTACCCGTAATGACATACGGAGCCGAAACGTGGACACTTACGGTTTGACTGGTCCATAAATTCAAAGTCGCTCAGCGTGCAATGGAGAGGTATATGCTCGGCGTTTCTCTAAGGGATCGCATTAGAAACGAGGTGATCCGACAAAGAACCAGGGTCATCGACGTAGCCCACAGGATTAGCAAGCTGAAGTGGCAGTGGGCTGGCCACATTTGCCGAAGAACCGATAACCGTTGGAGTAAACGAGTTCTTGAGTGGAGACCGCGTCTCGGCAAACGTAGTGTAGGACGTCCACAAGCCAGGTGGAGCGATGATTTGCGCAGGACGGCTGGCGGGAGCTGGATGCGAGAAGCCATAGATCGAACTAAGTGGCGTGAAATTGGAGAGGCCTATGTCCAGCAGTGGACTGCGATAGACTGATGATGCTAACTTATACTTTATTCAGAAACTCTTTAATGTATACGAAAACAAACACAAATAACCTAACCATTTTCCTTATCATTTAAATCGAAAACCTTATACATATATTACTATCCATTTTTCTTTGTCCACAGTTATAATTAAAGACAGAAACTTATTCAGAGCTCACGCATATAATTCTACGTAATATATTTTACTTCTGGTTTCATCATATCTCTTTGACCTGTACTCAGCTACATTACATATTTTTATTTTATTACACATTAACATAAAGACCGTGTATGCTGGATACACGTGGTATCAATTAATTATAATAATTTGGTCTACAACCAAATGCCACGAGGCGTAACAAATAAACAGTCCCAGACGAGTTTTTATCGCATTTTTAGCCGCAAAAAACCGGCTAAAAAAATCCACATTCTTTTAAAGAATTATCCATTGTCGATTGGACCAGTCTACACGGCATTCATTACTGTATTATACAAAACATTTTCATCTGACTGAGTCAGAGGGGTTATATTTTTCAGTATAAGCAAGTATGTAAAATAAATCTTTGTATTGCTCTCTATAACCTAAATGGCTTGATCGATTGTGATGCTTGAAGTGTTGTTAGATTTTTGTAATTGTGAGTAACATCATTTGCCTAACTAAACGAAAAACATAAAATTAAAATAATTCTATTTTGAGTATCAAACATCGAAATTTACAAATCAAAGATATTATTTTTAACTAGTTTTTCATTTTTTTTTATTGTTTTCAGTATTTCTTGTTTTAACAGAGTAGCTTAGTAAAACTTAATTTAAGAAGAAATATCGTTGGGAGAGTAACAAAATATTCAGGATTGTTTGTAAAATCATTATCAAAAATTACTTTAAGGTTGGCAGTTTAACAATAGTAAAATAGTAGTCATAAAATATATATTGACTGGAAAGGTTAACTCGAAGATAATGCCCATGGCATTAAATTGCAGGAAGATGCAATATAATTGATGGAAGATTAAAAAAATAAATATATAACTAAATAAATGAGTAAATGGTTACTGAGTAATACAAATTACATAATTTATTATTTTATTCAGTCCCAACGGACATCAGCTGTCAAAGCGGGCATTTAACTAGCTATTATTATTTTATAACAGTCTGTAAGAGTAGAGAACGGAAGTGAACCTATAATTGTCTACTACAAGCAATTTTGACTAAACAATCATCTTTCATTGTACTAAACTACTTCTCTGGGTATATCATGAGAGCAGAATCATTTATCTACCTAAAAGATTTGTATATTATTCTTCTGTTAGATGATACGTGAACCTTGGAAAAATTTAGGAAAGGCCTATGTCCATTAGTGGACATCATTCGACTGACGAAGAACGATACAAAACAATTTTTTTAAGGATAACTAAGCGATTAAAGTTTATCAATTGCAAAATCTCAGACTTTCTGGACAATTGTACACTAAAAATCTATGATTTATAGGTTACCAGGCTATACAACTTCAATATCAGTTTTTTCTACCTATTTATATTCTAAGGAGTGTTTTAACCAGGATAAGACATGGCAAGAATTTCGTGGAAAATATTTGAAAGAACATAGGACGACTTAGCAGATGTCTACAGAACTTTTGTCTCTTATGGACTTTTGTTTTATAATTTGTCCAGAAACATATGTGAACGGTTATGCTTGTGTGACATGAGTTTTAAGTTTCAATTCTGTAACAATAGCATTTAGAGAGAGTGTAAAATTCAAATGTATACAGATAATGTGCGTGGAAGGTTCGGAAGAGGTGGTCCACGGTGAACAATTATCGACCAGTTTGGTAATGTTCTGAAGAAGCGCAAGTGCAAGCATAAAAGGCACTAAGAAACGGCGTGCATGCATGTATGTAATAATTTATGAATGTCGACGGTGCAAAAGAGGTGTGCATGTAACGACAGCAATGCATAGTAAGTGGAGATCAATTGTTTCTGCGTATCCCTCTGGGAGATAGACATGACGTTAAATGTGTATATTCTAGATACTTAATACAAAATCTGCTTATCCGCTTTCGACGTAAATATATGTATTTATCTAGAATTGCATACTTTTTGTTGTGCTTCATAAAAATAAATAAAAAAAAGCAATATAAAATTGCCAAGGCCGTTGCGTCCAAGGCAATTTCCTGTAATATTCGGAATATTTCTTTTTTTTTTGGACAAAATGGTTTCAGGTCGATTCACAAAGAAGCCTTTCATTTCTGATGTATATTTACTTGTACAATTAATAAATTATAACTGCCTGATACAACTCTAAACGTAGAAGGATGAAGTGCTCTAATATTGTTTTTCTATTTACTTGTATTTATGAGACCGGAGGCCCAATGCAGAAGCACCTCAATAGACCCCCAAAGTGTGGGTCACCATGTTGTATTATTGCATTGTTCGCAGTGACCACCACTCTTGGATTCTGCTCGTTCTTTGCATAAGACAGTTTCACTTTGGCACGCATAAAAAAACTGTGTAGCGATGGATATGTGATCATCACTCTAATTAGCTCCTGGATTTCATAAAATACAACTAAGAAAGCAAACTTTGCAGCAGAGAAGGAAGATGAACAATATACTGACCCGCCTGGCGAGTAGGTATACATATTTTAGAAAAATATTTCTTTTCTAGGGAGAGGCTAAGTCCAGCCAGTGATCTGGTAAAGGCAGTTGATGACATTAAAACCTCTTCAAACGTAGATGAATTCAATTATTTTAAAGCATGGTAAATCCATATTAATACAAATATAATAAAAGGATAAACCACTGGACCGATTTCAATTAAATCTGGTACGGATATACTTTGGTTAGACACACATACAGATTCGCGTACGTACAGCTAGTAATAAATATTGAAAACGTTTTTTGTAGAAAGGTAGAGAAGCAAATAGAGCAATTAATTCTACTAGGGATAGGTATATGAACATAACAAAATAAGAAACTTAAAAAAATTACAGACCTCACAACACTAACAAACAGTCATCAACATCTCATCCACGTCCATACTGGACAACTCCCGCATTTGGACAATCACCAATCAAAAAAGAGCTTTTCCCAATTGGTTACAATACAGTCTGGGAACTGCAAGACACCTTCCGCATTATCACTATGTCGCGGGGACTTTACATATACGAAAGGGACACAAAGAACACCCAGACTCAGAACAACAATTTGTAGATCACACAAAGTGTTGTCGCGTGTACTATTTAAACCCACAACATTTAGTGCAGTAGAAAGCGGCGTGGCGACCGCTTAAACCACTAGGCCAGCCGTGCGGTCAAGTTAACTGTTACCTATTTACAGGTAACAGTTGGCGCTAGAAAAAGGATGAATGCGGAGTACCCAAGACCGGGAATGCTGGCGCTCCTTGGGACAGAACTTGATTCAGTAATGGACGACGATTGGTTGATATATATTGATACACAAGGCGAATGAAATAGCTGGTCAGGTGTATGTGTGTGTTAATTCGGTAAATATATAATTATACGTTTACACGTGTGTTAATCCAGTAAATATATAATTATACGTTAACAAGGGTGTGAATTTTATTGTAGCTAGTTTCTTCATTTATATATTTGTAAATTATATTATTGTTTAAACACCATTCTGTATTTTTAGTTGAAAAATCCTCATATAAGAGTATATTTTATAATTTTTTCTAAGACCTTTCAATACAAAGATAAAATATGTAAGTAATACGCTGAGATACAATAGTATATCAGTAATTTAATGCCAGATTTTCTTTTTAAAACGATTACCATACTATCAAATGAAACGTTTTGTATTCTGAAAATATTTGTATTATTTACTAAATATCATCATCATCAGCTCAATGTGGTCCACTGCTAGAAAAAGGCCTCTCTCAAGGAACGCCAAAGACCAGACTAGGCGTCTGTTGTTTTGTGCATCCAGTCGCTGCCAACCCTCTTACGTAAGTGGTCCCGCCATCTCCACTCCAGAATACTTTAACTCCAGCGGTTGTCAGTTCTGCAATATTATGTGACCAGCCCATTGCCACTTCAACCTTTCCACTTTCAGAGCTATGTCAGTTACTTGGTTCACTGACGGTCTACTTCGTTACGAAATTTTTCCTTCAGAGAGGCTCCGAGCTTAACTCTTTCCGTGGCAAATATATTTTATAAAAATTGATATAAATATAATTTAAAATATTATTATATTAGAAACTATGACATAATCATATAAACAAGTTGAAAATGTTGTCGATTGTGAAACAAGTAAAGTTTTAAAGTGGAGAGGTATGTGTCCAGCACACAGCTAATTAATTAAGCTGATTCAAACATTAACAGCCTTTAATGGTTCCCTGCTGGGCGTCATGTACAGCTAGATAAATGTAATCAATCAACAACTCAGAATATCTCACTGCTGGGCTCGGGTCTCCTCTCAAGAGAGGGTTAAGTCCACTAGCGAGACAACCTTGTAGCTACGCAATCTTGAGGTTGGATGTTTTCAAGCCGCCTAAAGGCCTCCAACTAAGCTTCACGACTGTTATCCTATGATAAGAACTGGGCCCAACTGCTTAACGCGACCTCCGAATCACGGAGACGCTCATGGTATCGTGCCACATCCATGTACTGACCGCGCCGTCGTTGCTTAACCTCGGTGATGTTTCTAGTGCCCGAGTGCAACTAGACTATGAGCGCCTAAAGCTGACAAATGAAATGCCTCATCGAAATCATGTCTGAACTAGTTACTATGATAGAAATACCGATGAACATACATAAATAAATTAGGTAAATTTCCATGTATCACTGAACACTTGCATCGGAATGTAAATGACCAAACCACAACGCTGATGAGTCAGATACCAGTTTACTGCAATTTGCAAAGGAATAACTTGAGCATAACCCTAAGAAGAAACGATAAAGTTCTCGACTGGTTAACTCGGCTCGATTCCCCATTCTATATTTATATTATAAAAAGGTATTTGCAAGATTTTAGGGGTAAACCTCTACAGAACCGATATTGAAAATTGTTTTATGTATAGAAAGCCTCATTGCCGTAGGCTATATATACGTTAACCCGAAAATTGAGAAAGAATAGTTTTGTGTATGAATGCAAACTTTGTACTTGAACTGATTAGGAATACAGTCTCATCTCTATGCCTCTCATCTATTCATGCTATGGGTATCGTTAGAGTTGACTAAGAGAGTTAGCCACACAGGATAAGATCACTGGGAAAAGAAAACAGCGTGCTATAGTAGGGCAAAACCTACTTTATAGAGAGGCCTATGTTCATGAGTTGAGACTGTTAAAGGCCGTCTCAAATCTGCTGTCTTTTGAAGCCGAAAATACTCCGATACTTTATACTTATGTAAATATAACTAATGATCCGGCTCAAATGTGCCGACTTTATTTTATATTTATTTTATTTATTTATTTTTATGCACAAAATGTACAATGACGGACTTAATGCCAAAAGCATTCTCTACTAGTCGACCATTGTGTGGTGCGGAAATGAGTGAGATGGTGCACAACACTTTCGTTAGGATTTTCAAATTCAAAATCATTTATTCAATTAAGACACTAAGTGACATTTATGAACGTTAAATTGAAGCTTTAGATAAAAATCATAGATGAACACAAGTATTGTTAAGGTGAATTAGATCAAAAAAGAAACTGCCTGCCTGTCGATCCATAACTTCCAGTTTCCAAAATGCGTAGGGCCTTATGAGAAGAATAGTGGCAAAGAAACTCATGGTCACTCTTTTTAAAAAGAGTAAAGTAAGATTTTCAGATACAATAGTATTACTATTACATGAATGGTTCACTGTGTGCAAGCTTCAAAAGCTAACGTACTAATAAAAAATAAAAAAAACACTCAGTGAAGTGGGTCTGAACTCAAACATAGAAATCATTTAAGATGCACATCTACTTACATTCAGTTGCAGACTTTAAACGTAATCCAGAAGTTACCTTATTTAATGTAATAAATCAGAAGAAAACAATGAAATATATATTTGCATAATTATACAAGAATATATACATATACACTACACATATACAATAAGACATAGATATATACATAAATATTTATATACACACACATAAAATACATATACCTGGTATACACACATAGCACAATAAATACAGTATCAAATTTGTTGTGTTTATACTATGTAAAGATAACAAAAACTCAAGAAATCTCAATACAAAATTGCCTCTCCCCTGTCAAATATAAATAAAACAATACTTTTTAAAACTAACTGTGTATGTATCGGATGAAACTTTACGCCAACGATAAAAGAATAATGACTAGCGAAGTGGGAAAAAAGTGAATTAAGTTATGGCGAATTGACTTATAACTCATTTAGGTAAAGGCATTAGGTAATTTTCTTTCGACACGTTGAATTGGTCGCACCCGACGCCCGAAAGCCGGGTCTAAGATGTTTTAAAATACCTAATGTTAAGTAATTTACATAAAATATAATTTTTGTACAACGCAACATTTTTTATTCCTGTAACATTTAGTCGTTTATTTTGTTCGCGGAGTATGAGAACATAAAATATTACTACACCTGTACGTTACACGTCATTTATTACGATGTTCAATAAACTGTAAAAAAATCTTACTCGTAGAAAGAAACAGCGAGTTGACAGAAATAAAATTAGTTTTTCTCCGTGGTTCCGTTCGAGTGTATCATGTCATTTATTGCGTTAAAGAGTAGTGCATGTCCTTCCTACAGAATCAAAGTATCTATACACTAAATTAATTCAAAGGTACTTGGAATTGAGATGCTCAACGAGCTTTTAACTTTTGAAATCACTAAAAAGTTATGCAGTATATCTAATGCATCGTCTGTCTTCGAATTATGATTTTACTTTTCTGGCTATTGTCACTTGTAGCTTCTTACCTTTTCAATTTATTCAATTTTTTTCTGTGCACTCATATAAGCCCTAATCTCGCATTCAAACATCTTTCGCGTACTAACATTACAAGTATTCGTAGGGTCCAAGATCCAATATCTCATATTTTTGGAAATCCACTTGAGCACATCAAATTTAGCTTAAAGTAATGATTGACGTGATTAAGCTAATTATCTACCAACTTACCGGAGTCAAAATTGTTCCCGCCTGCATCCATGCCTGGACCATGATATTCTGCAACATACCAAAAACTAATTATTGAAAGAACCAAAGCAGAAAATGAGACACATCGATACTGGAGCAAATCGCAGTGCAAATCTTTAACAATTGAAATTCTTGTTATACAATGACGTTTTGATGGTCTATCTTTCAATTTGCTAAAGCGTACATCTTCAAGGCTCATTAAACTGGTTTTATAGCTAGGCCAGACATAATTTAAGTCAGCCGTTAGCAGTCTTGCACCTTGGGCGTCTGATGATCTTCTTGTATGATTACAATCATTACGATATCATAGGGCCGAATAAATTAAACACTTTTGTATTAATCAAAGTTCTTTATTTGCGAATTTCAAACACAGTTGTTTCTGGGCATTATATTAGCTAAATGTTGTTTTAGTTTTATGAGAAATGTTTAAACAGAAAGGGTTCAGAAGGGAGAGTGTACATAAATCTTCTGCTAAACATTGTGGATGGTCTTGGTCGTGTGGGGGTAATATAAAACCTGAAAGAATAACCGACCCTTGAACCGCGCCATGGAACGCAAAGCAATTATTCTGATGCCTTACAATTCTAAAAGCATTTGCTTTTTAGAGAATTTTCTAGAACATTTGCTGCTAGTCTTCGACCCAACTATCGTTGTGCAATAAATACGCACGCAATATTTTAACCCAACCATTGTCCCCTACCCTTAAAGCTAGTATAATTCTACAGAGCCTCATTACATATCCTACAGGCTATACCTAGTAACCACTTCGTGAAGTACGCAAACAGCACGCCAGGACACGTAAACTAGGGCATCGGCGTATTCGTACTTCAGCTAATAAATTCGAGTAATAATTACCGTTGTTGCAGTTGGGCAACTTGCACGCAACGCATGCTTTATTAAATTATTCAAACTCGCTCCATTAGCCGGTATAATAACTGCAGGTATATGCTACTTAACTTGAATGTATGGAGAAATCGTATTCAATAATTCATTTTATATAAGTAACAAAGGTACATAGTAAACGTTACTTTATTTAGCTGAAACATAATTTTGGACATTGTAATCACAAGTCGAAGAAACATTATTTTCGACTACCCACGCTTTGTTAAGTAAACACAAGATTAATGAAGTTGGTTACTTCATAAAATGTCTGCTGCGAAGGGATAAATATAGTACCTAAGGGTCTGGATCGATTCATTGATGTCTGGCAATAAGAACAAAAGGATGACATGGTCAGAGCTTCTATAGATCGATTTTCTATTTGAGCTCTCGATCGAAACAAGTACGTATCTTTTAATACGCAATTAGGCGATGTAATAAAAAAATGTTGAAACTCAACTAAAGTGAATGATTATGGTTACAAATTCTAATGGCTTAAAGTCAAAGAAATACCTTCTAAAGCAATTTGTGTATGATTATTTAATATAGCAGTGTTTCTAGTGTAGCATTTACCCTTGTCAATAATAGATATTACTATAATAAGAAATTGTAAGTATACAGTTTCACTGTTTCAAATTTATTTTACCTATACACTGGCTAAGTTTACAACATGTACTCTTCAAGCTTTGTTTATTTATTTTTTCTTGTACATACAGCGTCAAATAGCTATATTTTACTTTCAAATTTATTCAAGTAGATAAAAGGGAAAAAAGTAGAAGAGATATATCACCCGTCTCTCCATAAGTTTACACGTAGATAAACAGTGGTTTGATTAAATCGTAGTACAATTTAGTAAGGAAAACGTAATATGAATGCTGAACTGCAAAAATTGCAAAAGCCTAAACCTTTTGTCAACTGCATTTGTCTATTTTTCCTGAAATTGTTGTCTGGTAATCGACCGGCATGGCGGGGTTAACACCGAAAAGATTGCAAAATTTAATTTATTTCAATGAACAGGTATGCAAATAGAGCCGTCACATTAATTTTCCAATACGTCATTTTATTACTGCGTAGGTCACATAAATTTCACATATCTCTTAAAAGAACTCAAGAGTTGTCATAAATTTATAATTTTTCGATTATGGCAAAATTATCCCAGCTTCCAACGCTCATCAGTCATATTTGCGTCAGTACCCAACAAGACAGATGATTTATCAAGATGGCATATAGTTTTAGCCCCAGTTGAAGATTGACAAATGATCACATGCGTTGCTAAACGTCTCCGGGAAGTAGCCTAGTCGAATTACAACGGGCTTGGTCTTGGCTTGGTAATACATAACGGATTTCTGCCGCTTTTTGGTAGTTAGAGAACATAGGATAACGAGTTGTAGTCACAAAAGAGTAGGTACAGACACGCGGATAGGGTTACAATGAACACCGACACCGGTGTGACTAAGATTGCACAAGCCGCACTCAACCGACAAGTGCCAAATGTGCGTTGATTAGCGACCAATGCTGTCTCCATGTGCGAAATGTTACACACAACTGGTTTTAATATTACTAAACAATACATTAACATATGCCGCTGAAAAGTATTAAAAGTATCAGTCGCAAAAGATTCAAACTAACCGACCATGCTAAAACGTCTAGTCACTCACAACCAGTCATTAAAACGGCTCATTAAATTTTTTATACAGTTACAGTCAGCCATTGCCGTGAAACTGTACGGAAACTTCGTAAAGAAACAGACAGATAATGACGTAGACTTGTGGCCGCGATGTCCTTGAAAACTGTCTGACGCTGTTTTATATACTTATTAGCCACCCTCTCACTTTTACATGAATTCACAGTGCTGTCTGGTAGGAACTTACATAAAAACTCATTCGCATTTCGCTTATAAACATAGTAATAATTTTGTAAGTAATTTAGTTAATACTTCAGCTGCTAGACTAAGCTTTAAAGTTTAGAAATTATAAACCAAGTGCTTTATAGTTTAAACTAACAACAAAGTCGTTTAAACATTACCTATGTTTAATATGACAACAAAAATGGATGTTGAAATACCAGTCATCCCGAGTCGCATTGAGTAGATAAATTTCTAATACTGAATCGCGCTAATCCCAAGTCCTACCTACAAGTTGAGTCTAGATTGTATAAGTGCCATACGTAATATGTAGGATATCATATTACTTGCCAATAGGTTCAGTAATCACAAGACTATTCAATGGTGACCTTAATTCAGTCTAAATGGATTTTCTGTCTTTTCCAGTCTGTAAACTAATGTGAAGTTCTTCCATTTCTCGTATTTGAATCATTTTTCTTATCGTACTACATTTTTTACAAAACAATTCCAATTACGCAATTATTTTAAATATAAAAATTTGTCCCATATTCTGGCATGATATGACGTCTAAACTTAGATACGTTCCAAAGAACTGAGGAACCAAAATGTAGGCCAGTCATAAAACTAAGAATGAAGCAGCAGCCACGATAGCACTAAATGCTTACTTGAACATTTTATCGCCTAAATCTTTTCCTTTGTTTCTAATATATTAGCTAGTATAAATATTAGATGCGTCATAGATTACGGCAAATTAATTGTTGCCACCAGTATATACGGTAGATAATTTACATAAATATGACTGTTAACTGCAAAATGAACGTATTTAGTACTATTACAAATAATGTTAGCAGCTTCTACTGACAGACTGTCCAATCAACTCGACAGACGCTCAAACATTAAGTCATAATCAAAGAACGAAGTTCAGTTTTAAATTCGCCAAATAACAACTACGGCCGAGTGGGGCCCCATCTAGGGTGGCTATTACAAAGTTAACAACGACCAATAAGGTTTAAGAGTGTGTGCCAAGAGACACTAAGTCGTTATGTAAGTGGTTCAAGGAGGGTCATTGGCAGCGACGATATTGTTGCAGACATAAGCCAGACGTGCAAAAAGTGAAACCTGTGTTTTTTCGTGAAAAAATAAACCACGAGAAGGTTGATAATGAATGAATGAATACACGAACCGCTACTAGCATTTGAGATCGCAGTCAAAGATTTTTAACTGATCTATGAACATAAAAGCAACATTTTTAAATTTTGCAGACACATTACAACATAAGCTAGCCGAGAGACAAAGCCTCACTTGTGCCAAAGTCGATTGTGAAGCGACTGACGTAATCAACGCGTCTGTCGCGTCAACTTCTTTGCAGACAGGCTAACGACCAAACCGGTGTACGACAGTCAGTTCGTCTGGTATAACTACATCAACTTTGATAACTTATAAAAAAGGCGTATTTTGGCATGAATCCTTTCAGATTACCCCAGATTTGACCCCTTGTGTTATTGATACGCTTCAAATCTTCAGCTGTTGATGGTTACGCCATTCAATTTTGAGATATATGTTTAACGGTTCCATGAATTGATGGCTCCAATGACAGCGTCATTAAAACGTTCATAATTTCATACAATTCGTCTACATAACAGTTTTAAATGAGTAGGAAGTAGACACATTGAATAAATTTGTAGTGGTAATGTGAATCGTCAATCTTTATTTATACATAACGAGTTACGTCTGTAGTTGTTTGAATACAATATTAATTATATTTTAATGTTTAACCTGTCTGCAAAATTTCGTAACACAGTCAAAAAACTAATCCATATTAAAATAACCAGTTTTAGTTTTACATTTACATTGTATGAGAAAGATAACTTGTGATTTCAACACCACTCGTAATTATCGGAACAATTATAATATAAGGCAACACTGCTTCGTGTGGCTAAACGGGATGCCTTTACATAAAAGAGGAGAAACTATACACCGAATATGATGACCCAGGATAAACTGACAGGACACACAGGGGACACAAATGACAACAACTGACAAGTAGTTGTACTTTTGCAATTTTTCAAGGGCAACCAAAAATTTTTTTCGTAATGGTAAGCAAGTATCAACACAAATGGACACCTACAACTCAAATTCAAAGTGAGGTGCCACTCTTTGAGTCCTTTCTCCTGTTTCATGGGGATGAGGCGATTGGCTTCATTAACCACACTAAATCTGTGAAAAATAATGAAAGAACAGTTTTACAGCAGTTTTCTGTAATGCTGTGGTCTCTTCCCTGTTGAGACTTGACTCTCCCATATACTTATGAAGTGTTCTTAGCTCAGCTAAGCTAATGTGGAAACCTTACCCATTGTCCATGTTCATCAAACTGACAACATTGGAAGTTAAGAATATGGTCCACGTATAGTGTGGACTATATAAGATAAACTGGAGAGACACACTGATCATGAAACCACAGATCTGGACAAAAGACTTGTGTAATGATAAAATGATAAATTGTCTAAAGCATAGATAAGCCTGACCATAAGGCCCTCCAATCCTCAAACAATTCAAAAAGAAGCAGTAGCTAACAATCATTCTTTTAAACTTCAAGTTTATTAATATATCTATTTACTTCTCCATTAGCAAGAAGCTGAAAGAACAGGAGATTTCCACATAAATAAGCACCTATTGGAAGTAAGATAGTCTAGATCTACTAAGATTTTAAGATATACAGTATACTCAAACAAAAGAAAGTTGCCTTGTAGGTTCTTTATATACATAGATTTCCAATTTTTTCTTGGTAAATTTTCTAAAAATGAATGATTTATCGCCCCCAAAACCCCCCATATTAAATTTCATGAAATCGAGATTCAGAGTACATATTTAAAAATATTAGTTATGTAGACAGACATACCTAATTATGTATATATATGTACATATTAAAACATCCATATTAAATGGGGCAAAATCAAGTCAATTTATATTGACGTGTACTATAAACAATTTACCTTGAGCGAGCATCAAACTAAGTCAAAATTCAAGAATGCTTTTGAATGCTAATGTCCATACATAAATTATATATTCGAAAGTAACTTTGTCTGTTAGACTAAACAGCTGAACCAATTTGGATGAATTTTACAATGGAGATCCTTTGATTGTTGAGGAAGGACATAGGCTACTGTTTACCGGGATAACCAACATACATGCAGGCTGAGCTGCAAGCAAAAGCTAGTATTTCATAAAGTATCTATGATGGCATTAAATGAAACTTTAAGATAATTTAAAAATCATTGAACAGTTGATGTTAAAACAGTTATTGAAGCAGTTGATACATTTTATTGCCAATTAATTGAGCCCCTCACTGATTTACAACTCGCACACCGAGGAATACATATCACTGAGGATATTACGAGAATACAATGAAAACCATTATAGGCTTGGTTTTAATGATCCTGTGCACCTTTAGGAATAGCTTTCTATTCTAATATCCTATAAGATAACTTAGAAACCAAGCCAATAAGCAACCCCCATTTGACTAACATGATGTAGTAGGACAATACCTCCACACTCAGGAGACATCTATTTTGAATAGTGGACTCTTAAAAGCTATTCTAGTGTTCTTTAGGAAACATTGAAACTAATCCTAGTAGACCGACCCTTCTGGTTATCTTGGTATAATAGATGGAATTCTCCTTAAAAGGTGATATTTTGTCTGACAGGTTATTAAAAGATTGTTGATGATACCATTCTATAAGTGGTACAGACAAGAATATTATTACAAAACCGATAGACAACAAACATAAATTTCATGTTGAAAGGAAATTGAAGCCATGCCAGATACAAGATAAACTTTTCATAGCTAATTAAAAGAAAAAAAGAGATTCCGACATATGTTCTAGGTGCCAGGTTAGATGTTAACAACATATATTTGTTTTCATAATAAATACTAACTGTTGATGCTATCACTATGTTACATATATAGATATAATCCAGTACAAATATTTATTTAAATGTTTAAAATAGATAAGTAGGTAGAATATTTATTGTAAATGAACTTAAAATCTTTGTCATCGTAAAAACCCTTTGATTCTTATGAATTTCAATTTGTATCTTAATTCAATATATTATAGAAAGTATTTACATAGATATGGGTTTTGCGGCACATCCTTGTAACTCACATACTGTTCGTTGTACATGCCTTCACACACATACACATTTTGTGCATTCAGCTGTCCAAATAATATTTATAGAGCTGATTATTCTTGCAATAATATTTAGGGGAGCAGCCACCACTACATTATGGACAATTACAACAAACTTTTATCAATTTATTGTTACTATGAAATAAATTTAGCAAGAGTTGATGAAGATGGATGATGGTTCTTCAATTTTGTACCTTTTGAAGTTATTGTTAGGCAGAGATTATATTTAACCAAAGGATATACTGTGGATATTTATGTATATACATGTTTCCCTTGCATGCATGTTAGAAAAAAGTAAGTTTTGTCTCTTCAAAGTTACATGAAAATGAGTATAAATGTAGATATGGGTGTTGCATGTCTAAAAAGAAAATTTATCATAATTTATACAAGTTAGAAACTAATATGCTGTTTATAAGGAAGAGTTGGCCTCTATGTGCCTTAAGGTTTATAGCCAAATTAAATATGACAAGTTACAGTAAAATTTATGGATATCAAAAGATACAGATGTTTCTAATAAGATGAATTACCTAAATTGAACATTTAAAGAGAAAATTAAAGATTAAGAAATATGTATTAGTGGATTAAGTATCAGTGGAGTTTTATACAATAGCCATATCCCATTCAAAAATGTTTTAAGGTTGCACAATTTTTCTAATAAGAATCTTATAGGAACAAAATATTATATATTTATACTGTGAGCTAACTACTGAAGCTTTTGTATACAAACTGGACATTAAAACACTTGATAAGTTATAGTATGGTTAATAAGCAGGTACTACTGAAAGATTATAAGCATTTAAAAAGGTAAAAAATTCATGTTAATAGAAGAGGGCAGGGTCAAGATGCCTTCTAAGATGGTTTCACACTTCAATACAGGATTATGAAGTCTTGTTTGATTCTAAATTTGTTTCTCACAGGACTGACAATCATGAAGATTG
This sequence comes from Hyphantria cunea, assembly GCA_003709505.1. Lineage (NCBI taxonomy): Eukaryota > Metazoa > Arthropoda > Insecta > Lepidoptera > Erebidae > Hyphantria > Hyphantria cunea. Next base: position 273,437 of record PKRV01002688.1, read on the forward strand.
CAAGTTTGTCCTGTCAATTAACCACTTACAACAGTCTGGACATAAAGTGCACTAAACTTGTCACCATCACACAATGCACACAACTTATGAGTTCAGTTACTATCATATTTCGTCACTTCTAATGGTTCAAAACACAGTTTCTTTGTTCAGGGATCTTCGAAACGAAGTTGTAACCATTTCTCTTTGTTCTTGATTCTCAAAAGGAGTAAACAGTCCAAACACCACTAGCACTTTCACTATTGCACAATACGAGAACAACGCGAGCTAAGGAATCATCACCGAAGGTAACCTCGTCGGCGAGAACAAAGAAACTCCGTCCAAAAGACGGTTAAGTCAACACGCGTATGCGAATACGGACCAAACCTTCCCGATCCTTAAAAATGAGCGAGGTCAGTGGGTAAAGTATGAAGAGACGAGAGCCAGACGGAGGCGCGGCCACTGACCTGCCATGGTGCGGCGCTCAGCTGACCACGGCCGGCGAAGCACAAAGCGCGGCGCGACGCGGTGCGGCGACGCTGCGGCGCGCGGCTAGCAGACCGCCAGGCCCGAGCCGTGAGCGTCTCGGCCACCTAGGCCGCCGACACCGGCCCGCCCGACGACGAGAGGTCGCAGACAAAAAAATCGATAGGTCGTCAACCTCGCCGGCGGTCGGTCGGAGCCGGTCCCGGGCGGGCCGTCACACTTCCACCCGCTAACCGAGGGCCGTCCCGAGCGAGGATCCTTCGGAGGCCTCAGCGTCGGAGATATAACAGACCCGAATTCGCCATTTTGAAACGGGAACAATGAGATATTTACTTTTGAACGTTAGGACGGACGAAGAAGTCGTCAATGACGGTTGACGAACGCGGCACGAAACGCGAGACGTCCCAGATTTTACACCGCTGTAAATAAATACGTACTCTGACTAGAAATCCCCTCGTCACCGCTGCCAATATCCGACATCGCAATCCACACCGAAATCTACAGGCGATCCACCGATCTTTTCAAAGACTCTCAGACAGCTCAAATTGTCTATGGATTAGAAACCATCAAAATCAAGTTCTTTACGATGTCACGGTCTCGTTTAAAGTTCCGCTGTGTTTAATATTCTTTGTAGTGCACAAAAAGGGAATATTTGAATAAAATAAAATAATTTATGTGGTAATTCATTTTTTACTAAAACTTATATGCCCTTATTTTTGTTCGTACATAGAACAATTAAAAATAAGAATACGACACTAAAAAGAAGCTAAGTTTTCTTTTCGCACCTCTACTTGTCTATGGTTTTGACATCCTTTGTCAGTTATTCGTATTAAATTAAATGGTGGGGACAAAAGAAAATGGATTACATAGTAATGCAAAGTATGTTATCTGAAAGTAGTAATATTTACCATGAATTATGATTGATAATACACGTATAAATAACTAGATAATTTAATTTGCGGTTTTCATTGTATGTGGTCTCACTGACTATTCATTTCAACGATCCGAATAAAATATTCTTATTTCTTATTCATATCTTTTAGGTACGATAAAGTGTTTTTTCAAGTAAGAAATCAAATAACAGTAATGGTATCTGAGTTTATAAAAACTTTCATATTATTTAATATGATCATTTTCACATAGCCTATTCGATCGATAGCGACATCTCTCTTAATATTTTTGAACCTGGTTTAGTTTACCAATAAAAGTAACAAAACGTCACAACATCAGCGCTTGCTATATAAATCTATGACTGCTTGCTTTGTTATAAATTGCAGCTTGAGTTTTCTCCATAATATTATTTGACGTCATTTTATTTAGCCTTTAAGAGAAAAATCGATCATTCTCCACCTTTAATCGATATTCTTATTTGAACGGCAACAGAAGTAAACACAACTTAAAATCAACATCTAGCGAAGGCGTAATCAATATATCACAACCATATCTATTCTTCAGATTTCGTACAGTTCACGTGCAGGATTTTGGCGGCATTGTGTTTGTATTTTAATTATTTTGCAATTAAAACATTAAACGATAGAATCATAATTATTTTAAGTGTTCAGTAAACCCAAAGTATTCGTCAAAATCTTTGAGATTACGGGCGGAATATCCTCCTCATCTAGGGGTACACATTCAGAATCTTTCACACCTTTTGCTGCCATGTTGTATTTCGATTCACTGAATTGCCATGGTTTGTAAGAGATTGTCACTACGTTAGTTTCTTTGTCAAAAGTAGTATTTGCATTCGCTAGGAAATTCACTACCTCTACTCTCAATAACTTCATGTTGTAACATTCTGGAATCTGAAAATATCAATTGTAGAAATTTAATCGCCCACATCCATGGAATTAAGAGTATTTAACTTTATTTATTTAGAACTTTTTGGACATAACGCTCAAAGGCGGACTTAATGTTATGAGGCATTCTCGACCACTCAAACAGGTAGGAGCAAAGAAAAAGTATTGAATTTGACAAGGATCATAATAGTTACGTAGATAATGTTTACATCAGATAAAATCAACATTTAACAAATCTACTACCTACTGTACAAATTTATAGATACGTAACATAGTTATTTAAGAATACACATACATATACCTACTTGATGTTATATACGATAAACAGACGGATACTAGCGTTGAGTCTGATCTGCCAATTCTCTTTGAAGGAGTTCGCGCACTATTGTCTAAAATGTAAGGCGGTTTGTAGACATCCCGATTTCGGCTGGGAGTACATTCTAAAGTAGAACTGATTGCACATAGAATGTGTATTTGCCATCGTTATCCATAAATTTGCTGAATTCATTCTCACTTATTATCTATACAGCCGAACATTAATACTCACAGTCATATATATGCGGTTAATTTTTTCTGACGCTGATATGGTGCCAGAGCCGCGATACACAACCTCAGAATAAGGTGCATCCTTACCAAACTGCCAAACTTTACAGTAAACGTTTCCTGTTCCTGACAAAAACAGTACAGGAATGAGGATCGTTTTAAATTTCATTATGCTTCTTTACCTAAACACTAAGAGTAGTAATAAATTTATTGTGACTTCGCTTTAACTCTAAATATACTTATATATTTCTTCGTAATTATTCTTAACTAATTCATACAGTCGGCAATAATTAAAATTTTAGACTAATTCGAATCGTGTGATACAATTTCAAATTTGAAGCTGAATTGATTCGTTCTGTTGATTTCTGAATCTTTTTAGAGTTCCTCAACGATGTTGTCTCAAATTCCTTAGCTCTTGAAATAACAACAACTTTAAAATCCGTATCTTGAGGAGATGAGGAGATAATACAGAGTGTCACTAGATAAAAAAGGTCTATTTACCCCAAACGTGTCGACTAAGGAAGCAAGCTTCACTTGCTTGATTGCTTTCACTCATCCACATGTACTTACACAAATACACACATAAAAACACGAAGATATAACTACGCGAGTATACACACATATTATTATAGACCTTTTTTTTACGTGTGTAAAACCCCCTCGGACTTTCACCCCACCGGGGTTCGCGGCGGGGCGGTGTGTAGGAATGGAACCGACTAAAACCACACGGTGGCCACTCTGCGCCTGAGACGGGATGGATCTGGGAACGGCTTTCTTACGCCATCCGGACCCCTCCCAGCGATATTATTATAGACCTACGTAGTCAGAGGAACTATAAAATGTTGACAAGTCTCATAATTAATAAATAAAGCAACTGTAAGAACAACAGGGCAAATTCTAATCAACTGCTGAGTAGGAACAGGTTATTCTGTGAAACTGGAAGGAAACTGGTGCTTTTATCACAGGTTTTCCTTTTTAAGTACCAATAGAAAAAGAAATAATACTATTTGTGAACACCGATCAATGTCTTTTCACTTTGTGATTGATTGATTTGATTTAATAAAGTTATTTTTAATAAAAAAAAAAGCTACATAGCACAACATACTGCAAGGTAAGGCAAACTTAAAACAAGCTTGATTATCACCGACTTCAAGACATCCTTCGTTAATGAATCTTACACCATTAGGAGTGGTATTTCTTCTTTAAATTTTAATGGTACCTATGAAAGCATACATAACTAACATTTTTGAAAATACAAAACAGTTCTTAAATAACGTGCTTTGCCACTCAACACTCCACAGAGGTTGATCTGATGATAAGAGTCAGGACCTGAACAGTTGATCTTTTCTAGTAAACGTAACAAGCTTGGAGTGATATAATTCATTATGACGAACCCAACATCAAAGCCTTAGTACTGATGTTCTGATGATAAAGTTCTTATATCATTCTTCCTTTCTCGATCCCTCCCTGTTAACATCGGGAGAGTGGGATGGAACGCACGCGCTTGTCTCGTTTTACAGGAGTTTACGTAATCACTTTTTTTCTTTTTTATGTAATAGGTGGCAAACGAGCAGAAGTATCGCCTGATGGTAAGCGATTATCACCGCCCATAGACACCCGTAACACCAGAGGCGTCAAAAGTGCGTTGCCGGCCTTGGGGGATGGGGAGGGGGATGAGTGGAAGTGGTTGGAATATGGGCCTCCGGTATTCTCACTCACTCGGTGAAACACATCGCAGGAGGTATTTCACACCGGTTTTATGTGAGGCCGTGGTATCACTCCGGTTGAGCCGGCCCATGCATGCCGAACCGTGGCTCTCCCACGAGGAAAAGTCACTCCTCGCTTACCATTAGCTGATCTATTTGCCTTTGTACCCTCTATTACATAAACAAAGTATTTAAGCTAAATTCGCTTTAGATACTTTTATAACAGATAATAAGTAGTTTCATACCTATTGTATACAAAGCGAAGGTGGGCCATGCGTAACTCGATACGGATTGAATTAGTTCTACTGGGCGTTGATAATAAACAATTCTACGTCATAACGGCACATGAGTTCTGTCCTAAACACTTCATTAATTACTAAGCTTGAAGCAAAGATATTTTTAAAATGTATTTATAATTTTATTGTTGTTTGAAGTTGTTATATCAAAAGCAGACCAGGGTCTGCTGATGACAGTGTGTATGATCGCAGTCATTTCATCATTTGTCTATATTACCGTGGGAGAGTCACGCTTCAGCGCTAATGGGACGGCTAGACCGGAGTGACAACGTACTTGTGACGCCTCTGGTGGCGATACGTCTATTTGTTTACCCCTTATTCCATAAAAACACAACAAATAAAACATATTAGGTACTGTTTTCGAATATCAGAATTTTTTAAATGTCTGTTGTTCCTTATTATCGAAAGAGTAAATGCTAATATAATTTTCTATCGTATTGCCAGTTAATTAATGATCAAAGGTTGAATTTTTAGCGAATGGCAACACAAAATATTTTCTTTGATTTTAACTAAACTATGGAGGCTTGTCGTGAAACAATAGACAAGGTGACGACTATGAATATAGAATAATAAGTACTAAGCAAAATACTAATATATTTTTTTAAATTATTCACAACTGACATGACTTTCGTAGGTAAAACTAGGACAGTTTTTTATGATATAGGGGGAAACGAGCAGACGTATCGCCGATGGTAAGCGGTTACCGCCGCCCATGGTCACCCGCAACACCAGAGGCGTTACCAGTGCGTTGCCGGCCTTTTAAGAAGTACGTTTTTTTCTTGAAGGTTTGAAGGTCGTATTGGTCCGGGAATACCGCAGGCGAGAGTTCATTCCACAGTTTTGTTGTGCGTGGGAGTTAGTTCCTGGAAAAGCGTACAGTTGTGGACTGCCAACCATTTAGATGATGGGGATGAAATTTCTGTCGTGAAGGATGATGGCGGAAAGACGCGGCAGGAATCAGTCCGAACAATTTCTCGGAGCACTCCCCATCGTAAATGCGGTAGAAGATGCACTCTATGGCAATTTTTTTTTTTCAAAAAGGGATTCTAAGGAATTTGTATTTCGTAAAAAACAAAACGAATTAATTTGCTATTATACTTTTTTTTTATATACACTTTATTTTGTATAAACTTGACAAAAAGAAGATTTTACTATGGAAATTATGTAACATGCCTATATATTTTTGTTAAGTGATTAAAAGATGGACTAGAGGAAAATTGCGAGTCCCCTGAAGAAAAAAATCCATTTAATATCCCTTCCACCGCCATTTGACGTCTGAATACCGGACGCGACTTTTCTAAGAGTACATGCGTCACTTAAGTCCTAGGGAGGCGTAGAACAAAAATCGAAATTTATGGTATATATTTATTTACTCACTTATACTAAAGGAATAATGTTACCATATTAATAAAACAACAAGATAATATTACAAATGACTATAATTTTTGTCACAATTTTTTCCATACAATGTTAATAATAACTTTTTACCTTATATCTATTTATAATACATTACTTATTTTATTATTAATGTTGTATTTTAATATTTAAAATTCTTCCTGTTTAACTTCTAATTACATTTCACGGGACCAGTTGTTGTTTAAGATCGTAATTATAAATTTAGTCGAAACTTAATTTAAAGACCATCAAAATGGAAATTAAATTTTGAAGACACCTCGAATAGTATATTATGTTACACTAAGATGTAATTCGATTAGATTTTATCATACTAAAAATATTTTTTTTTCGCTTAACACTACGAGAAGTAGTTTTATCGTTAAAAACTGTACAAACATTATCAACTTTAGTGTTGCTAGCGTAAATATTATAAACGGACACACGAACCAATCACGATCAAAATGTGAACATGCGACATCGCTCAACAGACATGATATTGTATACATTAACTAAATAAGGTTCAATGTAAATTGTACTTTATAATTCAAGAAGTGGCGACGCGTCGCGACTTACTACAAAAAACATATATATGTATATATATATATATATATATA